>CAJVGC010000590.1:62895644-62997456 GCA_910822075.1 Senecio squalidus | reverse complement strand
ACTTACCCGTTGAAATTGAGCATAAAGCCTATTGGGCTTTGAAGGCTGCCAATATGGAAATGATACCTGCAGGGAAGAACAGGTTCCACCAAATACAGGAGTTGGACGAGTTGCGCATGAACGCTTATGAGAACTCGTTATTTTACAAGGAACGGACGAAGAAATGGCACGATAAGCGTATCAAGACGGATAAGAACTTTATCGACGGTGATATGGTTCTACTCTATAATTCCAGATTGAAGCTATTTCCGGGGAAATTACGGTCAAGGTGGTCGGGGCCGTATATCGTGTTAGATGTGTTCCCTTACGGTACAGTGGAGATTTCCAACGAAAAGGGCGAAAGTTTTAAGGTGAATGGGCATAGATTGAAGAAATATTATGCCGATGGACGTGACAACCAGTTTGATTTATTTGGAGACGACGAGGAGCTCGATCTCCATGAACGTGACGGTTAACAAACGTGGTTTGAGTCGAGCTTAACGACTCTTCACTAAGCTTACGGGAGACAACCCGCTTCTTTTCCCTTTATTTATTTTGTTCAGAAAATCTAAAAAATACAAAAAAAAAAATTAATTAGAAAACAACAAAAAAACCAAAAATATATGTACACTACGTGTTTTTCTATTTTAATCTTTGATTCTTTGTTTCAGGTTCACTTAGATCATCATATGCGAGCTGTTAAACATGTCGGACCCCAGGTTAGATCGTGTTAAATCACCGAACGAAAAAACATTTTTTTTTGGAACAGAAATATTTGGCCGGCGGCTGAATTTATTTAGCCAGCGGTTAAAAAATTCCAGCCGCCGGCTGAAACATCAGGGTTTTAAAAAAAATATATACATCTCGTTTTTCTTCACATCCACACACACACACTTATCCTATAACCGGCGGCTGAGAAAAAGTGTTCACCATTTTCGTTCGATTTTCTTCAATTGTTTCATTTCATTCTCTAATTCAAACACCAAGGTATGATTTATTCAATCCTCTTTATTGTTTAGAACACAAATTGGGGGGTTTTTCAAATCCGGAAATTTTATTGCTTAATTTTACAATTAATTGTTAGGATTCACTCCTTAGATGATTTGTATGCTTAGGCCTTGCTTAATTTCCGATTTCCATGGTTTAGTTTTGTCGAGAAATACTTGAAAAATTGGGGTTTTTGCTAGGAATTTGTAACTTGGTGTTAATTCAATTTGTTAGTAGGTTTTATTTTTGCTACTGATTATTGGTTACATTAAGTTTGAAAATCAAATTTCCATGTTCTAATTGACGAAAAGGAATTGTGTGTTTAAGTTAAGTTGAAATTGATAATTGAATTCTTGTTAGGATTTAGTTGTGATATTTGACTTGGGATGGATGAATTCATTGTGTGGTTTTACATACTAGCAGATTCTGTTTAAATTCTATGTTTAAACGGTGGATTAAGTAGTCGTAAGCACCATCAGCATGTCGAACAGTTAACACCGAGAAAATGCCCAGACCTGGCATTTAGCCGGCGACTGATTTTGGCCAGCCGGCGGCTCCCTTCCAGCCGTCGGCTGAATTCAGCCAGCCGGCGGTTAAAAAGTGCTGTCTGAAATTTTATTGTTTTTTGTTTCGGCCTGTTTTTGTGACATTCTATTTTTTCGAGCTGTTTTATCTTACTAATATGGTTGTCCTGACTTGTTTTATGCAGATTATGGCCGATGAAAATGTCCAACAAGAGGTGCCACCTCACGTTCCCCTTTACGACATCAATCACCCGTACCTACAAGTGGCCGCAGTAAGGCGAGGACTTACTCATCAAAGACGGGAAGAAATCCAGGCCAAGTTAACCAATATGCAGCAATATCCAGTCTATGCCCCTAACGGTATTGATTGGACTTTCTTGAACGAGGTTATCCCACACGATACACATTTTCAATCAGGAGCTGCTGAGATTGAGGAGATGTTAGAGTTTACTTATGGGGGATTTATCTGTAGAGCTTGGGATCGATTATTTTCTATTAATGAGCCGATCTACAATGAGTTCTATAGCTCCTTCACTTTCAACCACGCCGACCCCGATCCTACCCACAAAACCGTACAGTTTTTATTAGGGGGAGAGGTTAGGAAGATGACTTTGACAGAGTTTGGGGAAGCCCTCGGGTTATTTGACGAGTCTGACTTGGCACACCCGGATTTTGGTGATTTTATGGCTGAGGGGATTAAAAATCCCGATTATAGAGAGAATGCAGCCATATGGCCCACCATAGCTAGTGGAGCGTTAAGCACCGTACGGGCCCCATCATATACACAGATTTGGGATCCGAAGGTTCGGGCCATTTTTGCTATGGTATGTTTGTTTGTCATTGGCAGGAAATCGGGTATTGAAAAATGCCACAAGGAGGAACTATTTTGGTTAGGGTGCATTGTTCAGAAGCGGCCCGTCAATGTCCCCTATGTTTTAGCCTGATGGATGACGCATATACTGAAGGGCGCACGACCCGGAAGTGTGATTAGGGGAGGCCATTTTGTTAGTGCTATTGGTAGACGCTTGGCATTCCGGGGGGCAGGATTTGACACTTGTACCGCTTTGTCACCAGGGATGCGTCTTTTGGGGGTAGCTTGGTTTAAGTCAGCCGGTATCGTGACTCGGTTTGTAGCTCCTGGGGGCCATGTTAGCTATAGATGGGCTCCCATTAGACGGGTTGAGGGAGCGAGCAGTAGTCAGGGTGTAGAGGAGTCCGATGATGAGGAGGCTCCACCGGTTCAGGAGTTAGATTTGACGGCTCAGATTGCTGCTTTGACATCGAATGTGGGACAGATGTCATCACGGTTCGACTCATTCTCGGACCGCATGGAGGATCGTTACTACGATCTCAACTCCAACATCAGCCAGGTCAGCAGCCAGGTCGGATTTTTACATACTGAGTTTGAAAGCAGGAACCGTTATCAGGATGAGGTTTTGTACCAGTACCACCAGCGTGCAGGTATTAGCTATCAGGCATATGACGGTTCTTATCACTCCTTTGGCAGTAGCGCTCCGATGGACCAGGACCAGCCATCCTCCTCGACCTTTGATGATCGCCACCATATGTGGCCCGCTCAGCACTACCAGTACCATCCTCCTACCGAGGCCCAACGACAGCAGGATGAGGAGGAACAGAGAGCCATTCAGGCGCGCCAGAGTGCATCTTGGACAGGACGGTGGCCCGACATGTGATGATTTGGTGTTATATTTGTGTATTTGAGACTATTTTTATTTTATTTTTTTCGTATGGATTATTGTTTGGGATTTTTGTATTATGGTTTGATTACGTACTTTTTATTATTTATTTGTGGTACTTAATATGTGTGCATGTGTTTTTTTTCTTCCCATTTTAGAATATCACCCATTTTAGTGGAAGTAATGCCGAAAATCCGAATTTTCAATGGAAGCTATGCAGAGTTTTTGAGGACGTTATGCGTTTACAGCCATACATTCTTTCCACTGCTATCTCCTTTCACAGCATTCGACATCTAAATGGGGGAGTTCTTTTTCCTTTCTTCGCTGAAATTTTTTTTACAATGAGGACATTGTATTGTTTAAGTGTGGGGAAGGGGTTAGGAAAGAATCTATTTGTCCTTAGGAACAATTGGTGTGAAAATTTAAATTTTTTTAACATGTTTCTCGTAATTAGTTTTAACTAGTTGCATAACTAGGCACACCTACCCGTTACATAATTGTGAGGATTTGAGCCATTATAGCATACATTTTATATGCTTTAATCTTCAATTTTTATGAGTGTGCCGGTGACTTGTAGACTTTAGAACTTGACACTGTATACGCTTCGAGGCTATGAATGAGCATAAGTTTTACTTATTAGTAACTAGGAAAGAGGCAAAAGAATTAGGATTGTTAAACCGTTGATTGGCCTATTCGTTTCTTATAGTCGGTAGCTACACTGGTTATTTGACTCACACTACCTATCGAGCACTCGTTTTTAGTGTTTTTGACGTTTAGATACCATATTTGCACCAAACCTTTTTCTTTTATCACCTTTCCATATATATTCCATAAATTGAGCCTAAATGTCTAAGTCGTTTAATTCAGATATTTTTGTTGAAAAATCTCCTCTTTCTTAACTTGATTTATTATTAAACGGAATGTTATATATGATGGCGTGGAGTTGTTTAATTTACTTAAGTTCACGAAAGAAGTTACACGTGGATATAAGTTAAGAGTTATTCATGATTTTGATGGACCTTTTGAGCGGTGTCTTTAATAGAAAAAAAAAAAAAAAAATTATTTATTAAAGCCCGTACTAGGTAACCAATAAGTGTTGAAGTGATTTGACCAAATTTGCGAGAAATAAAATTCTCAATCGAACCGTTGAAGAATTAAGGCGAAGTTTGGTTTTGGAAGTTTCATCAGAATGAGCCATTAGGGATAATCAATTGAGTTTTGAAAGTAATATGGTTTTTGACTAAAATATTTGGATTTGTAGACTAATTGGAATTTAATTGTTTCATATCTTTCATATTAATTCACTTTCATCTCATTTTTCCATTATTTTACCCATCACCCATTGATATGACCATAAGTCATCTGAACTAGTTACTTAGACTCTATTGGTGGAGAAGCGTATCGTTATCAAGCCTATGATAGAATACTTGACATGACTGAGCTTTGAGCGATTTCACATATATATTACACTTAGATTAGCTTTTTGAGTGATTGAGTGTTATACTTCCCAAATCGTGAGATGTTTAGTTATTCATTTAAATTTTGGCTTGGTAATTGTTAAATTCATCTTCGTAAATAATTTTTTTTTGTAATTTACTTGATTCGTTGGGTATTTTATTTTTATTGAAGATGATTGTTTTGTTCTAAATCTGATAGTTTACTTGAGGACAAGTAAGATTCAAGTGTGGGGAATTTGATATGCCTAAAATAATCTATATTTTGTAGTCACATTTCTCATATTTACGCTCGTTTTCTGCAACTTTTGTTATGATTTGGTATATTTTCAGTAATAATTGCATATTAAAGTTATATTTGGATCATGGAGCGAAAAGGAGCTGAAACCGGCTTGAAACGGAGACAAACGAGCAAGAAAATGGAAGATTGGAAAACAGCCGGCGGCTGAATCCTTTTAGCCGGCTGCTGAATTAGATTTTCCACATTTGTTCCTAAACGTGCCGCGGAAGCAACTTTTTCACCCGTGCATTCCAGCCGTCGGCTGAATTCAGCCAGCCGCCGGCTAAACTGGCGTGATCAGATATCTATAAATAAGGCTTCTAGGGTTCGGGTTTTAGGCATCTTATTCATTATTTTCAACCTATATCCATCCTGGAAAGCTGCAAGGAGAGTCCTAGAAGCCGTTGATCACGTGGAAGCTTTGGTTAATCATCATTAATCATCTTTGAAGTTAGCTACTTTTTGGTTTGAACTTTCATGCATTATTTTCTTGATACAATGTTTTGTTTTAAGACCTTTATTGCTATTTGTTTACAATTCAACATGAGCTAAATTCATTAAGCGATTGCTTGGATTGTTGAACCTGGATTTATGTTTTAATCAAGTTTATGTTTGAACTAATTGGTTTTTCTATTATTGTTTACGTTTAATCGAGATCCATGTTTATTCAAAGTTATTAAATCTACTACTTAGCGTGATTGATAGATCTATAACATAACTAGCGTTATTATAAGTTTATCAGTTATTTACGATTATATGATTTATTAGATAATTGTGGCTGGAGACTTAATTGAGATAGGCTAAGATATTAGTGATTTAATGAATTGAATGAACATGACAATTATATCAAAATTGAATAATTGAGACTTTTGTTAATTCGTAGTCGACAGATTAAATTGTAAACAATAGTGACATTACAGCACAATTTAGAGTGGATAGTCTAAGATAACTCTTGATGTACGATCATTCGTATCATCTTTCTCTAAAATTGTAGGATTAGATAACTCTAGCGGGAAATCTAGTTATTATCGAAATCACAGTTAAACCAATCAAACATATTCTTATTAATCATGATCCAGGTGAAACGTAATTCCAAGTAATCGTTGCTTTCTAATATTGATTAAATCTCAAAGACTTTTCGAAACAGTTTTTCGTCCGCAAATCCACTTAGTTAATTAAATTGTTATTTTACTTTAGTTATTTGTTTTCTGAAATATGTTCTCACAGAACTAAAACGCCTCCCATATTTACTTGCTTTAATTAGTTTAATTATATAATTTGAGATAACAGATATAAATACACGTTCCCTGAGTTCGATCCGGACTTACAGATTCTATATTATCGTACGATCAGGTACACTGCCTATATTGTGTGTTAATCTACATTGGTAAAATCCTTTTCTAAACTTTAATTAATTTTATGTTATAAAATACACATCACATAGGATCTAGCTGGATTCGACTTCTAGAGACTTAGAGTTATTCTTGCATTGTGGCTTGAGTTGATACATTCGTTTACTTCTATTTCGGGCTTGCATGCCTAAGTACTTTATTTTCATTTTTGGATTTATTTTGGATATTGTTCATTGTAGTGATTGACGTGATTGTGTGCCAAGGGGTTTTACCTTGGATATGGCGACGTCATGACATACGAAATTTTATTTAATTCATATAGATTACTTCTTTATTTACTTATGTGTTATGACGATCGCCAATCAGTTGCACCCTGCGTTTCCGCCACATGCGGGGTGTGACATGTAATATGCATGCTTTGAACTGAATATTTCATGTAACTGAATTTCCCGCCCAAAATACATCTTTCATTCTACTTTTTCATTCATCGTTGATTACCATCTCTAAATCATTCGTTCAATCAATTACTTATAATTCCGCTAGCTGTAATTGATATCTTACACTTGTTGATAACTATTGAGGATTTACGAGACCTGCCACCCCAGGTCCTCGAATTGAACAGGTCATGATGCGGAATCTCATGACCTGAGTTTGGAATCAAAACTGAAGGGAACATGAAGTCGAATTTGTGATTGAGTAATTGAAAGAACTGATAAACAACAACCAAATGAGCAACTGTTTAAAGATTTCATTGATAGTGGTGACAAGTTTTGGATCGAGCTTGTTACAACTGACATTCAAGCTCGACGGAACCTCTTTGAGAGAGTTACGGGTTCAAAGGCAACAAACTCTAACAACCTATCACACTATTTATAGACAAAATCTAACAAACAGACACTCTACAAACTAAATTATTACAACATTATCATCATCTTAATTTCACTTCGGGGAGTTCACTTCAGTTCTGAATCAAAGTCTTCAGCCTCCGAATTGATATCTTCAATGTTGGCTTCTGTTGACTTAAGTTACACTTCAGCTTCTTTTCAGTTCGGAGGAACTTCATTTAGTTCAGAGTATCTGAACTAACTTGTTCCCCGAACTGAAAACTTCACTTCGGATTATTCTTGATGATTTCAGTTCGGGCACTCCACGAACTGAAATCATCTTTATTCCATCATACAAAAGACTCGATAGCTTCATCCATTCCATTTCTTGGCACAACACCTACTGTTCAATTGATTACTCCAGAATCCATTAGTACTCCCAACCCAGACTTGCAATCTTTGTTGACTTCCTTTTCTGATATCTTCCAAGACTTGGGTGTGTTACCTCCATTTAGGGAGGGATTTGATCATAAAATTCCTTTGTTACCAGGGCAGCTGATGTGCATCTTAGACCTTATAGGTATCCATTACTACAGAATAATGTGATTGAAACTACGACACAAGAGTTATTAGAGTAAGTGGTTATAAGGGATAGTACTAGTTCATTTGTTTCTCCTGTGGTGTTGGTTAAGAAGAAGGATGGGAATTGGAGGATGTGTGTAACATCCGTCCCACATCGGTTGGAGAGGAGAACGAATCTTTCTTTATAAGGGGGTTGATACCTCTTCTAGCATGACGGGTTTTGGCACGAGCTTCGTGTCAGAAACAAATCCGTGCGCCGGTGAGCAAAGCGGACAATATCACGCTACGGGTGTGCTTGGGCTGTTACAAATGGTATCAGAGCCGGGGCCCGGACCGATGTACACAGCGAGGACGCTGTGTCCTGTAAGGGGGGAGGATTGTAACATCCGTCCCACATCGGTTGGAGAGGAGAACGAATCCTTCCTTATAAGGGGGTTGATACCTCTTCTAGCATGACGCTTTTGGCACGAGCTTCGTATCAGAAACAAATCCGTGCGCCGGTGAGCAAAGCGGACAATATCACGCTACGGGTGTGCTTGGGCTGTTACAATGTGTATTGATTACAGGAAGCTCAATTTAGTCTACTATTCCAGATAGATTCCCTATTCCCTTGATAGAAGAGTTGTTGGATGAGTTGGGTGGTACCACTTTCTTCTCTAAACTTGATCTTAAATCTGGATATTATCAAATTAGAGTAGCTCCTCCAAATGTGCATAAAACTGCTTTTAGAACCCATAATGGTCATTATGCTTTCTTGGTCATGCCATTTGGCTTGACCAATGCACCATCTACATTTCAAAGTCTCATGAACTGTGTATTCAGACCGTATCTGAGGAAGTTTGTGCTAGTTTTCTTTGATGATATTTTGGTATACAGTCCAAACTGGTCTACCCATTCGCAACATTTAGCTTTGGTGTTTGGCACTTTCAGAAAACACTCCTTAGTTGCTAAACATAGTAAATGTGTGTTTGGTACTCAAGAGTTGGAGTATTTGGGTCATATTATTTCTGACAAGGGGTTGGCAACTGATCCTTTGAAGATTTAGGCAGTTCATCGATGGCCTGTTCCTAAGAATGTCAAACAATTGAGAGGGTTTTTAGGATTGACTGGGTATTACATGAGGTTTGTTCAAAGTTATGGTGTTATTGCCAAACCATTAACTGCTCTTTTGAAGAAAGATTCCTTTCTGTGGAATGAGGAAGCATTGCTTTTCAACAATTAAAGGTAGCAATGGTTAGTCTTCATGTACTAAGTTTACCAAAATTTGATTTGCCATTTGTCATAGAAACAGATGCTTCTGGGCATGGTATTGGGGCAGTGCTAGTGCAACATGGCCACCCTATTGCTTACATCAGAAAGGATTTATCTTCTAGTAATAGAGCTTTATCTACTTATGAGAGGGAGTTGTTAGCTGTTATTTTTGAAGTAAAAAAATGGCAGCAATATCTTATGGACAAGCACTTTGTGATCAGGACAGATCCACAAAGTCTTAAGCATCTTTTTGATAATAGAATAGCGACTCCCTTTCAACAAAAGTGGCTTTCTAAGTTGATGGGCTTAGATTATGAAATTATTTATAAGAAAGGTACTTCTAATATGGCTATTGATGCCTTGTCCAGACTCTGAGTAGTTTAATGAGATTCAAGCTTCTTGGGCTTCTGATAATGATCTAGCTCAAATTATTCAAGCTCTTCAGTCTGATCCTAATTCTCATCCTAAATATTCTTGGAACTCAAGTGAATTAAGAAGGAATGGTAAGTTGGTGGTGGGTAATTCTACATCTCTCAAGACCAAGATACTGCATTGGCTTCATGATTCTGCTCAAGGGGGCCATTCTGGAGTACAAGCAACCATCCAGAAGGTTGCTAGAATATTCTTTTGGCCAAAGATGAGGAGTGATATAGCAGACTATATTAAACAATGCCTCGCTTGTCAAGAGTGACACTGCTGCTTATCCTGGCATGCTACAACCTCTTCCTATTCCAGTGGAAGTTTGGGATGATATCTCCATGGATTTTGTGGAAGGTTTACCTTTGTCTCAAGTTAAAAGTGCCATTTTTGTTGTTATTGATAGACTTAGCAAAGGAGTTCATTTATTAGCTTCAAGTCACTCATTTACTGCTGTTAATGTGGCACAAGTCTATTTAGACCAAGTCTTTTGACTTGATGGGTTCCCTAAATCTATAGTGTCGACAAATTTTTTGTTAACCACTTTTGGAAGGAGTTAATGACATTACAAGGGGTGGAACTGAAAATGTCTAGTTCTTATCATATCCTCAAACAGACGGTCAAACTGAGGTATTAAATAGGTGTTTGGAGAGCTATTTCAGATGTATGTGTAGAGAACACCCTACTAGATGGGCAAAATGGTTACCTTTGGCTGAGTTTTTGTACATCACTAGTTACCATTCTGCCATTAAGTGTATCCATTTTGAGGTAGTTTATGGTCACCCACCGCCTCTTCATGTTCCTTATTTGGCTAGTGACAGTTTGGTTGATACAGTGGACAAAAGTTTGTTGGCTAGGGAGCAAGCTATTAAGGTTTTGAAGCTTAATCTACAAAAGGCTCAAGCTAGAATGAAACAGCTAGCTGACTTGCATAGGTCTGAGGGAAATAACGAATGAAGAATGAAGGAAATAACGAGGCTACTGAGAGCCCATCATCAATAGATAGATAAGAAACTCATAAAGTCATAAGTCATAACAAATCGTTAAGGATATTTGAAATCACAATATTCATTATGTAGGACACGAATGTGATGCTGAATTTAGCTATGACTAATTGCAAGTTTATGAAGACTCTCTCTCGTGACCTTTTCTTTCTAGATTATTATAAATGGTAAATTGTAAAAGCACAAACGAGCCATGGAAATATATACCTTAAATAATAGTGTAGATATTAGGGATATCTTGTATACCATTACCTGTTTGATAATGGGCTCTCGTAATACTTGTGGAGTGGACATAGTAGTATACAATAGAGCCGACAATTTCTACTAATGACTTATAAATGGGTCAGCATATGTTGTGATTAAATGGGTCTAGATTTTTACTTTTTGGAAACTTCATTTTTTCGAACTCATTGTTCTTCTAGCAAATGTTTATAAAAAGCATAAAATATAATTGACCTTTTCAACCGGTAACATGTCAAGATTTTGAAATTGTTTGTCACCTTGGAATGAAAAAACGACGTATATATATAACATTAGTATTTTCTGATATCTAATTTTCCTACTGCTACAAATCGAGAATACATATGATTTTTTTGACTTTTACCCAACAATATATGTAGACTTCGGTGTTATTTATTGACTAAATGTAAGAAAGAAAATGGTTATTTTTATAAATATAAAACACTGCTTATGAAATACTTCTATACTAACCATTTATTGTCTTTAGTTATAAAAAGTAATTGTGGTTTTTGAATTTATTTAGACATAAGTCCTACAACGTATAACAAATTCATTAGCTAACCATAATATTAGTGTTGAAGCTGGCTTAAGTTTTAATCTTGGTACAACATCATTGAAATGTTTTGTGTGTAAACAATTGTTCTTTTTTATAAATACTTTTAATTCTTTCCTCTCTTTCTTTAGCCTCTTTTTATCTACTTATTAAAATTTAAAGTGTCCATACCACATGTACTCAAGCAATGAATGGTGTTAAAAGCAGCTCCTTGAACGATTAGCTTAATCATGTTGAATATTAAGAAAGATATTAGGTTTATATTAATGGGCACTTTTACCATAAGTTTTGCTTCGTGAATTGTAATTGAAGCACGATTTTTGAAATGAATATCAAAGTCTTTCTCTGAGTCCAAATTTGAAATTTTAATTTAACACTACTCACATTATATACCTTCAAAATATACTGATGACTTCCATCTTTATAGCTTCAATTGTCTCCATATGTAACATTACTTTTGTTGTTCTTCATCTCCACTAACAAGTGTATTCTCACGTCATATGATTACTTGTGGGAGAATATAATGTGAATGATGTACAAAAGATAAAATGTGAAATGTTAAGTGTTACTTCGTTTGAAGTAATTTCAAAAGCCGAAGTAAACATACTTGACAGGACGTTAGAGCTTTCTATACTCAGCGAATCGAATAAAACAGGTCATGATGCGGAACCTCATGACCCGAGTTGAATAAAAAAGGAAACAAAGATTGAAATTGAAAGAACTGATAGAACAATATGCATAAACTGTTTAAGATTTCATTGATAGATGTGAATTTGTTTTGAATCAAGCTCAACCGACAAGATTAAGTATAACGGTACTCAATGTGAGTCCGGGTTCAAAGACAACTGAATCTAACAACCTATCACCCTATTTATAGAAATCTAAACATACAAATTAAATTAAAACATCAAGTCTACATCTTAATTTTTAGTTCTGATGAAGTTCACTTCAATTTGGAGTCAAAGTCTTCATCCACGAACTAATATCTTCAACGTTGACCAGTGTTAACTTAAGTTATCTTCAACTTGATTTCAGTTCAGAGGAACTAAAATGTTCCCCGAACTGAAATCTTCACTTCAGATTATTCATGTTTTAGTTCGGACCTTCCCCGAACTGAAAACATCTTTATTCAAGTACCCTTTTAAGACTCCATAGCTTCATCTAATCAATTCAGCCCCCAACAATACTTGCGACGAAGCAAAGGAATGACATGAAGAATTTACTTTGGATAAAGTTAATATTTAGCTGAAGTAAATATACTGAAGATGAAGTAAATCCTCATCAGCTGAAGAAAAGACTTGGAACAATTATGAAGAAGCCGAATACTTGAAGAACTTAAAGAATAATTATTTTATTTAGCACGTGTCTGTAATTTAGATTACTATATTCATGTTTAGAGGTCTATAGATAGTAATGTGTAGGGAGAGTCTCTGTGTGTGTGTGTGTGTGTGTGTGTGTGTGTGTGTGTGTGTGTGTGTGTGTGTGTGTGTGTGTTAGTGTTATGAGTGTTAGAGATTGTTTGTAAACACATGTAACGACTTTTTCCACCAAATTACTTTTGATCAATGATGAACAATATTTAGTAAAATTGTAATTCTCAATTAAACCTAATCTTGGTATTAAATCAAATGTGAGATTCCCCATCACAACCGATAATTATTTTACCGAATTAGTGCATTGAATGATATATAGAGATCCCGCCAATTGGTATCAGAGCAAGTATTATCGATTAAGCTACTAATTGATACTTGTTCATCAATTTGACTTGATTCGAGTTGAATGGAGTTGAAAGAGGAGTGAATTGTTGAATCGTAAGAGTTTTGGTGAAAAATTGAGAAAGCTAGCTATATTTTGAATAAAAATTTAGCGGTAAAGTTTTGTTAGTTTTAACTGCTAGAATTTGAAAATGAGATTTGATTTTGTGATTTAGAAACAATTGAGGTGGAATTCGTGTTGAATTGGTGAAAAATTGAATTTTACGTAAGACTAAAACATTTTCTTTAAATTCATCAAATCTTTTGAATTCATTTAGGTTTTACTAATCAATCATGTCGTTTGTGAACTATGATAATGAAATGAGGAAGCCTCCAAGTCTAACTTATGGTGCTGAATTCTTCATGTGGAAAGCTTAGATTCAAGTATTTCATCAACTATAGTGATGTTGATCGTTGGAACTATATTCTCTAAAGGTCTACACACTCCATAGGTACAAGAGACTAGTGGAACTAGGATGTGTAAAACCTAGAATAGTGGTAATAATGTTTCTAGAACGATCATTCATGTATTGTAAGCAAACACCCCTTTGCTTAAAAATAAGGAAAGGGGTGCTCCTTGTAAGGCTTAATAAAAAATTCTTCATTTCACTTTAATTCTTAGACCTAACAATTGATATCAGAGCGGGGTGCTTGAAAAACTACATGTTCGACCAGAAAACCTTCGTGTTCAACCAATACATGCACCTGTTCGACTTGAACATTTCATTTGAATGAAATTGTTCATCGTCAACTTCATACTCGACTAAACTCTGTGCCTATCCGACTGGTCTATTAGATTAAATTCACAACTTATTCAACATTGTTCAAATCGAATGGAATTTGGTTCGACTTGGAAAGTTACTTTTTGGGAATAAACTGATGAAAATCAGTGTAAGTTGATTACTACTGCATGGTTACTACCGCTCAACTACTGCCCAGTTACTGCAAGTATACCAGTTATTACTGCAAGTGTATTGGTTACTACTGCATTACTGATGGTTTCTACTACTCAAGAGTGTTACTACTGCCCGTCTTCTGTTACTACTACATGAAGAGTTTAAATAATTTTAGAATAGATTTGTAATTATCTTTTCCTTGTTTGTAGCTAATTTACAATTGTAGTTATATTACAATTGTAATTTTTAAGTCGTTTCCTAGATTTGCTAGGTTTAGCCTCAAGGTCTATAAATACATATATCCTTGTATTAAGAAAAAATACGTATATTGATCGATCATTAAGAGATTAATATATTGAGACTTGTTGGTGATATTCGTTATTCTTCTTTTTCTTTATAAACAATATTCGTTTAATCACAAAACTTGTAATTACAAAGTGTTTAAATCTGCTGCTAAACTTCTTTGATAGATCAAGATCTTTATTCAAAGTGTGGTTGTATTTACATAACCCAATTGATCCTGACAAATGGTATCAGATCACAAGAGGTGCTCAAGATCTTCTAATCTACAATTTTTTGTTAAAGCCTCAACAAGAAAAAAGCTACTATCAATCATGACTGATGTGGTGGTAAACAAAGTTCCAGTATTGAACAGCAACGATTTTGATATTTGGAAGTTAAGGATCAAACAACACATACTGCTTTCTGACTATGAAGTATGGGATGTAATTGTGAATGGGAATAAACAAGCTCTCACCTTGTCAGCTGATGGAACACCTGGAGTTGTTCATCATCCTACTACAGATCAAGAAAGAAGAGAAAAGCAGTTTGAAATCAAAGCTCTCAGTATTCTTTTAATTGCTATTCCTAATGAAAATCAATCACAGTTTGAAGAATATGGGGATGCTAAGTCTCCGTGGGCAACTCTTGAAAATAGATTCAGTGGAACAAAGTACACAAAGAAGAACAAGAAGACTCTTCTCAAACAGGAGTATGAAAATTTTAAAGCCTTAAAATATGAAAGAATGTCTTTGACTTTTGACAGATACAAGAAGCTGACAGGAGAGTTGAGCAGTGTTGGAGTGAGGATAGACAAAGATGACTTGAATAGGAAGTTTCTCAGGTCTTTGGGAGATGAATCGACTATTTACACACTGTCATACAGACAGGGTGATGTGCTAGAGGAGATGGAACTGGATGATTTGTACAATGACATGAGGGTATTTGAAGTTGAATTTGAAGCCAAGAAGACTATCAACAGTAACAACAGTATTACCAATTTTAATACTGCACTGGTTACACCAATTGGTACATCTCAGACTGACAACTTAGAAGATGTTTCCTTTGAAGTCTTTCGGTTACAAAGTTCATGCTCAGGACTAACCAATGAGGACCTATGACAGATTCATCAAGATAATCTAGAAGAGATGGATCTCAAATGGCAACTTTCTATTTTATCATTGAGGACAGAAAGATTTATGAATAGAACTGGGAGAAGATTTACTCCTAGAGGAAATGATAGGGTTGGATTTGACAAAAGAAAAGTCAAGTGATTTTGAGTGCAGTGAACTGGGACACTTTGCAAGAGAATGCAAAAAAAAAAAAATCAAAATCCAATCATTCAAGGAACACCCAAGAAAGTACATCAACAACCCTTGTCACACAAGATGTTTTTGGTTATGATTGGAATGATCTAGCTGAAGAAACCACTCAAAACAGAGCTCTTATGGCATATGTAGTCTCAACTGAGGATTCACCTGCCATTGCTGATGATGTGTTTGGATATGATTGGAGTGCTATTGCAGAAGAAGTTACTCAGAACAGAACACTAATGGCTATTGCATCATCCACCAAGAATACTGAATAATTTTCTCTCTCATCTGAGGAAAATTCTATACTCTGTTCTCCAGAATGTAAAGATTTCATGCTTAAATACAGAAATCAAATCAAATTATTTCTGACACAATTAAAACATTAGAAGAACAAAGAAGATCACCCTCTAGGGGAATTGAAAATCTAGAATCTCAAGTAAAATCTTACAAAGCAAATGAATTAAGCTATCAATATGAGATAAAATTTGTAGAATGGCAGAGAGATGACTTGTTAGTGAAATTAAAGGAAACCAGAGAATAAATTAAAATAATTAATGAGGAAAAAGATAAAGTTGAACTGAATGTAGGGAAGTTAGAGTATGCTTCACACTCTGTAAATAACCTTATTCAACAACAAATTATTGGAAAAGCAAAATCAGGGATAAGTTATAAAGAAGTACCCCACCATTCAATCAAAATCATATTCCTCCATCTTTAGACAAACCTATGATTCCAATTTCACAGACACCACCAACAGAATCATTCAAAATTGATCCAATCAATTATGAAGAAGTTATGATTGAGGACTTAGTTGAAGAGAGTAAACTGAAGATTGTGAAAAAATGATATTCCTCTAGAAAATCATATGATCACAATTGAAGGAGTTACTCAACCTAATTCACAAAGTCTAGTGTCAATGGTGCCCACTCAACAAATTAAGAAAGACAATCAATGTGAATGTACATGTAGTTATTGTCATAAGTCAACTGTTCTAAAAGAAAAATATGGGTCCATATAGATACTAGAGGAAATCAGAGAAATAGGAATCAGTTAAAATCTCAGAAATAACAAGTTCAAATCCTTAAAAGACCAGTAAAAGTTTGTTACATCTGTGGAAAGGCAAATCATTATGCAAAAAATTGTTTTTATAACCTTGAAAATCAAAAGAAACCGCTACAAAAGAATCATAGAGGGTTGGGGTATAAAAGCAAGTCTGATTCATCTCAAAAACATGGAAAATTTGCTAAAACATCCAAACCAGTTGTTGTTAACAAATCATAAAGAAAATCTCACATGCACAGTAATAACAGAGTTAATACTGCAAAGTATGACTCTGTTAATACTGCACAAGGGAAAAGGAGCAAATATAAAATATCAAAAGAACGTCTCTTTAAACACAGTACAAAACAGAGTAAATACTGCAAAACATAATTTTGTTATTACTGCATCTGTTAATACTGTAAAACAGAATTTTGTTAATACTGCATCTGTTAATACTGCAAAAATAGAATTTTGTTAAAACTGCATCGGTTAATACTGCATCACATAAGTTTGTTAATACTACACCTTTTAAAACTGCAAAAACAACTAAAAAGGTTTGGAGACCAAAATGCAAAGTGACTCAACCTTCTACACAAATTGGTTTTGAAAACTTAATCCTAAAGAAGGTGAGTTACTTTGATGAGATGGGTAAACCCAAGTCAAATTTGGCTTGGGTTCCCAAAAGGAACTAATTCTTTTCATTATGTGCAGGAACAGCCAACAAAGAGGGAAGAAAGCAGTTGGCATGTGGATAGTGGTTGTTCCAGGCACATGACACGCAACATATCATATCTTCAAAACTTTGAAAAATTCAATGGAGGATATGTTGCTTTTGGTGAAATCCAAAAGGAGAAAAGATTACTGGGGAAAGGAATAGTGAGCAATGGGAAGATTAGCTTTGAAGATGTATTCTATGTTCAACAGTTGCAGTATAACTTGTTAAGTGTGTCACAAGTGTGTGACAAGAAGAATACAACAATCTTCACAGATACTGAATGTTTAATAATGGAACCTGGGTATGTGATTGATGAAAGCAAAGTACTGTTGAGGACTCCAAGAAAAGACAATGTATATTGCTTTGATTTATCAAATATTTCTCCAACTAGAGCAGTAAATTGTTTTGTCTCAAAAGAAACATTTGATGAATCAACATTATGGCATAGGAGGATGTGTCATATGAACTTCAAGAACATCAATCAACTGGTCAAATCTATCTGGTGAGAGGTCTTCAAACAATTGTTTGCTGAAGATAACTGCGTAGCATGTCTTAAAGGAAACAACACAAAACCTCTCACCGATCCAAGGAAGTCAACACCATTACTACTCCTTTACATTTACTGCATATGGATATGTTTGGTCCAACAAAAGTCTTATTTTCTAGTAATCACTGATGATTATACTAGATATACCTAGGTGTACTTTCTAGCAACCACAGATGAGACAAGCCAAATACTCATCTCTTTCATCACTAAGGTAGAACATCAAATCAATGAGAAAGTAAAGAAGATCAGGTGTGACAATGGTACTGAATTCAAGAATAGTGTGATGAATACCTTCTCTGACACAAGGGATTGAAAGACAATTTAGTGCTGTAAGAACTCCACAACAAAATGGAGTTGCTGAAAGAAGGAACAAAATTCTAATTGAAGCTGCAAGGAGTATGTTAGCTGATTCAAACCTGCCTATCTTCTTTTGGGCAAAAGCTGTTAATACTGCATGCTATGTGCAAAACAGGGTGCTACTGGTGAAATCTCAGAACAAGACTCCTTATGAACTGCTGCACAATAGACAACCTTTAATTAGCTTCTTCAGAGATTTTGGGTGTCCATGTACTGTTCTAAATTTAAAGGATTATCTTGGGAAATTTGAGGGTAAAGATGATGTTGGATACTTTGTTGGCTATTCCTCACAAAGTAAAGCTTATAGAGTATACAATGGACTAGTATCATTGAACAGAGTGAAAATGTCTCATTTAATGAGAACACACCAAACACACAGGGAAAAGGACCAAATTGGTTGTTTGATATTAATGCTTTAACAAAGCATTTGGACTTTGGATATTGATATCGCATATTTATACGTTTATTTCTATGCGATATTTGGTCGATTTTTGTATTAAACATGATGGATAGGATATGTTTTTGCATTTAATCGTGTGGAAAGTTGTTTTATTCAGTTTACAGGTTTATATGATCGGGAAGTGGAAGATTGGACGAGAAATGAGTTAAAACGATGAAAAATACACAAAATGGTGAAAACAACAAGATTACTGCAGCGCAGTAAGGAAGGAGATGTGACCCACCAAGAGATTGAGTTGGTTTCAAAGTAGGAGTAGTCACGGTGCGGCGCAGTTGATCAGGTTTGCAATTTTAGTCGAATATAGATTTCTCTCTACAAATACGAACCAAGACTTCCAGAATTTTTAGCAAGCGTTTGGTATCGATTTTTGGAGTTGAAGTATCTGTTTAGAAGCTGCAAGAAGAGTTAGGAGCTGTATTCAAGAGTTATATGATCACGATTACGTTTTAGGAATTCTTCTAATTTCTTTTCATCAACTTATTCAGTATGGTTTCTTTATTCATGTTTGCTTATTTTGATCAAATTATGAGTAGCTAAACATATTAATGCTCGTTTGATTATGGATCTTATTTTACAATTTGGTTTATCGCAGTTGAATGTTTTAGGTGTTTATGCTTAATCGAAGACCCTTGTTTGTTCATGTTTTATATATTGCTTTGAGTTATTTATATGCAACTTGTTAATTAATATTCTAGGTATTCGAGAGGAATCTAGAGTTAGATTAATTAGGTTGTATGAAACAAATCAATCGGTCTATAATTGGTTTAAAGTTGCTAAGATTCGATAGGACTTAGTAATAGTAACTTAGGTAATTAAACGGGAATGAGTAAGACTAATTAATAAGATTCGAGAGGACTTAGTAATTAGAGAAGTTATTGGAGAGAAAACTTTATAAGGTTAAGTCATAGAACACCGGCTTGTTAATTAATGCTTATTTATCTAGAGTTTTAACCGTATTCGAGAGGAACATTAGAATTCGAAGTAATTAAAGTTAGTAAGGTATTCGAGAGGAATTTTACTATACATAAGAAGTTAAATTATACATTCAATTACGTAAACTAAATTTGATCTCAAGTGAAATATCAAACGAGTGTTTTTCTTCATTAATTGATAACAACGCAATCACTTTTCCCAAACGATTTTTATAATCACCTTTCTTTTAATTAGTTAATCACGTGACAACAAAACCCCCCCCAAAAAAAAATTAGTATCATTAATTCTTAATTTAAATCTAAAATAATTCCTGTGATCGAACTTTTACTTACTTTTACACATCAAGTTTTGGCTCCGCTGCCGGCGACTGATTTTAAGTTTTTGTTTCGAATTTGTGATACGATCCTTTTGAGTATTAACATACTTGAAAGTTACTTTTAATTGTTCTTCAATGGTACGTTTTACGGTTTTCTTGTTTTTGTATTTGTAGGTATTCAGGTAGTTGATGAACACAAGGGCTTCGGGATTTCCACTCCTAAGTCCTAGATGAAATCGAGGAGTATCAAAGAAGCGAGGCAAGAAGAAAGGAAACACCTCAATTCCGATTCCACCAGGGTTTGGGCCTTTCTCACCGGTAAAATTTAAAGATATTACGTCTTCAAAAGGAGGAGGAAGTAATACAGATTCTGAAGTTGAAGAGTTGATTTTTGAAGAAAGAACGAAACCTCAACCAATGGCACACCCATTCGATGTTCCGATGCACCGACGTGCTGCAGCCGTTGCAGTACCAGCAACCAGAGGATCAACTATTACCACCCCAGATTTGGGTGATGATTTCGTGGTCAAGGGTCATCATCTCAAGACTATCCAAGACAACACGTTCGATGGGCGATACCATGGGGATCCACATTAGTATGTAGCTAAATTCAATGAGCTATGCGAGAGGTTCAAGTACGGAGAAGGAAAAAGCGATAGTGTCAAATTGAGGTTGTTCCCTTCGTCTCTCACCGGAGATGCGAAGGTTTGGTTTGAAGAATTGGAAGAAAACACAATTACAACATGGGCATAAATGCGAGAATCCTTCATCAAAAGGTTTTTCCCACCTGCCTTGGGTAGGAAATTACTACGAGATATTCGTGGTTTTCGAAAAGAAGATGGAGAGACATCTATGAAGCATGGGCAAAATTGAAAGAAATGCTTAGGAGTTTCTATGGTCATGGATTGGGCAAAGATAACATCATCGAGATTTTCTTTTACGGTTTAACCAAGGAGTCACAAAACGAGCTTGATTTAGCCGGAGGGGGAGATTTTATGTATAACTCCACAAACAAAGCATACAACTTAATGGAGGATAGGTTGGTAATAAGTTTATCGAGGGAATATCGAGGTAGAGGCCGAAGAACAAGAGGACAAGCTGCTCAAGCGGAAAGTAGCGACGAACTTTCTTCAATCATGAAAGAAGTTAAATCTATGGCGGTAATGATTGACAAACACATTGGGAGGATCCAGAAAGACATACACTTGGTCAAGAATGGATGTGAAGTTTGCGGAGGACCTCACTACGCTAGTGAGTGTGATCGACAGGTAGAGGATGCCAATTACGCACAATATGGCTATCCCAATCGGGGAACAAATTGGCAAAACCACGGAAGTAACTATAACCGTGGTGAAAATTGAGATAATGGATGGAAAAGAAACAACCCGAGAAATGATGTCAATCCACCGAAGAATGAAGAGGACCAAAGCTTGAAAGATTTAATGAAGTCGTTTATTCACACTCAAAATGCAAATAATGACGCAGTTACATATCAATTGAAGGTATTAAACGATCACATCAAGCAAGGACAGAGAAATCAGCAAGGGGCGAATCTGCCAGGTAGTGCGCCGCAACACACTCCAGTGTGACACATTACTTGGAATTTTGAGCAAACTGATTTCGACAAAGATCACGGTGCCCCGCATCAAGCAGTTGGTGCGCCGCAGTCCTCAACAGAGCCCATTACGGAAGATTTGGAGATCGAGGACGATGAGGAAGAGGTACCAAAGGTTCATTCTATAGCAAAAATACCAGAACCAGTGGAGGAAGTACCAATAAAAGCTTACAAGCCACGAATCCCATATCCTCAACATTTGAGGAAGGAAAAAATGAAGGAACAATACGGTAAAAAAATGAAGGAACAATACGGTAAATTTTCCACTTGTTGATTTAATTGCAGGAATGTCGAATTACGCAAAGTTCATCAAAGAGCTTATCACGGAGAAAGGGGAGTCATCGGAAGTACAGTCCGCTTTCTTGAATGCAAAATGCTCGGCTTTGGTGAAAAACACAATACCGCCAAAGTTGGACGATCCAGGGAGTTTCCTTATTACCTGTAATTTAGTAAGACCTATAGTTGTAGTGCATTGGCCGACTTAGGAGCTAGCATAAATTTAATGCCATATTCATTATATGCTAAACTTGCTTTAGGAGTGTTAAAACCTAATAGAATGAGTATCCGACTAGCCGACCGCTCATTTCAATACCCATTAGGAACTGCTGAAAATATGCTACTTAATGTAGGAAAATTCACATGCCTAGTTGATTGTGTAATTCTAGAAATGGAGGAGGATTGTAATGTGCCACTTATCTTAGGAAGACCATTCTTAAACACGGTCGACGCGGTTATTTGTGTTAAAAATAGACAAATTTCATTGGGGGTTGGGAATGAAAGAATTATTTTTACTTTAGATAGAGCTATGACACATTCATATTCAACTGATGAAAGTTGTTTTCGGATTGATGTTTTTGATGATTTAGATTGGCAGGAAATTTTAGAGTTAGAAGCTGGATTGGATGAGGACTTGGAGAAAAAGAAGATTGAAGTAGTCGAGGTTGAAGTTAAAGAAGAATTGAAGATGGAAAAGAGCATGAGGATTAAATCCTCGATTGAAGAACCACCCACCGACTTGGAGCTTAAACAATTACCGGTACATTTAGAATACGCTTTTCTTGAAAATACTAATTTATTACCGGTTGTTATTTCGTCATCACTTTCGATTGACGAAAAAGCTAGATTATTGACAGTCCTTAAAGGTCATAAAAAGGCCTTTGCTTGGCGTATATCCGACATACCCGGAATTAGCCCTGAATTTTGCAAACATAAAATTAATTTTCTTGACAATGTAAAACCCGTTGTTCAGAGGCTAAATCCGAATATGACGGATGGCGTTAAAAAGGAAGTTGTGAAGTGGTTGGATGCAGGAATTATCTACCCGATTTCGGAGAGCCCATGGGTGAGTCCTATTCATTGTTTGACGAAGAAGGGAGGTATGACCGTGGTGATGAATGATAAGAATGAGCTAGTGCCAACGAGGATAGTTACGGGATGGAGAGTTTGTATTGACTACCGCAAGCGCAACGAAGCAATGAGGAAATACCATTTTCCGTTACCTTTCATGGATCAAATGATTGAAAGATATATCGTATTAACAATCAAAATATGGTCGAAAGAGTTCTACTGTTTTTTGGACGGATTTTCGGGGTACATTCAAATAACCATTGACCCCAAAGATCAAGAGAAGACCACCTTTACTTGTGCTTTCGGGACGTACGCTTATCGAAGAATGCCTTTTGGCCTATGCAATGCACCCACAACTTTTCAACAGTCCAAGTTAGCTATTTTTCAAGATATGGTGGAGAAGAAAATGGAGGTTTTCATGGACGATTTCTCGGTTTTGGAGAATCGTTCGATGCTTGCTTGGAGAATTTGGATAAAATGTTGCGAAGATGCGAAGAGGCGAACTTGGTATTAAGTTGGGAGAAATGCCACTTTATGGTTCACGAGGGAATTGTGCTAGGACAAAAAATTTCGAAAGTTGGGATAGAAGTGGATAAAGCGAAGATCGATGTTATTGCAATATTACCACCACCAACGAACGAAAAAGAAATTCGAAGTTTCTTAGGACATGCGGGATTTTACCATAGGTTCATCAAAGATTTCTCGAAGATTACTCGTCCCATGACGAGATTATTAGAGAAGGAGGTAGCTTTCGACTTTTCGGAGGATTGTTTGAAGGCTTCTGAGTTACTCAAGGAGAGGATAACCAATACACCAATATTGGTGTCACCGGATTAGTCTCAACCTTTCGAGTTAATGTGTGATGCAAGTAACTTTGCAGTGGGGGCTGTTTTGGGACAAAGGATCGAGAAACATTTTCGACCAATATACTTTGCTATCAAGACTTTGAACGAAGCCCAACAAAATTACGCAACAACCGAAAAGGAGCTTTTGGCGGTTGTTTTCGCATTTGACAAATTTCGTTCTTACTTGGTTTTGAGCAAAACAATTGTGTTCACGGATCACTCAGCTTTAAGGTTTTTATTTTCTAAATTAGATGCTAAACCAAGACTTATTCGTTGGATTTTATTGTTGCAGGAATTTGACATCGAGATTAGAGACAAGAAAGGAGCGGAAAATGTAGTGGCGGATCACTGGAGTAGACTGGAGAACCCAAGTTTGGGGGAGTTGAAGGAGGAACAAATTCATGAAACTTTCCCGGGTGAGAGGTTGGCTTATGTTAGTGACACAGACGTAAATGCTCCATGGTTTGCAGATATTGCAAATTTCTTAGCCGGGAGAGTTGTTAATAAAAGCTTTACTTATCAACAAAAGAAGAAATAGATTGCGGACGCTAAATACTACTATTGGGAAGCACCTTATCTTTCTCGAAGGTATGCGGATGGAATGGTGAGAAGATGTGTTTATGGCGGAGAAACTCGGAGGATTTTGGGCGAATGCCATGATGGACCTACCGGATGACATTATGGACCAACGGTGACGGGTAAAAAGCTATATGATGCGGGTTTTTATTGGCCATTGATTTTCAAGGAGGCCTACACTTTGGTGAGCACTTGTGACGAATGTCAACGTCAAGGGAATATCACGAAGAGGGACGAAATGCAACAATAGGGGATTCAAGTCTGTGAAATTTTCGACATTTGGGGCATTGATTTCATGGGACAGTTCAGCCTTCAAATCGAAATGTTTACATCCTAGTGGAGGTTGATTACGTTTCTAAATGGGTTGAAGGAAATGCATTACCTACTAATAATGCTAATGTAGTTGTTGATTTTCTTAAAAGTTTATTTTGTAGGTTTGGAGTGCCGAAAGCTTTAATTAGTGATCGAGGGAACCATTTTGCAAATGCTTAATTGGCCAAAGTTTTGAAGCGGTATGGAGTAAATCACCAGTTTACGACATCGTATCATCCGCAAACGAGCGGTCAAGTGGAGAACACAAACCGTGCGATTAAAAGAATTTTTGAAAAAACGGTGAACAATAATCTAAATATTTGGTCGAACAAATTGGAGGATGCATTATGGGCATTTAGGACGGCATACAAAACACCGATTGA
This sequence comes from Senecio squalidus, assembly GCA_910822075.1. Lineage (NCBI taxonomy): Eukaryota > Viridiplantae > Streptophyta > Magnoliopsida > Asterales > Asteraceae > Senecio > Senecio squalidus. The sequence continues at coordinate 62,972,623 of CAJVGC010000590.1, read as the reverse complement.
AACCACCCCGTATCGACTACTCTACGGGAAGACATGTCATTTGCCGGTCAATATTGAGCACAAGGCGTTTTGGGCATTGCGGAATTGCAATGATGATATGGACTTAGCAGGAGATATGTGGTTTTTACAATTCATGAAATGGACGAATTGCGTTTGCAAGCGTACGCAATTTCAAGGCTTTACAAGGAAAGAACGAAGGAGTTTCATGACCGAAAGATTATCCGTAAGGAATTCGAGGAGGGAGATAAAGTGCTTTTATTTCAATCAAAGTACAAATTCAAGGCTTCCAAATTACGAATTAAATTGACGGGTCCGTATGTCGTGAAACGAGCCTTTGCATCGGGTTATGTTGAGTTATGGAAAGATAAAGGCGAATCTTTCATCGTTTCGGGAAAAAAGTGAAATTATATCACGAGGAAGATACGGAAAATGGTATGATGATAGAGGATGGCTTTTATGCCATTGACGCTTAATCACGGTGCATATCGAGTCAAGCTAATGACTCGTTCGAAAAACAAGCGCTTCTCGGGAGGTAACCGGGTTTGTTTTTACGTTTTCGTAGTTTAATTTTTTCCCCCCATTTTCTTGTTATTTTTATTTCTTATTTAGAGCTAGGTGTTTTAAACGTTTTATGTTCAGTTTCAGTTATTTAGGTACGAAGAAAACCGACGAAAAACCAAAAACAAAAAAAGAAGAGGTACAGGTAGTGCGACGCACAGGGTGCTTGGTGCGCGGCACTACAGTGGAGAAAACAATAAAAATCACGGGCTCAGATATGGCGACGCAACACCTAGGCCAATGCGCCGCATCGCAGTCCATTCCATGTTTTATTGTTTTATTTCTTTTAATTTCACATACACACACAAACACACATAACAACCGCCTAGAAGAACAGTCACACACACACACACACACACACACACACACACACACACACACACACACACACACACACACACACACACACACACACACACACTACTAAGTTTCGAATTCTTGCTTAATTCTTTCAATTAATCCACACATCATGAGGAGAACGATATGATTATTTACTTTATCTCTTTCAATTAGTTCGATTTTTCGTTTAATCTGTTAAAATCAATTTGGGGGAAATTCTAGGGTTTCTCAAATTAGGCTTAGAAACATCAAATTAAGTGTTTAATTGGCTTATCCCAACTGATTAGAACATAACAGTGCAATAGATTGTTGGATTTGGATATTGAAACTTAGGAAACGGTATTTGAGATTTGTCTGAGCTCAGTGCACCGAGGTAGGTACTTAGTGCGACGCACTGAGCTCCCAGACAACTTATTTTCGACGCTTTATTTATGTGTTTAATGTGTTGGTTTGCTTTGTTTCTTAATTTTGGTGTGTAGGAAAGCGATCATCTGAAAAGGGTACCGGTAGTGGACGTAGGCGAGCACTGGCTCCGCCTATTGAAACCTTGAATGCCCAAGCGATGATTCCGGAAAATCATCCTTGGTTGAGCTGGCCCGGTTGTACACCGGAAAGGAAAACTGCGTTAAATAACCGGTTAGCGGCGTTGAGAGATCGGGTCATCTGTGCACCTCGTATTATGGATTGGGGATTTTTGAATCCGATCGGGGTGAATTTGAGTGGTTTTATGGTAACACGGAGTGCCACTGCCCAAGTTGATATACCTATTTGGGAAAGGGCGTGGAACGTCGAGGAAGCAGTGTATAGGGAGTAGGTTCTCGAGTTTTATTGTTCGGTGGAGGTTGAAACGGATTTTGTTGAAGCGGAGTTGGCCACGGCTCCATTGATATATTTTCGGTTGGGTGGAGACGACCATACCATGGATGTGGTTGAGTTTAGGAGGCTTACTAGGTTGTTTGAGGATCATGAGGCGGCGAATGAGGCTTTAATGGCCGCTTTTATTTCTGATGTTAAAACGGATTCCTCAGGGTTTGGTGCGAATGAGGCAAGGAACGAGTTTACTGGCCAAGTGGAACATAGGCCCACAAGTCGGGTCAAGGATACTCATGACTCGATTTTGCGAGTGTTGCACAATATCCTCGCCTACTCATTTGTGCACCAGGCGACTCAACACGATAAGTGCTACACTGACGACTTGTGGATGCTTCACAAATTTAGTCTACAGGACTCGTCTTAGTATATTAATGTCCCGTGGAACCTTGAGAAGTATATGGTGGATCGGGGTATGGGGAAGACTGCCTCGAGTCAGATGGTATGCAGGCACTTTATCGCCCGCATTGCGAGGAAGTTAGGGTATTATACTCGGGCGAACATTAAGAGATGTTCCCCGCCTGTGAAATGCAATTTAATCACCCAAAACGACTTAGGACGGGCGGAGTTGCTTACCCGAGCGGGTAACCAGTTGGTAGGACCAGGGCAGGTCCAAATCAGCCACCTCCACCACCGAGGCAGCGAGAGCCTAGTATGAGAGATATGCTCGGAGAGATCACTCGGGTCATTCATCTTAGAAGTTTCGATATGGGTCAGATGGGTCGCCAGATAGGGAGTATGGTGGAGAACGCTTAGTATTACACCCAGCGGTAACAGCCGACATTGGAGGATTTGGAGAGACAGCGCTATGAGGCATCGGGTTCTACTGTACCGTGGGAGCCTCACGTGGCCCCGTAGTTTTATTATCCCGAGCCGTATCCGGGTTATCCACAGCCGGTTTACCACCATAATGATGCGGAAGAAGGAGGTGGTGATGGTAATGAGATGGAGGATTGAGTTGGTGATGGTTTGGTATTTGGTTGGTTAATTTGTAATGTTATTGTTTACCATTACTTCTATTAGAACTAAAATAGTAGACTTTTTTTTTATTCGTCGTAACTTGATTATTTTTTATTTTAAATTTTATTTTTCTTGTGTGATTCTAATATTGTTGTTTAGTTTTTGAAATTTTAGTTCTTCAAAGACCGGCGTAAGTTCATCAACCGGTTTTGAGTCTGGTATTCAGTTCAGCAAAAGCATTTCTGATATCGCATATTTATATGTTTATTTCTATGCGATATTCGTTTGTTTTTCATATTAAACATGATGGATAGGATAGGCTTTTGCATTTAATCGTGTGGAAAAGTTGTTTTGTCTATTTTATAGGTTTATATGATTGGGAAGTGGAAATGGTGGAAGAAATGAGCTTAAAAGACGAAAAATAGTGATTTCTGACGAAGAGAACGTTGCAGTATAACCTCCACCGTTTTGATCATAACATCTTCATACGATATCCGATTTAGGTGATTAAAATTGGAGAAGAAAGAAGAAAGAGAGAACTACAAAACCAAAGCACTCACGGGATTTTCAGAAATTGGAATTTGACTCGAACTTGATTTTCTCTTGATTTATCTCTATAAATACTAACCCAAACGGCCAGGTTTAATCATCAATCATTCCACCACATATTTGGAGCTGGAGAACTCGGTTTGGAAGCTTGGAGAGCAAGGAAAAGAGTTAGATTTGGTTTTCGATTACAATTCGGTCATGACACGTTTTGCTACTTTTCTAGTTTGTTTTCTATCTTTTATTCTAGACTTTTCAGTGATGTTTTCTTTCATATTAGTTGTTGTTTTGAACTTTATTATGAGTAGGTAAACTTATTTTATGCTCGTTTGATTTATGGAACTTGTTTGACGGTTATGTTTTCGTTATTGATTGTTTAGGTGTTTATGTTTAATCATAGATCCTTAATTGTTTGTGTTTTGATATATTAGTATAAATTGTTTATATTCAGATTAGTTAATCAATATTCTAGGTATTCGAGAGGAATCTATATAGATTAATTAACTTGTATGAAATAATCGGTCGTTCGTTAATCGGTTTAAAATTATTAGGATTCGAGAGGACCTAGTAATAACAATTTAGGTAATTAAACGTGAACGAGTAAGTCTAATTAATAAGATTCGAGAGGACTTAGTAATTAGAGAAGTTATTCGAGAGGAAACTTCATAAGGTTATATCATAAAACACCGGCTTGTTGATTAATGCTCGATTATTGATAATTGTAACTGTATTCGAGAGGAACATTATAATTTGAAGTAGTTAAAGTTAGTAAAATACTCGAGAGGAGTTTTACTATAAACTAGAAGTTAAATATATATTCAATTTCGTAAACATAAATAGAAAGCAAGTGAAGTGTCAACCTAGTATACTTTTCCATTATTTGATAACAAAGAATTCTTTTCTCAAAACGATTTTATAATCAATCTCAGTTTTAAGTAGTTAATCATTAGTAATAACAAAAACCCCCAAAACAAACAAGTATTATTAATTCGAGATTTAAAAGCTAAATTAGTCCCTGAGTTCGAACCTTTACTTACTTAAAACTATATTATATACGAACAGCTCCACTTCCTATAGTGTGTAATTAAGTTGAATAGTAGGTCGAGTTTTTAAGACTAGATTTTACACATCAAAGTTTTTTGCGCCGCTGCCGGGGATTGATTTTTTCGTTTTTGTTTCGAATTTGTGATACGATCCTTTTGAGTATTTATTTACTTGAGAGTTACTTTTAATTGTCATTACACCGGTACATTTTACGCTTTTCTTGTTTCTATCTTTGTAGGTATTCAGGTAGTGGATGAACACAAGGGCTTCGGGATTACCACTCTTGAGTCCAAAATCCATCCAGGAGTATCGAAGAAGCGAGGCAAGAAGAAAGGAAACATATTAATTCAGACACCACCAGGTTTTGGACCGTTCTCGCCAGTAAAATTTGAAGATATTACATCTTCAGAAGGAGGAGGAATCACTACAGAATCTGAAGTCGAAGAGTTGATTGTTGAAGACAAATCGGAATCACAACCGGCTATGGATCCATTGAACATGCCGATGCACCAACGAGATGTAGCCATTGTAGTACCAGCCACCAGAGGGTCAGCTATTACCACCCCGGACTTGGGTGAGGACTTTGTTGTCAAGGGTCATCATATCAAACTGATCCAAGACAACACATTCAATGGAAGATACTAGGCCGATTCACATAAGCGCATAGCAAGATTCAACGAGCTGTGCTAGATGTTCAAGTATGGAGAAGGAAAAAGCAATAGTGTCAAGCTGAGGCTGTTCCCTTCGTCTCTCACCGGATATGCGAAGGTTTGGTTTGAGGAGCTAAAGAGAATTCAATCACAACATGGACACAAATGCGCGAATCCTTCATCAAAAGATCCCCCCCCCCCCCCCCCCCCCGCCTTGGGTAGGAAATTACTACGAGACATTAGGGGATTTCGAAAGGAAGATGGAGAGACGTCTACAGAGGCGTGGGCTAGGTTAAAGGAGATGCTGAGGAGTTGCTATGGTCATGGACTGGGCAAGGACAACATAATTGAGATTTTCTTTTACGGTTTAACCAAGGAGTCACAAAACGAATTGGATCTAGCCGGCGGGGGAGACTTTATGTACAAAACCACCAATGAAGCATATAGCTTGATGGAGGATAGGTTAGTCATAAGCTTATCGAGGGAATATCGAGATGATGGTAGAGGTCGAAGACAAAGAGGAGATGTTGCTCAAGTGGAGAGTGAAAATGAACTTTCTTCACTAGTGAGAAAAGTAAAGTCTGTGGCTGCAGTGATTGACAAACACATTGGGAGGATCGAGAGAGACATACACTTGGTCAAGAATGGTTGTGAAAATTGTGGCGGACCGCACTATGCGAGTGATTGTCGAGTGGAGGATGCCAATTACGCAAATTATGGCTATCCTAATCGGGGAACAAATTGGCAAAACTACGGAGGTAACTATAACCGTGGTGAAAATCGGGACAGTGGCTGGCAAAGAAACAATATGAGATCACCACCAAGACCAAGATATGATCCACCAAAGAATGAGGACGAAGATCAAAGCTTGAAGGATCTTATGAAGTCTTTTATTCACACTCAGACTGCAAAAAATGACGATGTTAGCAATTAGTTAAAAGTTTTAAATGATCACATCGAGCAAGGACAGCAAAATCTGCAGGCAACAATCGAGCAAGTGTAGAGAAATCAGCAAGCAGCGATGCAAGACTTGGAACGGAGATTTGATCGCATGAATGATCGGTTTTCGAGCAGGCCACCGGGCCAGTTACCGAACAACACGCAACCAAACCCGAGACCACAAAATGTTACAATCAATCAGGGCCCAAAATATCAACCTCCTGGAATGAGAGAAGAGCATGTAAACACAATTACAACACGCTCGGGATATGCTTATGGAAGGAATCAAGACGAAAACGGAGAAAACGGGAATTTTTCGGAATAGCTTCCAGATAGGGCGCCGCACAATACATCAGAACGACGCCCTACCTTGGAAAACCACCCCGGTGCGTCGTTCCCCCTACAGGGACGGCGCCCCTCCCTGTTGAACTAGGTTGAAGATTTCGAGAGCGAGCATGACGAGGACGAGGCACCAAATGTTCCACCTAAAGCAAAAACACCAGAACCAGTGGAGGAAGTGCCACTCAAGGCGTACAAACCGAGGATTCCATATCCTCAACGTTTGAGGAAGGAAAAGATGAAGGAGCAATATGGTAAATTTTGTGATATGATTAAATCAGTCCATATTAATGTTCCTCTTGTTGATTTGATTGCAGGGATGCCTAATTACTTAAAGTTTATCAAGGAGCTTATGACGGAAAAAGGGAAATCGGAGGAGCAAACCGCTTTCTTGAATGTGGAATGTTTGGCAATTGTTAAGAACCAAATTCCACCGAAGTTGAACGATCCAGAGAGCTTCTTAATTACTTGTGGTTTTAGTAAAACATATTGGTGTTATGCGTTAGCGGATTTAGGAGCTAGTATTAATTTGATGCCATATTCTTTGTATGCTAAATTAGCTTTAGGGGTGTTAAAACCAACTAAAATGGGCATTAGATTAGCGGATCGTTCGTTCCAATATCCCGTAGGAATTGCAGAAAATATGTTGGTTCAAGTAGGCAAGTTTACTTTTCCTGCTGATTTTGTTATTTTAGAAATGGAAGAGGATAGCAAAGTTCCCTTAGTTCTAGTTCGACCATTCTTACATACTGCAGATGCTGTAATTCATGTGAAAGATAGACAAATTTCATCGGGGGTTGGGGATGAAAGAATGATAATTAAGTTGGATAGAACAAAGAAACATTCATACTCTACCGATGAGACTTGCTTTCGTATTGATGTTATTGATGATATGTCTGACCTAGATGTGCAGGAAAAGCTTGAAGTGGAAGTTACAGTTGAGAAGGAGAAAAAGATAATGGCAAGTGAGGAAACAAGCGATGAATTGCCAATTGATGAGGATTTTGATCTTATATTGCAAAAAGAACTTGAAGCGTTTTAAAAGACTTGTTCGAGCATGACATTTGAAAAATCCGACCCGAATTTAGATTTATAAAAGATTGAATATTTGATAAATAATCTGGGGGCAACGTTATTGGAGGGAAGAAGTCCATTTGAGGAAGAGTTCGAAGATTCTGATTCGATCTTGGAAAAGGAGGTAGCGGAATTTGAAAAGTTTAATCCATACATGAAGCATGAGACATCTGATCCGGATTTGGTTTTACTTGAACTTGAATATTTAATAAATAATACATGAGCGTCTTTATTGTTGGAAGAAAACTGCCACGGTATCTCTCACGACCCTTTTAATTTATTTTCTTTAACTTGTCGAGAAAAGGAAAATATTTTGCAGGAATTTGAGGATATCGGAAATGAAAAGTCCTGGAGTGAGTTTAAGACGAAGGAATTTAATGTGAGCAAATGTGATGACGTGTGCGAGTTCATAAAACGTAGAGTTGACGGAGTACTATTTTCCGAGGCTCGAGAGTGGCACGATGCTTGGGTGAAGCGAAGGAAAATGCTCGATGTTGGAAAGGAAGCATTTATTTTTGGTGACCATGACAGATTTGAGTCGAGTGGACGAGTCGTGGGATATGGAAATCACATGGGAAAGAAAGGCGAGAGAAATCTCGACCTTTACATGGAGACATAAGTCGGAGTATAACGAGTCAAGCTAACGACTCATTCGGGAAAAAAATTAGCGCTTCTCGGGAGGCAACCCGTGTTTTGTTTTTACTTTTTCGTAGTTAAATTGTTTTCCATTTTTCATTTTTTTATTATTATTTATTTTTAAATAGGTGTTTTTAACATTTTCTTTTTCAGTTTCAACTTTTAGGTACCAAGAAAACCAACATAAAAAAAACCAAAAAAATTGAAAAACGGAAAAATAAAAAAACATTCAGAGATTTTTTGTAAGTTTTGTAAAGTTATTGTTTACCATTTTCCTCTATTAGACTTTAAAAATAGTAGACTATTTTTACTATTTTTATTCCGTCGTAATTTGTAATTTTTATTTTTATTTTGGTACAATGATAAGGGCAATTAGGATTAACCCATTTGTGTAGCCTTTTTCGTTTCTTTTATATATTTTCCGCCTAACCCTTGTAACACTCATTTTTAGTGTTAGAAACTCTAGTAAAACCATTTTGCGCCTAAACCTTTTCGTTTCTAAACACTACTTTATATTTTGTACACTCGCCTTATTTTCGTTTCATTTTTAGATTAGATCCGAACTTAGTTTATAATTGCTATTATGTATGAAGTGAAGGTTAGAAAGCTAGTAAGGCATGAAAAAAAGAAGTTATATTATTGTTGCCTTTGTATTGTTTTGTATTCGGAATAAAGTGACAAAAAAAATATATAAAAATTGCTTTTTACCTAAAGAATATATTAATGTAAGACATGTAGTAGGCTGAATAAAAAAGTGAGTTGAAAAAAGAAAAAAAGAAAAAAAATCGAAAAAACAAAAAAAACCGAAAAAAAAAATTTGTTTGTAGAATTAAAAGAGTTAGTGTATATTGAGTTTTGTACAGTATTCGAAGTTGAAGAAGGAAGTTAAGCAATTCGGTTCGTAAAAGAGTTTATAAGTTCGAATTTAATCTAGGTTTTTGTATACATTTTATTTTTACCCTTTTACACTCCATTATATATTAGTCACATGCTTATACCTTTATATTACAACCCGAATAAAAGTCCCCGTTTAGTTGTACCTAGACTCTAGTGGTGGAGATTTGATTCTTTATCAAGCCTATGATAGAATATTAACCATGACTGAGCAGTTGAGCGATTCTATAGAATACGGTTACACACCTTTTAGATTAGTTTGAGAGTTTGTGTGATTTACTTCCCATAAAATTCATGAGGTGTTTGGTTATGTTAATTAATTTGGCTTTGATATATTTTTGAAAACAGTTTGCTTGAGGGCAAGCAAAAGTGTAAGTTTGGGGGATTTGATATCGCATATTTATATGTTTATTTCTATGCGATATTCGTTTGTTTTTCATATTAAACATGATGGATAGGATATGTTTTTGCATTTAATCGTGTGGAAAAGTTTTTTTGTCTATTTTATAGGTTTATATGATTGGGAAGTGGAAATGGTGGAAGAAATGAGCTTAAAAGACGAAAAATAGTGATTTCTGACGAAGAGAACGTTGCAATATCACCTCCACCGTTTTGATCATAACTTCTTCATACGATATCTGATTTAGGTGATTCAAATTGGAGAAGAAAGAAAAAAGAGAGAGCTACACAACCAATGCCCCCACGGGATTTTCAGCAATTGGAATTTGACTCGAACTCGATTTTCTCTTGATTTATCTCTATAAATACAAACCCAAACGTCCAGGTTTAATCATCAATCGAGCTGGAGATCTCGGTTTGGAAGCTTGGAGAGAAAGGAAAAGAGTTAGAGTTGGTTTTCGATTACAATTCGATCACAACACGTTTTGCTACTTTTCTAGTTTGTTTTCTATCTTTTATTCTAGACTTTTCAGTGATGTTTTCTTTCATATTAGTTGCTGTTTTGAACTTTATTATGAGTAGGTAAACTTCTTTTATGCTCGTTTGATTTATGGAACTTGTTTGACGGTTATGTTTTCGTTATTGATTGTTTAGGTGTTTATGTTTAATCGTAGATCCTTAATTGTTTATGTTTTGATATATTACTATAAATTGTTTATATTCAGATTAGTTAATCAATATTCTAGGTATTCGAGAGGAATCTAGATAGATTAATTAACTTGTATGTCACACCCCGCTAAAGCGGAACACAGGATGCGAAGAGCAATAGCATTTGATACACAAGTTTATAATCAACCACCAACTTATATTAAATAAAACGTAACTTCAAAAGTTACAAGTGTTTAAAACAGCGTTACATATCCGAATACGAAATAGGTGTTCATAGCCAAACCACCCGAACCCTTCCCACTCTTGAAGTCATCAGCCCAAAGCATAAAGTCATCATTGCAAGCTTACTCATAACCTGAAAATACGAGTAATCAAGTTTCGACATAGCAATGCGTAAAGTATAAGTAATCAAGTTTCGACATAGCAATGCGTAAAAAAAATATAGCATTCATCTAGTTGTCGCATAAGCATGCGAAAAGTATAGTATTCAAAAAGTAGTCGCATAACCATGCGTAAAGTTTAGTATTCGTTTTCGTAGGCATTGACCACATAGCGCGACTATGTGACAATCCTATGTATTGCCCAATGATCGTTGCTAAGCCTAAAGCCTACCCATTTAGTATTATGCACCATCGTTATAAGTCGTTGTGGTGAGGGTCAATCTACCCTAATAGCGCTATCCATATCTACTAACGGTCCTTTCCCAAGGGATTAATAGCAACTAATGTCCTTGGTAGTTGTCGGGAGTTTTCAATGGTTTCTCACGTCCATGTTGTACAAAGTCCGCAACATGGCGATCGATTGTTTTAGTCATTGGAAAATATAGCTTTCGTGTCCTCGACTTTGTTGGCAAAGCCCTCAAAAAAGTCGGCAAAATAGTCATTCGTTTTAGTATTCAAAATATCAAAGCATTTCATAGTAGCATTCAAAATACATAAGAGGTTTCGTAATAGCATTCGAGTATCAAATCATTTTCATAAAAGTATTCGGGTATCGAAGCGTTTCTTAATAGTTTTCGAGTATCAAAGCGTTTCATAATAGTTTTCGAGTATCAAAGCGTTTCATAATAGTTTTCGAGTATCAAAGCGTTTTACAAAAGTATTCGAGTGTCAAATAGTTTTCGTTTAGCATTCAAGTAATAAAGCGTTTTTCAGCTTAAATATATGTTCCCATTTCCATTCGGGAATTTCGGGTTGTTGTAGTAATCCAGATGGCTTTTGATATTCGGCTTTCACTTTCGCGCAGGTGAGGCATTTTTCTACGTATACAACAACGTCTCTTTTCATTCTAGGCCACCAATAATGTTCCTTGAGGTCCTTATACATCTTGCTTTTCCTTTGATGAATGGAATATCGAGTTCGGTGTGCTTCATCCATAGTGGTCTTTCTCAATTCGTTGGTCGTAGGAATCCAGGCTCGATCCCTAAATTAGTAGACATCATCGTTCTTCCTTACAAAATCCTTGTTGTGTTTGTGCAAAGTTTCGACCTTTATGTTATATGCTCTCAAAGCCTCATGATGGGTACTTGCTATATGCGTTCTCGAGTCGGGTTTAAGGTAAATTCCTAATGCACGCACTCGGGTTGTCTGTTGCCTTTCTTTCCTACTTAAGGAATCTGCTACGACGTTTGCTTTGCCAGGGTGATACTTAATGTCGCAGTCGTAGCCGCTAAGGAGTTCCAACCATCTCCTTTGCCTCATGTTGAGTAGTTTCTGATCTAGTAGGTGATGCAGACTCCTATGGTCCGTGAATACTGTGCAGTTGGTTCCGTAGAGGTAATGTCTCCAAATTTTGAGGGCAAAAACTATCGCTCCTAGTTCTAAGTCATGTGTAGCGTAGTTGACCTCATGTTTCTCAAGTTTTCGCGATGCGTAAGCTATGACCTTATTTCGTCGCCTCAATTCCTAACCTAATCCTAGGTTAGATGCGTCACAATATACTACGAAGTCTTCGTTTCCCTTAGGAAGAGTTAGAATTGGAGCATTGCACAGTTTAGTTTTTAGGATATTGGAGGCTTGTTCTAGTGCATCTCCCCAGTTGAACTTCTCGTTCTTTTGCGTTAACTTTTTTTGGGGTTTAGTTACCTTAGAGAAATCTTGAATGAGTCGCCGGTAATACCCAGCCAATCCTAAAAATTGGCGGATTTCTGTCGGACTTTTGAGAGTTTTCCAATTCTCTATAGCTTCGATCTTTGATGGATCAACATGAATTCCAGATCCATTAACTACGTGATATTCTTCGTTACGCCGGTATATTAGAAGGTAGTCGATGAATACAATAACGAATTTGTCTAGATACGGTCGGCATACTCTATTCATCAAATCCCTGAATACAACCGGTGCGTTCGTGAGTCCAAACGGCATTACCAGGAACTCAAAGTGTCCGTATCTAGTGCGGAATGCGGTTTTCGGTACATCATCTTCAGAAACCAACACTTGATGATATCCGGACCTTAAGTCAATCTTTGAAAAGTAGGTTGCACCTTGAATTTGATCGAAAAGGTCATCGATTCGAGGAAGAGGATATCGGTTATTAATAGTTAGTTTGTTCAACTCTCGGTAGTCGATACACATGCGAAACGATCCATCCTTCTTCTTTACGAATAGAATCGGCGCTCCCCATGGTGATACGCTTGGTTGGATAAATCCTTTACCCAATAGTTCCTGAACTTGGTTAGATAACTCCTGCATTTTAGTCGGAGCTAGTTAATACGGCGTCTTTGCCACTGGTGTTGCTCCAATAATTTCTTCGTTTCTAAACTCTACTTGCCTCGGTGGTGGTAGTTCTAGTAGTTCTTCGGGAGATACCTCCGGATAGTCTCTAACTATTGGTAAATCCTTAAGGTCTGCTACTTTCGTTTGTTTGTCTTTTATGTTTACTAACAATGCAAAGCAGCCCTTATTCAGGTATTGGCGCATTTACATCACCGATATAAGTCTCGAAGTTTGTCCTGGCCTATCTCCTTGAATTATCAATTCCTTTCCATCTCCGAATGGCATCCGAATCGTCTCATCTAAGCAAAATATCTTTACATCTTGAATGGCCAACCAGTCCATTTCTATTAGTGCGTCAAAGCTGCAACTACTTGGGGGTCGTATCTTGCTTCCTCAGTTCCTATCACGAAGGCTCTAATTTGTAAGATGCTCTGGCCGCATGGGTTGTGCTGAGTATTGAGTTAATGATTTAGTTTAATTAAGAGTTAATTACATGGTTCGTCCCTATGGTTTGCACCATTTTCACCCGTCCTCCCTAATAGTTTTTTATTACACCACTGGTACCTAAGTTTGAAATTCGTTGCCTCCAGAGTCCCTAAAATGGACGTGACGTTAAAAAGGCCGTTAAGTGTCCTCACGTGTGTCACACGTGAGGGGTAATTTCGTCATTTTACATATCATCTTCCCCAACATACCAGAAATCCAAAACCCCAAAACCAAAACCCAGATTCAATCATAAACTAAATAAAAACCATTAAACCATCCGGGTTGGCCCCCAAGATACGGATCCAAATACCACCCAATATCCAATTACATGATGCTCGGATTAAAATCCATACATAAAACAGTATCATCATTGCCATCTCCCCATAAATTCCCATCTTTAAAATATAAAAAAAAACACAAACACACAGATACATACATAATCAAAAATATACATGTATATATGTATATATAGAGAGAGAAAGAGAAAGAGATAGGGGAATAGCTAGATAGTTAAATTCCTCTTTCATAATATATATATATATATATATATATATATATATATATATATATATATATATATATATATATATATATATATATATATATATATATATATATATATATATATATATATATATTTTCTTGTTTTTTCTCTTATTCTTTCGAAGGATTGTTTGTTTGATTTTTAAAATGGGAAAAAAGTGAAAACGTCACTGGTTTAACATGATCAGAGGTCCAATTATGTTTTGGCAACAACCCTTGAAAGAATTCCGATCTCTTCGGCCGAAACCTCGTTTTTATTCCTAGCATCGTTTTCTTCATATCTTCAATTTTTAAGGATTGTTTTTATGTAACAATGGATTTTGGTTTTGAATTTGATAAATTTAGGCTTTTGATTTGATTTGATAAATTTAGGTTTTTGATGTTGATTTGATAAAGGTGAAGTGTGTTTGTGTTGATTTGTATGAATTTTGGAGAAATTAATTTAGGGTTTTGTGGATTTTGGGGATGAACACGTTGAAATGACGAAATTACCCCTCACGTGTGACACACGTGAGGACACTTAACGGCCTTTTTAACGTCACGTCCATTTTAGGGACTCTGGAGGCAACGAATTTCAAACTTAGGTACCAGTGGTGTAATAAAAAACTATTAGGGAGGACGGGTGAAAATGGTGCAAACCATAGGGACGAACCATGTAATTAACTCTTTAATTAATGGACTGGTAATAGTTCGGGCAAGTCACCAGGAAATACTTTCGGTACTCCCTTACTACTAATCGGTTTCCTTGGGCACTTTCTTGGTTAAATAGTAATGAGCGATTACCTCGGTTGTAAGTGTTTTTCGGGTATAATGTTTAGCCTTTTCCTTTCCATGTCGCCTTGTATGAATGAGGTCTTATTGTAGGGCATGTGTTTAGATTATTTCCTTGTAGAGACATGACTAAAACATGTTTGACAAATAACTATTCCGTGGTTTACCGTAACATAAGAATGTGATCATATCTTCGTGATGATCCTTCGTTTTAGGATATACTTTCAAAACCTACCTTGGTTTGAAGTTACCTTAGATTCGTATTCAAGTATAGGAATCCACACTGACCAACGATTCCCTAGATAAGTTTGCAATTCCCTTGCGATTTCGTAAATGCTAGCCCCTAAATCGAGTACGATTAATTATTATTGTACATTATTTTGCATAATAATAATGTCAACAAAATGAAAGTAAAGTATGAGATATACATGTTTATGCTAGGGGCATATCATGTAGTTAAGATTAAGAATAAGTGCGCGACCGAAGTCTACAACATTGCGTATACTAAAGCGAACGAATGAGAATAATGATTTTCAAAACTCTTATGTGTAGCAATTCCACAACTGGCATCGAGTTGTCCGGACTGCCCTATGTATCGATTATTTGGTATGAAGTAAGTCGAGTAATAGTTTGCGGATACGAGTGTCATGATACATCGGCTTCTGGATCATTTCTAAAGATCCGTAAACTTGTCGCGTTAACCCATCATGTCTTCCAATGTCAGTTCTTAGTTATCGGATATTTTGGGTGCATCACTTAGTATGTCGAGTTGTAACTGCACTCATGTGTCTTATGTGGGAATACTTCCCAGTTGCCATAAAATGGTATCGCGTAAGGGTTAGTGGGATAAGGCGTATACGGTGTCGATAGTCGAGAATGTGTTGTCTCCGCCTAAAGAACGGGAGAAATAGTCGACATGGGACAGTATAAACCAGTCCAGATCCGAGTCGTTATACGGCAATGTAATAGTTTACGAAAAATGTTAGCTCAACGCTCCTATACCTTGATAACGTATCACTGTCGTCTATCAAGTTCGTAGGAAAATGTGAGTTCTCAGGAGTATGCGTCGGGTATCTACCTCGTTGCGTGACACGGTTATATTCGTTCCTTTCATCGCATCATAGTAAGGTGAATGGGATCAAATTCCCACTAAGTCTCAGTGTTATCTTAGTATAAGTCTAAAACATATAGTGTTTTGTGTCGAACGTAGCTAAATCTTTCCCTCTCGGCGAAGTCTAAATCGATAACGAGTTAGTTCGAAGATACGACTCATGTTAGCGTTAGTAAAAAGCTGAGCACATAGAGTATCTTAAGTATAACATCTAGGTCTGTGTGGGTTTGACTTCAAGAATTCCCGGGGAGGTTCGTTTAATGTTTACCAATCCCGTTCTGGCATAATTTAGTCCAAATTATTCATAGGTGATCAGGCCACGAATAATTCACGTTAAACAATGCCTTCACGTTTTGGTTAAATAAAATCTTTCCCTCAGAAATTGGTTATAGTTTGAGTTTTGAAAAATCGGTATTCACTATAACCTTGCGCTCTGATACCAAGTCTGTCACACCCCGCTAAAGCGGAACACAGGATGTGAAGAGTAAATGCATTCGATACACAAGTTTATAATCAACCACCAAGTTATATTAAATAAAACGTAACTTCAAAAGTTACAAGTGTTTAAAACAGCGTTACATATCGGAATACGAAATAGGTGTTCATAGCCAAACCACCCGAACCCTTCCCACTCTTGAAGTCATCAGCCCAAAGCATAAAGTCATCATTGCAAGCTTACTCGTAACCTGAAAATACGAGTTAAGTGTTAACTATGGGAGACGTAGTTAGTGAGCTACAAAGTTTAAGTATTCAAAGCGTTGACGCATAGCAATGCGTAAAGTATAAGTAATCAACTTTCGACGCATAGCAATGCGTAAAAAAAATATATAGCATTCATGTAGTTGTCGCATAAGCATGCGAAAAGTATAGTATTCAAAAAGTAGTCGCATAACCATGCGTAAAGTTTAGTATTCGTTTTCCTAGGCATTGACCACATAGCGCGACTATGTGACAATCATATATATTGCCCAATGATCGTTGCTAAGCCTAAAGCCTACCCATTTAGTATTATGCACCATCGTTATAAGTCGTTGTGGTGAGGGTCAATCTACCCTAATAGCGCTATCCATATCTACTAACGGTCCTTTCCAAAGGGATTAATAGCAACTAATGTCCTTGGTAGTTGTCGGGAGTTTTCAATGGTTTCTCACGTCCATGTTGTACAAAGTCCGCAACATGACGATCGATTGTTTTAGTCATTGGCAAATATAAATTTCGTGTCCTCGACATTGTTGGCAAAGCCCTCAACAAAGTCGGCAAAATAGTCATTCGTTTTAGTATTCAAAATATCAAAGCATTTCATAGTAGCATTCTAAATACATAAGAGTTTCCGTAAAAGTATTCGAGTATCAAATCGTTTTCATAAAAGTATTCGGGTATCGAAGCGTTTCTTAATAGTTTTCGAGTATCAAAGCGTTTCATAATAGTTTTCGAGTATCAAAGCGTTTCATAATAGTTTTCGAGTATCAAAGCGTTTCATAATAGTTTTCGAGTATCAAAGCGTTTCCCAAAATTATTCGAGTATCAAATAGTTTTCGTTTAGCATTCAAGTAATAAAGCGTTTTTCAGCTTAAATATATGTTTAAGCCTAAGACTCGCATTTCACCCCAAAATGTAATAAAAGCGTTTAAAAAGTAGGGGTTTGTAACTCACTGTTTGCAAAGATCGTAGCATGCTCGGAATAGCTCGAAAGGTGCTCGGAATCACCGGAATCCTAATATGTGCCAAATTCTTGGGTAAGTATGATGTTATTAGTTAACTTTGTTATTCGTATATCGTATAATGTTTTACAAGTTGCAATGTTTTGATTTACTCTTGGTAACAAAAATTGTTATGTCCTAAAATCGTTCAAAATTGTTATTGTTACGTCTTGTCCAAAAGTGTCTAAAGTTAATGTTATTATTAATGTGATAAGTTATGTTTTAGCCGCTGAAGTGTTTTATAAAGTTCTAACGAAATTTGGGCAGCGCTTCCGCGCCATAATTTTTATGTCCAAAATAATAACACTTTCCCGCTTACAAAACATATTTATATATTTAAACAAGTTCATTTATGTAATTTAAGTCCAATAAAATGTCTCAATTATAAGTATTTTACTAATCTCAGTTCAGAATCATTAGTCTCGAAAAGTCAGAATGTGTACCCAAGTTTTAAACGGCAAAAACGACGATTTTCGGGAAGGACAGCAGCCCGGTGCGCCGCACTGGGCAGGGGTGCGGCGCACTGCATGCTGTCTTTCCCGTTTTTGTGTTTTTCTTGCAAAATCGTTTATTCCAACCATAGATTTCGACATGCAATCGGTTTAGACTTCATAATATGTCATTTTAACAGTTTATACATAATTTTTAACCACAAAATCGAAGATCTAAACCTTATTTAATACAAACCCGTTTAGATCATACATGCAATGAGTTATAATAGTAATATAAGTAAAAAGGAAGAGTTTCTACCAAATGAAAAGGCTTAGATGATGTTTTAGATGAGTTTTGAGCTCCAAAAGTGTAGAAAAGCTTTTTAACCGAAATCCTTTGCTTCTTCTTGCTTCCTTTTGATGTTTGAATGGTTTTTAATGGTGATTTTATGGATTATAATGGCTGTATTTTGAGGTGTCTTAGAGAGAAAATGGAGAAAAATTGGGTGTGTGTGTTTTGGAGTGTGTGTTTGTGTTTTTAAAAATGAAAAATGAAAATGAAAGGAAAGAAAAGAAAGAGGTGATAAAGGGGGTTTGGGTCTGCTACAATTCAGTAATAATGGGAAAAAGTCGTTTGTGGTTGGTTGGAATTATTATAAAAACGAGATAAGAATAAAACTTTAAAAATTTTTGGAATTACACGTCCAGTGCGTCGCACTGGTCAGCTTTTCAGCATTTTTCGATTTTTTTTGCTTTTTTTACGTTTTGCTTCGTTGGACCTTTTCGTTAACCGTAAGTTCTTGATTATGATACGTTATGAACTTAGGAAAGTTCCTTAGTTGTTTTCTTGGTATTTAGAGTTCAATTGTTGGTTTGATTCCGATTCCGATTCCATTTCCGAGACACACACGATTAAAGTTTAAGTAACGTAAACCTACGTTAAAAGGTTTTGTGTGGGTTATATCGAGCTTAGCTTAAAGAGTTGTGTCTACGTAACCACGTAACACATAAAGTTAGTTATAGCAAGTAACAATTATTCGTATCGAGGTTATAAGTTAGTGTTCTCGAACTGAGTTTTGACGGTTGTCACATTGTATGAAATAATCGGTCGGTCTTTAATCGGATTAAAATTATTAGGATTCGAGAGGACCTAGTAATAACAATTTAGGTAATAAAACGTGAACGAGTAAGTCTAATTAATAAGATTCGAGAGGACTTAGTAATTAGAGAAGTTATTTGAGAGGAAACTTCATAAGGTTAAATCATAACACACCGGCTTGTTGATTAATGCTTGATTATTGATAATTGTAACTGTATTCGAGAGGAACATTATAATTTGAAGTAGTTAAAGTTAGTAAATTATTCGAGAGGAGTTTTACTATAAACTTGAATTTAAATATACATTCAATTTCGTAAACATAAATAGAAAGCAAGTGAAGTGTCAACCGAGTATACTTTTCCATTATTTGATAACAAAGAATTTTTTCTTAAAACGATTTTATAATCAATCTCAGTTTTAAGTAGTTAATCAATAGTAATAAAAAAAACCCCCCAAAACAAACAAGTGTTATTAATTCGACATTTAAAAGCTAAATTAGTCCGTGAGTTCGAACCTTTACTTACTTAAAGGTATATTATATACGAACAGGTCCACTTCCTATAGTGTGTAACTAAGTTGAATAGTAGGTCGAGTTTTTAAGACTAGATTTTACACATCAATTTCCACGAGAAATTTTCGATATCTACCGGGTTCTACTTTCTTCCTTCCTTTTTTTGTATTTATTTTTCTTTTTCGTTTATCTTAGATTTTTGTACTTTCCCTTAGGATTTGAGTCGTTAACACATTAGAGGCAATGTGTTACTTAATTTTGTGTGTGTGTGTGGGGGTGGGGGTGGGGGGGGGGGGGGGTGGGGTTCATCGAGAAATTTCAAAGTTCTATTTTTTTACGCTTAGTTTTCCATCATGTTTGATTGTTAAGTTTGTACATTTTTGAAAAAACAAATTGAGAAAATACAAAAAAATTAAAAGATTGAAATAATAAAAAATATATAACGTGTCTAGTTGGTAATTACCTTAAACTTTTAGCATAACCGAGCGCAATTTGATACCCTACTCGATTAAATTATGAGGATTTTGAGCTTCAAAAGCATTCATTTTCAATGCTACTTTTTTGATTTTTTGAGTGTGCCGATGGTTGATGACTTTAGAACTTGACATTGTTATACATTTTGAGACCACATATGAGCATTACATTAGGGTAACTTAGTGTAATTTGGTACAACGGTAGGGGAAAATTAGGATTAACCCATTTGTTTAGCCTTTTTCGTTTCTTGTATATATTTTGTATAGTTTAATCACATTGATTTGCTATTTTCCGCCTAACCCTTGTAACACTCATTTTTAGTGTTAGAAACTCTAGAAAAACACTTTGCGCCTAAACTTTTTCGTTTCTTAAACACTACTATATATTTTTGTACATTCGCCTTAATATTCGTTTCATAATTAGATTAGATCCGAACTTAGTTTTTGATTGCTATTATAACATGAAGTTGGAAGATTAGAAGTTTGAAGGCATGAAAAAATTATCGAATATCGAGGCCTTTGTATTATATTTGTATTTTGAAGAAAAAAAACAAAAAAACAAAAAAACGTTAGTTTAAGTGAGCCTTTTGAGCATGCTATCTTACCAAAAGCAAAATTATATTGTAAGACATGTACTAGGCCAAAGAAGAAAAAAAAATCGAAAAAGCAGAAAGGCGAAAAAAAAAGAGTCGTAGAAGTAAAATAAATTAGTGTATATTGAGTTCTTATAAAGTATTGTACAAAGTGTGTACATTTGAAGGAAAGTTGAATTTGAAGGAAGTTAAGCAATTCAGTTCGTTAAAAGCTTTATGAGTTCGGATTTAATCTAGTTTAGTTGTATACTACGATTATTGTATACGTTTTAATACCCTTTACACTTCATTATATATTTCCACATGCCTTTTCCTGTATATTACACCCCGAATAAAAGTCCCTGTGTAGTTGTACCTAGACTCTGGTGGTGGAGAAATGATTGTTTATCAAGCCTATGATAGAAAACTCACCATGACTGAGCAATTGAGCGAATCTACAGAATATCTTACACACCCTTTAGACTAGTTTGAGAGATTGTGTGATTACTTCCCATAAAATTCGTGAGGTGTTTGGTTATGTAACTTAATACATGGCTTTGATAATTTGTTTGAATATAGTTTTTGCTTGAGGGCAAGCAAAACGGTAAGTTTATGGGGATTAAATATCGCATATTTATACGTTTATTTCTATGTGATATTTGGTCTATTTTAGTATTAAACATGATGGATAGGATAGGTTTTTGCATTTAATCGTGTGGAAAGTTGTTTTATTCAGTTTCCAATTTTATATGATCGGGAAGTGGAAGATTGGACAAGAAATGAGTTAAAACGATGAAAACTACACAAAATGGTGAACACAGCAAGATTACTGCGGCGCAGTAAGGAAGGAGATACGACACACCAAGAGTTTGAGTTGGTTTCTGTTAGGTCTCAATAAGATCTCAAACACTAGCTAATCAATCACAAATAAGTATTTAGACGTTAATTATTATGAACCGATTGATTACTCGGTTTCTTAGATTATTATAGCGGAATTTATAATAACAAAGAATGATTATAACACACAGTTATATTTCTTAGAAAGGTGCAAGGTTTACAATATTCAAGCTCACTATTTATACAAAATAATAGTGAGCTTGATAAGGATAAATCTTAGAAAATCTTCTACAAAGATAGAAGATTTTATCTAACAGAATTACCTAAAGTTACGCCTTACGTTTTTCATTATGGAGCTGACTAGTCAGCTCCACAATGCCTTAGTTTATTCTAGTCACTCAGACTCAAGGTCACTCAGACTCAACGACTAAGACTTTAATAAACAGATTTATTAACTTGGGTTAAATCGCTGATTTTCCCAACAATCTCCCCCTATCTGTTTAGATTAAAGTCTTTTACACATTATGCACCAAAAATAAACACAAACTAAAACTGTTTACACAAAAAAAATTGTTTGTGAACAAAAGGACACATAATACACATTACTTCCTCTTCTTGGCAGATCTTTTCTTCTTCAAAGGCATCTCCCATGATGTAGGCTTGTTCACTTCTTTTGCCCATTTTAGCCTCTCTGTTTCCAAGCAAGCAGTTTTTCCATTTCAGCTTCGGATTTATGGAATAGCATTTGATACTCCTTCTTGATCATATCCAACTTGTCCATCAAAGTCCCCATCTCTTCAATTCTTCTAAGGTTATTAAATAACCAACTAATCATCTTCATTCGGAAGGGAAGACATTGATCAGACTCACATTCATTAAGCAGAGCAATGCAATGGTAGATAGAAGCCATATTCAGTCTGTCTTTGTCTTGGAAGCATTCCTCTCCCCCACAATCTACATAACATAAGCCCTCATGCTTTTCAGTCTTGACATACGCCTTGTCTTGAAATGTGACATCTTTAGGAATAGGATGCATGTGTCTTGTTTCCAGACCAAGAGATTTTGCCCCAGCTCTCACCCTATGGATAGTACAAAATGCCCTATAATCTTCTTCAGACATCGGGTTCAACATATGAGCTACATTGACATTCGATACAGCTTCTCTTTTTACATCCATTCTGTGAGCAATATTGGTTATACCTGAGCTCAGACTGGCAATCTCTTTCCATTCCTCTAACCCCAATGACTGTAGTCTGTGTACTCCAACCCTAAAGGATCCCTCTTTATGATAACAGACTAACATTAGGTCAGATCCTCCAGTATCTACATACTCCAAGTTTTGAATTTTATTCTTATGCTTCCTCAGTGTAAAATTTTTCTCAATAAAGTCAAGTCTGGCTTCTTCTCTAAGCAACTGTTTGGCCATTAATCTGTCAGCTTCTACCCTCATCTGTTCTTCTTCAACAGCCAAATCTTCTTCTTCCTTCATCTCAGCTTCAAGATCTTCAGCTGCTTTCATTGATTGATCTTGTGGATTTTCATCAAACTTTTCCATATATAGCCCTTTGACATACTCTTTGTATTGTTCAACAGTCATTCCAGAATTGTGAGCATACCTCTGAAGTTTAGCTAGTTTCTCAGCCTCATCTCTTCTTTTCTGGATTTCAATTTCTATCTAAGACTGTACATTTGGGGGCTGTTCCAATTCAATCTCTTCATCAGTTTGTTGATCAGTATGACTATCTAGTCCAACTTTCCCTTTTCCCTTTGTATCTTCTTTCTCAGACTCACTGCTTGAAATGTCACTATAATCAGTCTCATAAAATACTTCAGACTGACCAGTTTTCAGATTGAATCTGGTGTTCTTGTAGTACTTCTTCTCCCCTTCATCCCTCTTTCTCTTTAAATCTTGCTTGGGGAGATCAGACTCCTCAGTTGGTGTATTTGTTTTCTCCCCCTGAGTCTAAGCACCCTCAGCAACCCGTTTCCCCTTTTTCATCATGCTGATCTCAGAAGTCAGCTTCATAACCATGCCTTTTAAATCCTGCATCTCCTCTGTGTTTTGTCTTTTCATGGCTTGCAACTCAGTCTGCATTGCACTCAGCTTGACATCAAACTGAGTTGACATGTCCTGAATTGCTTGTAACAGCACAGGGACCGTCATTGCAACCTCGGACTGAGGGATTTCAGTAACATGTGGTGTTGAAACAGATGGTACAGCTTCACTCCCTCCCTGTGGTTTAGGAGAATGATCCTTAGCCATAGAAAAGGAAGTCTGTACCTCACTCAGTTTGGGGAGTGAGGCATTGACGACTTGTGCATAAGAGTGTGAGAGATTTGATGGTACCTTATCGTGAACTAGCACAGAGCTAGTGAAATTAGCCTTTGAAGTTGGCTTTGAAACTTAAGGGGGTGGTCCCATACTAGGTACATGGATATTCAGGAGGGGGATATCTTCTTCAATGCTTACCACATGTGTCAGTGTGGCAGCAGAAACGTGTGACTCCAAGTTGACTACACTAGATTGGCTTTGGGTAGTCTGGGTAGTCAGATTCACCTCCTGCTCTAGCACAGGAAATGTGAAGTGATCTACAGCACTGGAGGGGAGTTCAGAACTCTCAGCCTCATGGAAAAGTGAGTCCATTAGTGATCGATTTATGGTGGGGCTTGATGTGAGTGCTTTTTCAAACGAACTTGGTGAGTTCGAAAGATTGGTCGCTTGATTTGCTAATTCATCAAGTTTGGGAGTGGACTGCTCAGACTGAGAGGGGATACTCTCAGACTGAGGAGGTGAAAAATTGAATTGCATACTGAGTCAGCCTCATCTCGCCCTACCCCACCCATCTCTACCTCAGCATATGCTGCAGGAATATTTCCCTCAATTTCCCCGTCAATTCCGTCAGATTGAACCTCTGAGTCTGAAGAGTCAGACTCAGTGAGTTCATGATCTATAAAAGGATTTTCAATCCATTGAAGCATAACGGGGGTTAACCCTGCCTCATCCTCAGTAATGTGGATGTAAGTAAAGATTTTTGGAGTCAGCCTGTGGAGTTCACATGCATAAAAGGTTTGGTCAAGCTGATCATATAGTTCTTTTCCCATGGCTTCCTCAAAGCTGGGTGAAAGGACACGAATGAATGGAACATCATTCGGTCGTTTTGATTTCAGGGCTAGGGAGAGAATCTCATCGAAATAGAGTTGTGAGAAGGAGATTCTTCGACCCGTTACCATGAAATGAAACAGATTGGTTTCAAATTCATTCATCTAATCCAAACTGCCCGATTTACCCCCCAAGCACCTCGTGATCATGGAAAACAGGAATTTCCATTTGCCAGTAAAAAATTTATATTGAATAACCCCTTGGGTTTCAGGCTGACCAATTAGAGGGAAAGCCTCAGTTCGAGTTTCCTGCTTGGTCGGTCTGACCTGGAAACCTCCTTCACCTGCTTCACTAAGCGTGGGAAGCAGTAAAGTTGCACGAATGGTCTCTTCCGTGATGGTGATCGTATGTCTCCCATCATTATACGTGCCAGTGAGGGCGGTCTTTTCATCGTTTGCGGTGCAAGTATACCACCATTCACACAGCACCGGCGGATACATTATTGTTTCACAAAAGAATGCTCCATAGAGGGGATGCGCCTTCATGTACCGAATCAGTTGCTCAAATCCCCTGTTTTGGGATTAGCGGGAATATCAACAGTTGCCACCCTGTTGTTGTCCTTTATTTGTACCCTGTTTTGAAAATCTGCGCCAGGAATCATTCGAGCAGTAACATGAAGAACCATATTTGCATTCGCCATTGATAAGAATTAAAGTAGAAGAGTTAGAAAAGATAACAATTAGGTTAAGATTTGAAATTTAGTTGAATATAAACTGAAGGAGCGAAATTTAAGTAACTAAGTTAGAAAAACTATCAATTTAGTCCATGTAATTTAAATCTAATGACACTTATGACCCTGAAAAACTGTAAGAGAGATTTACAAAAATTACACCCAGTCTGAGTTTGTGGTCAGACTGACGGATCTGGAGCTGACTAACGAGTCAGACTGAAAATTCGCAAGTTGACTCAGAGGTTAGCTTGAGATTTATGATTTTGACAGATTAAGGATTTAACATTCCCAGTTCTCCTAACAAATAGAAAAACCTGTCCTCACTCAGAGTTTTCGTGAATATGTCTGCCAATTGATCATTGGTAGCTACAAACTCCAATCTGACCTTTCCTTTCTCCACACAGTCTCGAATGAAATGATGTCTTATTTCAATGTGTTTGGTCCTGGAGTGGAAAACTGGATTCTCGGTGATTTGAAAGGCACTCTTGTTGTCACACATGATTGGAGTGTTTTGAATCTTGATTTCAAGATCAGCCAATTGGTGTTGCATCCATAGTAGTTGTGCACAATAGCTCCCTGCAGCCACGTACTCAACTTTAGCTGTGGAAGTTGCCACTGAATTTTGCTTTTTACTTGACCAGCTGACTAGCTTTCCTCCTAGAAGCTGACATCCTCCTGATGTGCTTTTCCTGTCCAATCGACATCCTGCATAATCTGCATCTGTGTAGCCAAGTAATTCAAAACCAGAATCTTTAGGGTACCATAAACCAAGATTTGGAGTACCCTTAAGATATCTGAAAATTCTTTTGACCGCTTTAAGATGGGATTCTTTGGGGTCAGCTTGATAACGTGCACATAGACATGTTGAAAACATTATATCAGGTCTACTAGCAGTTAAATAAAGCAAAGATCCAATCATACCTCTGTAAGTAGCTTGACAAACTGACTTGCCAGATGAATCTTTATGCAACTTATTCGAAGTACTCATTGGTGTTTTCATTTCAGAACATGTTTCAAAACCAAATTTCTTTACTAAATCATGAACATATTTACTTTGATTTATAAAAATTCCATCTTTCTTTTGTTCGACTTGTAAGCCAAGAAAGAAAGTGAGTTCTCCCATCATGCTCATTCTATATTCACTACACATAAGTTTTGAAAACCAAGTACACAACTTTTCATTTGTGGATCCAAATATAATGTCATTAACATATATTTGTACCAAAATCACATGACCATTTTCCTTTTTGATAAACAGTGTTTTATCGATTGATCCTCTTTTAAAATTGTTTTTAAGAAGAAAGTCAGACAGAGTATCATACCAAGCTCTAGGAGCTTGTTTGAGACCATATAAGGCTTTGTTTAATTTAAAAACATGATCAGGAAAGTTAGGATCAACAAAACATGGAGGCTGCTTGACATAGACTTCCTCCTGTAGATCACCATTCAGAAATGCACTTTTCACATCCATTTGATACACCAAGAAATCTTTAAATGCTGCATATGCTAAGAATAGGCGAATTGCTTCAATTATGGCCACTGGAGCAAATGTTTCATCATAATCAATGCCTTCTTCCTGTTTGTATCCTTGAGCAACCAGTCGAGCTTTATTCCTGATTACCACCCCATCTTTGTCATAGTTATTTCGAAAGATCCATTTAAGTCCAATAATGGTCTTAAACAGGGGACGTGGAACCTTTGTCCAAACATTGTTTCTTATGAATTCTCCAAGCTCCTCTTGCATTCCATCAACCCAGTCTTCATCTAATAAGCTTCTTCAACCTTCTTGGGTTCCATCAGACTCAAGAAATTTGTATAGAAACAAAAATTTGCTGTGGCAGTCTTTCTTCTCGTTTTGACACCTTCAGTTAATGAACCAATAACTGACGAAATAGAATGTCCCTTGACAGTCTTGATATTTCCTATCTCGTTGTGGAAAACTGCCTCTACTTGAGTCTGAGTATCATCAATCTGATTATCTTCAGGCTGAGTAAATTGGAGCTGAGTTTGGTCAGACTGAGGAGTGTCAGTCTGAGTTTCATCAGTTTCATTGGACATAGTATTTTCAACATCTGGGACACGCTGGAATGATGATTCATCAGGTTCCGTGTCAAATGCTTGATGTTTATGGGCGTTTGCATTATTCTGAGCTTCAGCCTGAGAGTCAGCTTCAAATGTGGTTACAAGTAGTTCATCACAAAGCTGATTGATAGTGGCTATGTCAGTCTGGGATGATGATTCTTCTTTGTCAGACTGCGTAGTGTCATCAAAATTGACATTAATGTTTTCTTCTACCACTTTTCTTCTTTCATTGTATACTCTGAATGCTTTGGCGATACTTGAGTATCCAACGAACACTCCTTCATCAGCTTTAGGAGACATTTTACACAGCAAGTCTCGTTGATTTAGAATATAGCATCTACTTCCAAAGATATGGAAATAATGAATGGAAGGGACCTTGTTGTGGTATAATTCATAAGCTGTTTTTCCATGTCTCTTCACAATGATGGATCGATTCTGTGTGAAACAGGCAGTGTTTACAGCTTCAGCCCAAAACTTTATCTTCATGTTTCCATAGCACAACATTGTTCTGGCAGCCTCAATTAGAGTTATGTTTCTTCTCTCTACAACTCCATTTTGTTGAGGAGTTCGAACTGAGGAAAAGTTTTGAACTATGCCTAATTGATCACAAAAGTCTATTAAGACTGAGTTTTTGAACTCAGTTCCATGGTCACTTCTCATCTGACGAACCAGAGTGTTTTTCTGTCGCGGTTCTCTTTTGATCAGACTAATGATCTCTTCAGCTGCATCGCTTTTAGCCCTTAAGAAGACAACCCAAGTGAATATAGTAAATTCATCAACAACTACAAGGGTGTATTTCTTTCCTCCTTGACTCTCAATTCCAATTGGACCAAACAAATCCATATGAAGCATAAATAACGGTTCATCAATTGAATGCAACATTTTTGATGGGAATTGAGTCTTTGTTTGCTTTCCAAGCACACAAGCTGAGCAAACTTTGTCTTTGGTATAGGTCAGTTCAGGGAGACCTCTAACCAATTTACTTTTTGACAGGGCATTTATATTTTTGAAATTTAGATGAGATAACCTTCGATGCCATAACCAATTAAGTTCTTCTTTTGTTTCTGTGAACAAACATGTCTCAGCCTCATCATTTGCAGTACTCAGATCCAGGCAAAAAACTTCTCTTTCTCTCTTGGCGAGTAGTAATAGTTTTCCCTTGGCACTGTATATTATTCCAGCTTGCTTCCTGAATCTGACTTCATGGTCTTCATCAGTAATTTGACTCACACTTAGTAAGTTATGTTGTAAGCCTTCCACATAAGCAACTCTCTTGAAAGTGACAGCTCCAGCATGAATCTTTCCATATCCACGTGTCATTGATACCCCGTTGCACCATATCTCACTTGAGGCCCATCTTCTTCTTTATATTCTTGTAGGAAAGATTTCATTCCAGTCATGTGCCTTGAAGCTCCACTATCTAGATACCATTTTGTAGAGTCCTGCACATAAAATAGAAAATATTAGTTCCTTTTGGGCACCCACTTTAGAGTGGATCCATGAACTGAAGCAGGTTTAAGTTCAGGTTCATTCTTGCCGTCAGTTTTGGAGATGGTATAATTCCATTTGTTTATTTCCTTCATGCAGTTAACAGAATAATGAACTATGACACCACATTATTTACATGGAGTATCTTCGAGACTGACTCGAGATGGAACCGACTTAGTCTTGGTCGGATTCACAGACGTTGTCTTTGATTGAGATGTGTTTCTTTGCTTTTGAGGTGAAACAGACTTTGATGAAATTGACCTAGACTTTGGTGAAACTGACTTATGTGGAGC
The DNA here is from genome assembly GCA_910822075.1 of Senecio squalidus. Lineage (NCBI taxonomy): Eukaryota > Viridiplantae > Streptophyta > Magnoliopsida > Asterales > Asteraceae > Senecio > Senecio squalidus. The sequence continues at coordinate 62,943,765 of CAJVGC010000590.1, read as the reverse complement.
TGACCAATGTTTTGGTGAGACTGACTTTTGAAACATGTTTTTCTGTGGTCTAGACTGAGTCAGTTGTTTACAAAACACAGCTTCATGCCCTTTTTCACCACAATTGTAGCAAATTCTCTTAGGAGGAGTCTTGGACCTAATGTGATTAGGTGATTTGTTCCTGACTAGAGTTTTTACTATGTTAGTCAGTTCCAACAATTGATTCTCCAGTTTATCAATAGTTTTTGTTTCATGACTTTTGTTCAGACTTTTTGAACTGACTGGGTGCTGAATCTTAGGTTTACTCACAACCTTGGGCAATCTATTGGTTAGATGCACATAATCTGTTTCAGCATGCACTTTTTTATCAGATTCAGATATATTAACACATTCATACTGAGAAGAAGATGAAGAATCACTTTTATTAAAAACTTGGGAAATTACAGGTTTGACAAAAGCATTTGACGTCATTATTTTTTCTCCTTTCATATAAGTGAAAGTATTTGGAAGAATTTCTGGTTTGAAAACAATTTTTTCTCTTTCAGCCTTTTCAGCTTCTTCTTCTTCTTCAGTCATATACTTCTTCTTCTTCAGTCATATACTTCTTCAGACTGAATCCCTCCCCCAACACAGCTTGAACTTGTTTGGGTACCTGTCTGCTCAAACAATCGTCATTTTTTAAGGATGATATGCACCATGATTTACAAATTCTTTTATAGTGCTCAGTTTCTTCTCTAAGTTTATGGTTTTCTTTGGCAAGATCACTATAAGCTTCAGTCTGAGCATTTAAGAGAACTTTATAACTTTCTAGTTCAATTATTTTATCATCTTTAATTTTCAAATTATTTTCAAGATCTTTGATTTTTTGTTTGAATTCAGATTGTTCTTCTAAAGTAGTGGTCAAGTCAACTAAAATATACTCAAACATTTGAAGTTTTTGTTCATTTGTATAAGTGTCAAAATTGTGTACCTTATAAAGTTTTGACTTGTTCCAGTCTGAGTTGCAACTCAGTCTCTCAGCTTCCTTCAGATCCTTCTCGAACTGAGAAGCAGATTTCTCAGCTTAAGTCACTTCTTCTGTGAATGCCATTAAGCATTTATCTACCACTTCCTCATCTTCATCAGAAGACAGTTCTTCATCTAGCCATTCTTCAGCAAAGAATGCCTTTTGCTCAGTTTGAGGCTTCTGTGTATTTGAAATGTTTCCTTTCTTGTATTTAAGATACTTCTTTCGATATCTTTGGGGCCCTCTCAGCAACCTCGTCCATGTGCTCAGTCTGAGAATTCTTTACTTTACAGTCAGCAGCCATGTGACCATATTCATTGCATTTAAAACATTTCACCTTCTTCAGATCGAAAGGTTTCTTTCCTTTGTAGCCTGTCTTCTGTTCAAGTTTCATAGTTAACAGAGCAAGCTGACTTTTCAGTTTCTTGACCTCAGTCTCATCATCTGATTCTGAGTCTGAGTGTGACTCGGACTCAGATGAGTCAGCTTTAGAATAAATTGCTTTATTCTTCTGCTTGTTGCAACTAATGCAGCTTCAGGATCCCTTGCAGTTCGTCTATTGTTTATCTTTTTCCTTTTCTGAGATTCTTCAAAATTTAACAATAGTCCAAAGAGCCCAGGCAGCTTGTAGGTGGACAAATTCTCAGTAACTACAAGAGATGTAATGACAGATTCAAATTTGTTAGGTAAGATATCAACAAATTTCTTACATATTTCATCATCTTCCTTTGTTACTCCTAAAGCTGACATATCATTCAACATAATTTGAAATCTTGTATGCACGTCAGCTAAAGTCTCCTTATTTTTAATATAGAAATTTTCATAATTTATAATGAGACTGTTTAGTCTTTGCTCTTTCACAACTGGAACACCTTCATAAGACACAATTAAAGTGTCCCACGGTTCTTTTGCAGCTCTACAGCCAGTTATCTTTGAGAATATTTGTTCAGACACTGCATTTCCTAGAATACTTCTAGCTCTTGGATCAAGATTGAACAACAGCTTGTCTTGATCTGTCCATTGTGATTTAGGAGTTTGAACCCATCTTGCACGTTGAACAATTTTGTCACCTTCCTTGACTTCATCAATGTGCTTTCCTGGAATAATGGGTCCTTCAATCACTATTCTTATCATTTCCTCATGAATTCCTGAGAGATGCCACTCAGCTTTAAGTTTCCAATGGGCAAAATTATGTCCATTGAATACAGGAATTCCTTTTCCAGCCATTGCAGGTGTGTTTGAAGATGATGACATTGTTTGTTTGAGATTATATATATTGATCGTTTAAGATTTATAAATTTATTAAAATTTAAATCTTATTTGCTCTGTCTCAATAAGATCTCAAACACTAGCTAATCAATCACAAATAAGTATTTAGACGTTAATTATTATGAACCGATTGATTACTCAGTTTCCTAGATTATTATAGCGGAATTTATAATAACAAAGAATGATTATAACACACAGTTATATTTCTTAAAAAGGTGCAAGGTTTACAAATTCAAGCTCACTATTTATACACAATAATAGTGAGCTTGATAAGGATAAATATTAGAAAATCTTCTACAAAGATAGAAGATTTTATCTAATAGAATTACCTAAAGTTACGCCTTACGTTTTTCATTATGGAGCTGACTAGTCAGCTCCACAATGCCTTAGTTTATTCTAGTCACTCAGACTCAGAGTCACTCAGACTCAAGGTCACTCAGAATCAACGAGTAAGACTTTAATTAACAGATTTATTAACTTGGGTTACATCGCTGATTTTCCCAACAGTTTCAAAGTAGGAGTAGTCACGGTGCGGCGCACTAGAAGGCTGATGCGACGCAGTTGATCAGTTTTGCAATTTTAGTCGAATACGAATTTCTCTCTATAATTACGAACCAAGACTTCAAGAATCTTTATCAATCGTTTTTTATCGATTTTTGGAGTTGAAGTATCTGTTTAGAAGCTGCAAGAAGAATTAGCAGCTGTATTCAAGAGTTATACGATCACGATTACGTTTTAGCAATCCTTCTAATTTCTTTTCATCAACTTATTTAGTATGGTTTCTTTATTCATGTTTGCTTATTTTGATAAGTTTATGAGTAGCTAAACATATTAATGCTCGTTTGATTATGGATCTTGTTTGACAATTAGGTTTATCGTAGTTGAATGTTTTAGGTGTTTATGCTTAATCGAAGACCCTTATTTGTTCATGTTTTATATATTGATTTGAGTTATATATACGCAACTTGTTAATTAATATTCTAGGTATTCGAGAGGAATCTAGAGTTAGATTAATTAGGTTGTATGAAACAAATCAATCGGTCTATAATTGGTTTAAAGTTGCTAAGATTCGAGAGGACTTAGTAATAATAACTTAGGTAATTAAACGTGAATGAGTAAGACTAATTAATAAGATTCGAGAGGACTTAGTAATTAGAGAATTTATTCGAGAGGAAACTTTATAAGGTTAAGTCATAGAACACCGGCTTGTTAATTAATGCTTATTTATCTAGAGTTTTAATTGTATTCGAGAGGAACATTAGAATTCGAAGTAATTAAAGTTAGTAAGGTATTCGAGAGGAATTTTACTATGCATAAGAAGTTAAATTATACATTCAATTACGTAAACTAAATTAGATCTCAAGTGTAATATCAAACGAGTGTTTTCTCCATTAATTGATAACAACGCAATCACTTCTCTCAAACGATTTTTATAATCGCCTTTCTTTTAATTAGTTAATCACGTGATAAGAAAAACCCAAAAACAAAATTAGTATCCTTAATTCTTAATTTAAAACTAAAATAGTCTTTGTGATCGAACTTTTCCTTACTTTTGCTATATTACATACGAATAGGTACACTTCCTATAGTGTGTAATCAAGTTAAATAGCATATCGAGTTTTTAAAACTAGATTTTACACATCAGATATGAGTTCAAACAATACCTAAATATCAATGATGCAAATACTTCTCCTAAAACATCAAATTCAACTCCAGTCACTGGGACTAAAAGATTGGATGTCATGGAGTATGTTTATCTTCCTGTTTACATAGTTGATCCCCCTGATATTCTTGAAACAATAGAGAAAGAACTAGAAGATGAAGTATCTCACAGAGTTCAAAGTGACAAGAGCAGCGTTAATGATGGAGAGAACAGTACTAATGATGAAAATACTCCACTCACTACCTCAGAAAATGTACTCAGACCAAATGGTGTACCACACATGGTAGAAGTTGACTCAGATAGAGTGGAAAAGATATTAGCTGATGAAGACACTAATGACGAAGTCTTCACTCCCATGAGTACAGGTTCTCCATCACTTGGGTTTGAGTTACCAAAACCTAATGAGACAAACGTGCAGTCATCCATAAGGATAGAGAAAGTTCCAACTTCAAGAATACACAAGAACCATCCTATCTCACAAGTTATGGGTGACTTTGACACATCAATGCAAACAAGGAGTCAGACCAAGCAGCACAAAGATGCACATATAGACCTGAATACCTGTCTTTAGGCCTGTTTCTTATCTCAACTTGAACCAAAGAGAGTACAAGAGGCTCTCGTAGATCCAAACTGGATTGAGGCAATGCAAAAGGAACTCATGTTTGATGGTATGTTGTGGAACTTATCTCATCCTAATCAAAAATATTTGATGTATCCAAGGTTTCTACAACTTATCCTGAACTATGAGATTAAGGATCTTTCTAACTCCAATCAGTTTTTACTCCTAAATCTCATGGTAGAAAAGTTTTTGTCAATATGAAAAGAGTTAATAAGGGATTTTCTGCCCAGGTTACCCCATTGTTCCCTACAATGATGGGGGTAACACCTTCTTCAGGTGATAAACAAAGTACTCAACTTTTGTCTCAACCCACAGCTGCAATTGTTTCTACTGTGAGTACTTCTACAGTTCATACTGTGAGTACCTCACCAGTTCCTACTGTCACTCCATTTGTGACTAAACCATCCACTCTTTCTGATTCTCAATCCAAATAACAACCTCCGGTTGTTTTGCATTTCAAAAGAAAGACAAATAGAACTCCTTCTTCTCTTGTGTCTACACCTACCCCTGAACCTTTTCTTGAAAGCACCTTACCTGAACAAACTTCAGGTGAGACTTTATTATTGGAACACAATGAGATTTTTCTAAGGCTCCAGGAGGTGGTCTTTAAGGAGAGTGATGACCATGATTGAAGGTCTCAAACTACTGTTGCATCACCTAGTGGTTCACATGACAGTTTGACAGGCTTTAATACCCAATCATTGGTAACACTATCTGATGATGCTTCTTTTGATGCAACATTGGAAGGTGGACCCTGGTGCCAAGAAACCATAGGGGAAGGAGATGCTTCTGCTAGGCAGTAGGCTCCTTCTACTGTTCCTTCCTATGATCTTCCTTCTGTTGGTACCCAACATAAAAAGGGTGAGGATAGTTGTGAATACTCTAACTTGGAATCAATGGACATGCGCCTTAAACTTACTGCCAAGGTGGATAAACAGTTTGAGGAGCTTGCGGTCCTCAAGAAGTTGGTACTTAAGCTGGTGCAAAACCAAAAACATCTAAAATTTCAGCTTAAGAAGAAGAGGCCTATGATGAACGATGTTGGTACCTCTCCCTTGCCCTCTGATTCCTCATGTTCTTCTTCATATAGGGATGATGACTAAAAAAAGGGGGAGATTTAGTCTATAAAAAAGACAGATGAGGGTACTACTGCTTCTGGAGTTAGTACTGCAGTATTTAACAGAATCAGTTTCTGATGCAGTATTATATCCAATACATGAGGAAGAAGAACCTGAAATTGAGGGCGAGAAAGAGAAAGAGATGGAAGGTGGTAACATAGATGATGTTATTGCTGAAACGACTGTTGCAGTTACTGCTGCAGATGATGGGGACAAGGAGAAAAGGCTAGAAGGTAGTGATGAAGGTGATAATGTTGCAGTTACTACTACAACTGAGGGGGAGAAAGAGTTGGTAGTTGATGATGAAGGTGATACTACTGCAGTTATTACTGTTGAGGGTGAGAAAGACGAAATAGTGCTTAGTACTGCAGTTGAGGGGGAGCAAGAATATAATAATATAGTTGATCAAGTTGTTACTATTGTGATTACTATTTATGCAATTGATCATGCTGTTTCTACTGCTGCAGTAACTCAATCAGAAACCATTCCTACTGTGGTTACTGCTATTGCTCCTTCAACCATTTCTATTGTGGTTACTGTTGCTGTTCCTACTATAGATGAACCTATAGTTGAAGAAAGAACACTTGCTAAAGAGTTACTAAAGATAAAAAGTGACATTATTCAGAAAAGGAAACGAGAACAAGCCAAAAGACCCAAGGAAAAAGGAGTAACTATTCCTACTGTTTCTGAATCAAGAATAATTGAGGGTGAATACTATCTTATGTATCCTACAGCAAGATATGGTGTCACTCCAATCATTCCTCCTGACACAAGAAAAGTTGACATACCATTGCATCAGTATATTAGAGGAAGAAGGGTTGAACCAACTGACTCTACACTGAAAGGCAAAGGTAAAAGAGTGTTGGTTAAAGAAGAGACTGAAAACACAACTGAAGAAGCTTAGAAATTGAGACTTGATGAGCTTGTTTCCTTACACGTTTCTTCTGAAACTATGGATGTGTCTGGAGATGCTGCCATTTTAAGAGAAGTACATGCAGAACTCCAAAGGAGAGAATTTGAAAGAATTGAAAGAGAGGAGAAGGAAAGACTTACTTTGCTTGCTGAATACAACATAAAGCTTGCCAAGATAAAAAGAAGTGAAGCTACAAAGAATTCAAAGCTAGAAGTCAAAAGGACAACCAAGAAAGAAAAGATGACTACTGATAAACAAAATTTCATGAACTAATTGAAGGACAGAGGGTATAGTGATAAATCTTTAGGTCCCATGAGCTGTAGAAACGTTCTTGGATTGTTTGAAAAGGAGAAGAAGAAAGATAAAGAAGAAGTTGTCGGGTTAACTATTCAACAAGAACAAGAGAGATATGAATTAGAAAAGTTGGTAAAGAGGGCTCATGAAGGTGGACCTAGGGTGTTGAATGAAAATGGACAGGTAATTCCTAATCCATTTAAATCTCAACCTATTTTTATCCTGAGCAGCAGAAAAGGAAGAAGTCTACATCTTCTAAACAAGTTAACGAGAAACAGAGAGTTGAGTTGCCAAGTACTGCAGAAAAGGATAATCTTACGGTTGAAGCCACTCATGCTGAAACACCACTTGATGAAGCAACCACTGTTCAAATGAGTTTATTTTTGTTGGTTCTACTGCTATAGTGGAAAACAAAACAGCTTACTTGGTTAGAAGAGCTGATAACAAGCAGTACCAGATGCTGGCTTTCTACAGAATGATCAAAGACTTCACAAGACAAGATATAGTAAGAGTGCATGAAACTGTAGTAAGAAAGTACTCATAGAACAGAGGTTCTTGCTCTGGAAATGATCTTGCTCTTGATTGGCTAAATGTCATGTTCACTCTTGAAGTTGAGATGTATAGCAATGTATTTCACAGAGGAGGACATGATCCAGTGATTAAGGGGTTCCGTATGAAAGAAGTGGGGTGCATTGAATCATTAGAAAACAAGGTGTGATCAGGTTCTACTTAGTGGAAAGAAATTATGATTTGAACTTTTGTACTTTACATGAGATGATCACTATTAGGTTGTTTGCCCTAAGACAATCTCAGATAGCTAATGATTTGGTATGGAGGATGGTGCTTGAAAGAAATGAAGAACAACTGAAGATGAAGGAAGAAAGAGCTAAACAGAAGAAGAACGGTAGAAATTAGTTTTGTAATCATCATTTATATGTAATGAAACTTGTTACTTTAATGATAATCAAAGTTCAAGTTTAGGAGGAGATTTTTGGGAATATACTGATGAAAATTAGTTTAAGTTGATTACTACTGCATGGTTACTATTGCTCAACTACTGCAAGTATACCAGTTACTATTGCAAGTGTATTGGTTACTACTGCATTATTGATGGTTTCTACTGCTCAAGACTGTTACTACCGCCCGTCTGATGTTACTACTACACGAAGAGCTTAGATAATTTTAGAATAGATTTTTGTATTTATCTTTTCCTTTTTTATAGTTAATTTAAAATTGCAGTTATATTACAATTGTAATTTTTAAGTCGTTTCCTAGATTTGATAGGTCTAGCCTGAAGGTCTATAAATACATATATCCTTGTATTAAGAAAAACACGTATATTGATCGATCATTAAGAGATTAATATATTGGGGCTTGTTAGTAATATTCTCTATTGTTCTTGTTCTTTATAAACAATATTCGTTTAATCACAAAACTTGTAATATCAAAGTGTTTAAATTCGTTGCGAAGATTCTTTGATAGATCAAGATCTTTATTCGAAGTGTGGTTGTGTTTACATAACTCATTCGATCCTGACATACTTAGTGATTCGACTTGTGAACTAGAAGATCTTACACGGGCAATATTTTGTGACACGAACATATTACTCGGACAAACCTTCTGTCACCACACACTTTAATCGGAAAAAGTACACGGAAACTCGTTCGACTTGATTACTCGATTACTTTACTGAGACAACTTAAAGGTTACTCAGACAACTCATCCAACTTTTTAGCTACCTGGGTACTCGGACAATATCAGTGTACTCGGGTATGTTATCCGGTCAACATCAGTTACATGAACAAGTTATTCGGAAAAATTCGTTGTGCTCGATCAACTTACACGGACAAATTTGTTTCGACTTTGTGAAGATCATTCGAACAAAGTTCACTTGGTTCGACCATATTTTGTTCGACTACAAAATCGACATACTCGACCAAATTTTGTTCGATCAACTTGGTATCTTATTCGAATAGCATTTTCAACAGGTTTCATTTATACGATCACGATTAAAATTCACTCGATTAAGGTTACATATTCGATCAAGATGGATTTTTGCACTAAGATTTGTATTGAACGAAAGATTGTTTTACAAAAAGCACCAAAAGATGAAAGAATAAAGAAATCATGTCACGAGAACTAATGGCACTCGATACAAGGCCACCAGTTCTATTTCGTGGCGATTACGAACAATTAAGAGCAAGTTTCTTCGAATTTTTCGACCGTCGTGAAATTGGTGAAGAAATGACAAAGTCTATTAAAGAAGGTCCTCAAATGTTTTATCTTGATCCTACACAACAAACCGATGGCAATCAAGAAATAGTTCGCATTCCAAAACCATTCCCTCAAATGATCTAAGAAGAAAAACGTCAAACTAAGGATGATAAACTTGCAAAATCCTACATCACCAATGCAATTCCAAATGACTTCTTCACGAGTATTAGTAGTCATACTATCACACACGACCTTTGGCGAAAACGTAAGCTGTTATCGATTGGCGATCGTCATGGCATACTTATATATATATATATATATATATATATATATATATATATATATATATATATATATATATATATACTAAATGAATTAAATAAAAAATAAACGTGTCATAACGTCGCCACTTACAATCATGAACTTGTACTACGGTTAGTCATTTCACAATGTAGAAACAACTATAAAGAATGAAATGAAAACCCACAAACTGGAAGGAAAAATGCCCGAGCAGAAATCCAAAGTATAAATTATCAAAATACAAAACTGATCTTAAAGGAGTCTTCTAGAAAGTCCAGTCAACTCAATAGCTCCCTTAGCAGCGTCGTTACCCGAAAAGAATACTCGAAAATTCAACACAAAGGTTGAAGAATTTCGTAGGTTTTTAGTTTATAAACATCGTCAAAAATATAGTTCAAACATAATAGAATAATCAAAAGTAAAAGTTTGACAAGTGTAAATAAATAAACGTTTTTAGTTATTAACTTAATTAAGGTCCACACGTTATAGATGATCTTCAAGCGAACTACCAAAGATAGTTCCAGCACTCGACATAGTTGTTTCCACGTATATAGATACTAGTTGAACGAACTACCACAAATAGTTCCACCGTTCAACATGTTGTTCCCACGCATATAAATAATAGTTGAACGAACTACCAAAGACAGTTCCATTGTTCAACGTGTTTGTTCGCACCCATGATAGATAATCTTTGAACGAACTAGGGCGTTAGTTCCACCGTTCGACATGCCAAATTTTCTCAGTAATTAATTGAAAATAGTTTATCAAGAATATCGCATCGTTTTTACACTTGTATGTCCATCGAAAATAGTTTTTTCATAAATAATAAGTTTCAAAATAGTAGGTTTTTATAAACAGGATTTTTCCATTTATGATATGTTTCCAAAGATTATAAGTTTCTATAAAAAGTAGGTTTCTATAAATAGTAACTTTCTATTTATAATAAATTTATAAAAAGTAAGTTGTTCAACAAAGTTTAACCCAAAATAGTATAGCATTAGAACAAAACAAAACAATTAATTATAAAATCCAGTTTATTAGATCTCGTTGTTCTTGAAACATGTTAATAAATATTGTGGCCCCCAAGTTTTAAAATAATAGAAAACAATTAAAACGGGGCCACAAAGAGTTAAAACTTAGCATACTTTGTCTTGCCATGGAATTGAGCTTCCTAATAAAATTTTGAATACAAGTTTACCTAAATAAGGACTTGGTAAATTTATCTCAGTAGGTTTAGGATATGATGTAGATATCGTAATTTTTCCATATTTTTTACAAGTGTCTAAGTATTTATTAAAATTACTCAAAACATTACCTACATAAATGTTACCGAAATGGATAGCGAAACGTTTGTGAATGTTAACAAACTTTAGTGGTCCAGTAAAAATCTCAGAAACATCCATAGAGATATATCACATAATGAATAACCAATTCCAAAATTTCAAGTAAAAACTCTCCAAACGAAAGATTTAAGAATCGTGAAAGTTGACTAAAAAGTATACGAGATAAAGTTCTTGTACATACCAACGTTTTTATTTTAACAATTTGAACGACCAAATCTTCGAAGTATTTCACCGAATTACCATTTTTAAAAAGAGGTCCCGAGCAGTACAATTTGGAAATTGGAATCCCTAAAAAATATGGATTTATGACCAAATTATGACTCTGAACGTTGAGTAAAATTTTATGTCTAGAATTCATTTTTATATTAAAACTTGGTTAAATTTCGGTGTTACTTCAAACGGACCTATGGTTTTACAAAAACGTCTTTTAGAACATAAAGACACATAATTACATAATTCTAATCACAAATATACACTCATATTTATGTATAAACAAACAGTCTTAGATTATGACGGTGTTAGTAGGGAATGACTCATATTTGTCGCCTATTAATCTCCTAAACACGTATTCCGACCCAAATGAAACCTTTCCCTTGTGCTAACTCTCGGCCCCCGACACCCGGTCTCCGTCTCCTGCACCCGAAACCCGGCACCCAACATTTGAAACCCGACCCGCGGAACCCGGCATCCGACACACGGCACCCACATCCGACACCTGGTACCCGACACTCGGCACCCGACCCCCGGCCCCCGACACTCGTCATCCGACACCCGACTCTCGGCACCCGGCCCCCGACACCCGACTCTCAGAATAATTCTCCTGGAACTCGTCATCCGACACCCAACTCTCGGCACCCGGCCTCCGGCCCCCGACACTCGACATCCGACACCCGACTCTCGGAATAATTCTCGTGGAACTCGTCATCCGGCACCCGACTCACAGCACTCGGCACCCGGCTCCCGGATCCTGGAATCCGACTCCCGACTCCCGGCCTTTCATCACTAATGGATTCCAACTGTTAGGGCTTTACAAAATAATTCAAACGAGTGACATAATGATGAGTGGGAACGTTACTCATGTCACAATCACTAATAGGTTGGAATATCATAAATAGCACTGATGAGACATTATTGGTCTTTATTGCGAGATGTTTCCCCACTCCTTGGAGCGTTGGGTATAAATACCCTAACCTTGGCATGCTTCAGACATTCAACTCATACTCAGCTTTAATACATACTCATAGCTATCACCATCTTCGTCATACTAATAAACAACATTACCTCATCGGAGCGTTTACTCCCCGCAATAACCATACTCCAATCATCTTCTCTATTCAATCTCTTGACCACCTTAGGCTCGCCAAGATCTTGTTAGTTTTGCACTGCTAAGCAGGAGGCCAAGAGATTGATCTCCCAAACCCAATTATTGAGCCTGCTAATCTTTTCTCAAACATTGACGCCATCCGTGGGACCGTTTTAGATAACGGCTTCTCATTTCATTTTCATCTTTTCATTTCAATTCTTAATTTCACCACCAGTTCATCTTCTTCATGGAAGGCAGTTGCCCATCTCAAATAAATTAACGTAAATAAAAAACAACCACCACCACCCTAGCTAATTGCATTTACATGGTGAATGAAGAATCCACATCTCGGATAAAAGGAAAACATCAGTCCTACAGGATTGGGAGATAGAACCAATTTGTTTCCCACCAATTGAGACCCCTTCTATCAATCATGTAGTAATACAGATCCGATTGGCCAACCAACAAGGCATATGTTGATACACGAAGCTCGATGGACATCATTTACGAACATTGTTTCAGGAAGCTCCCTCAATAAGTACAACATTCAAAACATCCAGCACAATTCCCTCTGGTAGGATTTTCAGGCGAGACACATTGGCCACTCGGCGAGATAGCTATGTACATAATGTTAGGCGAATATCCGCTCTACATGTTAGAAATGATAAATTTTGCAATAATTGATGCACCATCGGCCTACAATGTCCTACTAGGCAGGCCTGCATTACAAAAGTTTCGAGCAATTAGATCAACCATTCATGGCATGATAAAGTTACCTACCCCAGCTGGCATAGCCACAATAAGGGCTAGAACATCATGCCCTAAAGAATGCAAACAAGTGGAAAACCCAAAATTGGTAGAGGGTCCCAAAGGTGATCCAGCAATGGAAGTAATTAATGGTCCGGAACAAAAAGTTATTATTAACAAAAATTCACTGAACAACCAGTGACCATTGGCTCACAACTCCCATCACAGAGAAAAAGTAAACTTATTACTTTACTAAAATCAAACCTAGATGTCTTGGCATGGTAGAAATTACACATGACTAGTGTCACAAGAGTTCCAGCTGAACACTCCCTAAACGCGAATCTCAATATTGTACCATTCCGACAAAAAAATGGGGCATGGACCCGGATAGAAGTAAATCTGCATGCGACCAAGTAAACAAAATGGTCGAACCGGGGATTGTAAGAGAGGTAAAGTACCAGACTAGGGTCGCTAATCCAATCATGGTAAAGAAAGGAGATAGATCTTGAAGATTATGCGTTGATTTTAAAGACATTAACAAAGCTTGTCCAAAGGACAACTATCCTTTACCAGAAATCAATTTGGAAGTGGAATCCTTAAATGGATTTAAACTGAATTGCTTTTTAGACTTATACAAAGGTTATCACCAAATTTCTATGAAAGGAAGTGATAAAGACAAAAAAGCTTTTCATACAGACCAAGGTATATTTTGTTTTCAAAAAATGCCATTTGGATTGAAATATATTGGGGAAACCTATCAACGTTTAATAGATAAATCTTTCAAAAATCAAGTGGGAAGAAACATAAAATCCTATGTGGATGACATAGTCATCAAAAGTAACTCTGAAGACATCATGTTGGCTAACATAATTGAAATTTTTCAAACATTACGTAGCATCAACATGAAGCTTAATCCATCCAAATGTAGTTTTGGTATGAAAGAAGGAGTGTTCATGGGACATGTTGTTACACCAGAAGGATCAAAGCTAATCCAAAGAAGGTTCATGAAATTATTAACATAACATATCCTACTAAAAAAAAAGCAAGTCAAAAGCCTAAATGGAAAGCTGGCAGTACTTAGCCGTTTCTTGTCCAATGTTGCATATCGATCCCTTCCTTTCTTTAACACCCTAAGAGATGCATTCAGAAGAGGACTTCTCATGGTCTGAAGAAGCAGAAGTTGCATTTCGGGAAATGAAGAAATTCATGGCCAATCTCCCAACACTCACGACTCCAATAGTAGGGGAGACACCAATTATATACTTGGCTGTTTATAAAGAATCTGTTAGCGCAATTTTAGTGGCCCAAAGGGGAGCTTCACAAATGTCGATCTATTTCATCGGTCAGGCATTGAACTGCCCAGAGTTCAATTATCCATGTTTAAATAATTAGCACTCTCCTTGGTTCATGTATCTAGACCCTTGAAAAGGTATTTCCATGGATATCTCATCCAAGTGCTAACAGATAAACCAATCAAACAAGTATTTGGAAACCAAAAGTGTCAGTACGAGTAGCAAAATGGGCAATCGAACTAGGAGGGCATGAAAGGACAGATCTTGGAAGACTTCTTGGATGAAATCGAAGAAATGGAAGACACAAGGGAGCCATTACTGAAAGACGGTACTCCTTGGTCCCTCTTCACAGATGGCGCTTCCAACTTAGAAGGATCAGGAGCTGGCCTGATACTTACAGATCCATGTAAGAATGAGTATACCTACGCACTTAAGTTTGACTTCCCGATAACCAACAATGATGTAACATCCTAGTTCCGGAATAAAATATTTTTAAAGTATTTACTTATTTAATATAAGTATGTTTCATATTTAAGTCTATAATCGAAGTTATAAGTGAAAAGGACTAACTTGGTAAGAAAGGTAGTTGGCTTTGGTTAGAAAGGATTTAAATTGTTAACTATGTTAGTTAAGTAAGTAACTTAAGAAAGACTTGAAAGATGAAGGACTACAGTTGTAATTTTGGAATTATGGTTAAGACGTGGAAGTGAGGTGGCATTTTCCAGAAAGTTTATGTGTATGTGTCGATTTTGATAGAAAACAAGAAGAGAGAGTTTAATTATCTCAAATTGAAGCCTTATAATGGTGGATTTCATCAATTAAAGCAAGAATAAAATGTTTAAGAACCCTAGCTTTGGTTCTACTGGAAGAAAAAGAATGTCTGATTATATACTTTAAGTTATTTGATGAAATTGAGCTTCTATTATGTGTTATAACATCATTTAGATGTTTAATTGAAAGGTAGAAATGCTTAATTTGGTTAAAATTAGGTATTTGATTATTTGGGGATAATCATGAAAGTTGAAGAATTGTTATAATTAAGCTTTGTTTATATGTTATTTTGATGTTAATAATATATGTAAAGGCTTGAAGATTGAAAGATTAACTTCTATGAATTTTGTAAGATTTCATGTTTTAGCTAATAAGGGTGAAAAGATGAATTGTTAAGTAGAAGTGTTTATTATTGTCAGAATGTTTTGGAATGAAAGAATTATGTTAAGAATGATTATTATCATGTTTATGATAGAAAAGATAAGATAAGAGTACTCAAAATTGTGTTTGGGTGAAAATGGTGTAAGTATACTACACTAGTTGCCAAACGGGTCATGTAACCCGTGAAAAGATGGCACATGGGTAAGAAATAGTTAGAGGGAAGAAAAGTTACTTGCAATGTGATATTAATGATTTGTGTAATGTGTGTAAAGGGTTAAAATGCTTGTTTGTGCATTAGAAATTTGAATGGGTCAGAGGACCCAAAAGGTGGCAAGTTGGGTAGAAGTTTCCAAACATGTTTAGATTAAGAGTTAAGGAGTTAGTAAGAGTTACAAAGAGTTAGAAAGAGTTGTAATGAAGTTAATACATATGCTTATATGTATGTAAGATATAAATTGAAAGGAAAATTTGTGTTTGGTTGTAAAAACGCAGATTTGGAGAAAAAGAATAAAGGGGAAAGAGCTTTGTGTGTTGTAGCCTTAATTCGACTTCGAGGTGAGTATATGAAGATTTTATATAATGTTTTATATGTTAATATAACGTACAGTATAACCTTAGAGGTGCTAGATTTAAACTTGGAAGTGCAGGATTTTACAATGAAAAACCAAAACAACCCATCTGGGTGACCACTGCGCCGCAGTGGGGACTCAGATGGAAATGTTTTTGGTGCAGTTCAGTTTTTAGTAGTTTTTAATGTTTTTTAGGTGTATGACTTGTACCCAACTATTGGTAAGTTAAAGAAGAGTTAGACATGACATTAAGTAGTCGGGAAAGAGTAAGATATCGAGAAAGAAAGATAAGAAATGAGTAAGATAGAAAGATAAGAATGGAGTAAGATACGGATTTAATTAGTCGGGAAAGAAAGATAATAAAGGAGTAAGATACAAATTTAATTAGACGGGAAAGAAAGATAAGGAATGAGTAAGATACGAATTTAATTAGCCGGGAAAGAAAGATAAGAAAGGAGTAAGATGCGACTTTAATTAGTCGGAAAAGAAAGATAAGAAATGAGTAAGATATGACTTTAATTAGTCGGGAAAGAAAGATAAGACTTTAAAGTAGTCTTGTAAGATTTAATTAACATAATTGTAAGATATACTCATTAGCTTAACGCCAGTATACTATGTTAATTGTATGTTTTGTAGGTAATCGGGATTTAGGGCAAGGCAAGCTAAAGAAGAAGAGAATGGGGATTGTAACGTGTAAATTTAAATGTTTTTATAAAAGCTTCCGCTCAAGTTTGTAAGATAAGATGTTAACGGTTGTTTATCGTTAACTTATGTAATGAAGTAGTAACACTTTTGGAACGTTAGTTAAATGTTTTGTAAGATATATTTAAAAAAACATGGTGTACTTCTTTGTACCGGGTGTTACAAATGAAGCAGAATATGAGGCCCTCTTATGTGGGCTAAGAATAGCCAGGAAGATGGGAGTCCAAATTATAGAAGTCTTTATGGATTCCCAGTTGGTGTCCAACCATATCAATGGTAGCTTCAAGGCAAACCAAAATTCCATGCAACTAACTTGGAAGATACCAGAAAGGTCATTTCAGAATTCTCAAAATTTACCAATAATACCATCCAAGAAATCGTAACAAAATAGCATATGCATTGAGAAAGCTCGCAGCATCTTCCTTTGGACACCTCATGAAAGATTTATTGGTAGAAGACGTAATTAAGAAATCTATAGTTGCAACAAAGGAAGTGGTCAGAAGATTGTTGGATGACTCCAATAGCAAACTTTCTTCAAAATGGCCAACACCCGGAAGATAAACAGTTAGCCAGGAAGGTCAGATGAAGGAAGTAATTTACCTCCTCATAGGCAACTACCTGTCCAGGAAGTCCTTTTTGGGTCCACATCTAAGATGTGTCGGCCCAATGCAAGAAATGGACCTTATTAAGGATTTTCATGGTGGGAGTTGTGGCATTCATGCAAGCCCTCACTCAGTAACCACTAAGATTATCAGACATGGATACTTTTGGCCACCCATGCATAGAGATGCAAAAGAGGAATTTGAAAAATGTGAATCATTCCAAAAACATGCTTCGGTCTCAAAAACCAAGATCTCATTCTAGTCACCACCGCCTGGCGATTCTACAAATAGGGAATCGAGATTCTCAGACCATTTCCTCCTAGAGTAGGTAATGTCAAATACCTCTTAGTAGGTGTGGATTATTTCACCAAATGGCTAGAAGCCAAACCCCCAACGACTATAAATGGTCCCCAAATGATAAAAAAATTTTGGGAACATATAATATGTCGATTTTGAGTCCCACATGTCCTGGTCAGTGATAATGGAAAACAATTTGTCGACAATCCATTTAAGACTTGGTGTCAGGATATGGATATCCAATAAAGATTCACATTGGTGGTACACCCCAAGCAAATGGCCAGGCGGAGGCCATGAACAAAGGAAAGGTTAGGGGAGTGAAGGCCAAATTGGGAAAATATTCAAAGGCATGGATGGACGAAATCCCAGGCATCCTCTGGGCACATAGAACTTCGCCCGACATGACTGCATCTGAAACTCCTTTTAGCCTTTTCTATGGCACTGAAGCGGTCATCCCACCGGAACTTACGATCCCTAGTCACCGAATCCTTCATTTCAATCCGGAGCTAAATGAGGATGCCCCAAGAGAAAATTTGATCATTATCCAAGAACAAAGAGAAATATCTCTCATCCGATAAGCCAAAAGCCACAAACAGATGGCCAAGTATTATAACCAAAAATTCCGTCACACATCTTGGAAGATCAAAGATCTTGTATAGAGAAAGAATGAAGCTAGCAGGGTAGAGAACCTGGGCAAATTGGGTCCTACATGGGAAGGCTCGTATAAAGTCCTCGAAGCACATGAGAATGGTTACTACACCCTTTCTGACATAGATGGGCTACAATTAACTAGGAAATGGAATTCCATAAACTTAAAGAGGCGTTACGTTTGATATTTCAATATTTTTTCAATACTATAATGGAATTCATATTCAGCGCTTACGCACGCTCTCTACCATACAATATCCGCCAATCTACACCCGACATGAGGGAGTTGGTACCAACATAGGAAAAAACTCTTAAAGAGTCATACAAGGAAATGTATTTCAGAATAAAAAGTGGTCTGATCTACGTATCCCGCAGGGAAACGAAATACCATGAGCCTGAGTGCAATATTACGCTTGATAGGATGTGGTTATAATCATGTACCCGACATTATTAAAGGGGAAACAATGCCTTCTATTTCAAGGTTATACAACATTGCGCATGCACTTTCTTGCCTACATCATCTGCCAGAACAATATAACCACATAAGGCAATACATGGATATTTTTGTCGAACCCATACACATGCATCATTTGGTGCACCACCCCAAACTATGTTTGGGAGAAAATATGCCAGGCAAGAACAAACATCTTCTGTCTACACCAAAACATTAATATTTCGTCTTTTTATCTACCGGGACAAGGGAAGCACTTCTCATTGGGAAGCGACATCACTCACAAATACACAACATAAAGGTTAACCAACAAAAGTGCCATCGACACTATATGAAATGTACATGAGAGATGCCCACATCTATCTATGTCATTGGCATGCGAAAGCACCATCGACAGTCAAGAGAGTGACATAGACACGATCCAGTATAAATATTGTCATGGTCACCCAAGACGGTGTCATGACCAAAACATCAAGGATAAAAAGATAAAAATGTGTTATTGGATTGATCACTCCATAGAACATTAATTTTCAGATATATATTGGACATGGCCTAGACCGGCCACAACACAACAAGGAGAGCTCGATGGCCAAGAAAGGTAGCGCTAGGGCCAAAAAAACAAAAGCCAAAGCAGCAACGAAAACAAAAAACTTAGGTTTCAAAACCTTGTTTAAAACCTAACTAGAGGGCATGATGGTGTTAGTACGGAATGGCTCATATTTGTAGCCTATTAAACCCCTAAACACCTAGCCCGACCACACGAAACGTTTCCCTTGTGCCAACTCTCGAACCCTAACACCCGAACTCCGGCACCCGACACATGGCATCCGTCATTCTGTGCCCGACATCCGACACCCGGTACTAGACACTCGGCACCCGGCTCCCGACACTCGGCTTCCGGCACTCGGCTTCCGGCACTCGGCTTCCGGAACCCGGCACCCGACACTCGGCACCCGGCTCCCTGCACTCGACACCCGACCCCCGGCTCCCGTCATCCGAAACCTGGCTCCTAGCTCCCGACCTTTCATCCCTCCTTATTTCGAACTATCAGGGCTTTACACAATAATTCATACGAGTGACCTAATGACGAGGAGGAATGTTACTCTAGTCAAAATCACTAATACGTTGGCATATCATAAATAGTACTGATGAGAAATTTGTGGTCTTTATTCCCAGACATTTCCCCACACCTGGGAGTGTTGGGTATAAATACCACAACCCTGGCATGATTCAGAAATTCAACTCATACTCAGGTTTAATACATACTCATTGCTATCATCATCTTCATCATACCCATACACAACATTATTGTTGGTAAAATCAACAATTTAACTCAAGTTATAAGTCTGTTAGTTAAGTCTCAGTCTGACCGGTTTTGAGTCTGAGTGACAAAATCAGTCTAGGACAATTTGAGTCTGAGTGATTTGAGTCTAACTAAGTGGTCAGACTCAGAAAGTGTCTTGTAACGAAAGTTAAGGTAGTTTGTTAGGCATATCTTCTATCTTATTAGAAGATTTGTTTAGATTCGATCCTATCAAGCTCTCTATGATTGTGTATAAATAGAGATCTTGAGTCATTGTATTCGATGACGTTTTTGATAATCTTATTTGAATCAACTAAGTGTTATTAATTTCTTGTTCAAGTTGCAATTCCAGTATAAACTTTATACAAGAAGTGTGTTTGTTTATCAAACGTGATATTAACATTTGAATACTGATTATCAATTCATTCAATCTTAAAAGATTAAGTTAATAAAATGATTATCTAGTCGTTGGGATCTTACTAACCTAACAACTGGTATCAGAGAAAATAAGATTTAATTATTAATAATCATAAATCTTAAACGATCAAAAACAGTGATATCTCAATAACTAAAAATGTTATCATCTTCTTCACAAAACCAAACTCCCATGATGGCTGGTAAAGGAATTTAATTTTTTACTGGACATAACTTTGCCCACTAGAAACTTAAGGCTCAGTGGTACTTATCGGGGTTGCATGATGAAATGATAAGGACAATAACTGAAGGTCCCATCATTCCTGGAAAGAAATTCCGGAGGTGAAAGAAAGTGATAAGGTGATTCAACTTTCTAAATGGGTCCAACCTAATAAAACACAATGGACTGATCTCGATAGAAAACTGTTTAATCTAGATCCTAGAACAAGGAGCATACTTAGAAATTTTGTGTCTGAGCAAATTTTCTCCAAGATCGCTGGATGCAAAACTGCAAAAGAAATTTGGGATACACTCATTGTATCCTATGAAGGTGTGCAAGTGGTTAGAGAACAGAGACTAAACAACCTCATTAGAAATTAGGAGAATTTACATGTAAAGGAAAAGGAATCTCTTGCTGATATACATACTAGGTTCCAAATTCTACTAAATGATCTGCCAGCTCTTGGTGTTGTCAAGATTGATGATGAAGTGTGCAAGAAATTTGTTAACATTCTTCCCGACAAATTTGTATCAGTAATCACTTCATTGGTGTTTAGTGAGAAATTGTCGACTTACAAACTCCAAGGGCTATTTGGACTTCTATTAAATCATGAGGAAACTCAAGAAAGAAAGAAGATCGATCTGAGAAGGACTTCAAGAGATCTTGAAGCTGCATTAGTTGCAACCCGCATAAGGGATAAAGAAATATTCTCAAAAGATGAGGCTGACACTGATGAGTCTGACTCAACCTCGGACTCAGACTATGACAGTGAATATGAGGTCAAGAAACTAAAGAATCAACTTGCTTTTCTTACAATGAAACTTGAGCAACAATCTGGCTACAAAGGTAAGAAACCTTTTGACTTGAAGAAGGTCAAATGCTTCAAATGTGGTGATTTTGGACACATGGCTGCTAATTGAAAAGTAAAGAATGCTCAGACTGACCATATGTATGAGATTTCTAAAAGATCTCAATGATATAGAAAGAAGTATTTCAAATACAAAAATGGGAATAAACCAAAACCTCAAAGATCTCAATCTGAGCAAAAGGCATTCTTTGCTGAAGAATGGTTGTATGAGGAGCTGTCTTCAGATGATGATGAGGATGTGGTAGATCACTGTCTAATGGCATAAAATGAAGAAAAAGATTGATCTGAGTTGTGAGCTTCACAATTTGAGAAATATCTGAAAGAAGCCGAAAGACGGAGTTGCAACTCATACTGGGATAAATCTTGATTCTACGAGGTACATAAATTTCAATTATACATAGATGAACAAAAGCTAAAAAATTTTGAGTTTATTTAACTTGATTAAAAAACTACTTTAGAAGAAATTTTTCAACTTGAGAAAAAATTAAAAGTTTTTGAGAAAACTTGAAATATAAAAATGATGAAATTTCTGATATTGAAAGCTGTAAAGTAACTCTTATTGCATAACATTATAAAAACATTTGCAAATCTTGGTGTATATCTTCATTGAAAAATGAAGATTGTTTAAGTACGCAGGTTCCTAGACAAGTTTGATGAAACATTTGCTCATGTGGCCAGAATTGAAGCAATCAGACTGTTCCTAGCTTATGTTGCATTCAAGGAATTAAGGGTATATCAGATGGATGTCAAAAGTGCCTTTTTGAATGAAGATCTGCAAGAAGAAGTATATGTAAAGCAGCATCCGCGTTTTTTTGATCCAAACTTTCATGATCATGTTTAACAATTAAACAAAGCTTTGTATGGTCTCAAACAAGCTCCAAGAGCTTGGTATGAAACCTTATCACAATTTCTTCTTCAAAACAATTTTAAAAGAGGCTCCATAGACAAAGCTCTTTTTATAAAGAAGGAACAGGGGCAAGTCATTTTAGTTAAAATATATGCTGATGAAATTATATTTGGGTGTACAAATGCAAATTTGTGTAATTGGTTTTCAAACTTGATGTCTAGTCAGTACAAAATGAGCATGATGGGTGAACTTACAGTTTTTTATTAGTTTATTGGTGGATCAAAAACCATATGGTATTTTTATAAATCAAAGTAAGTACATCCATGATTTATTAAAGCAATTTTCTTTTGAATCGTGCTCAGAAATTAAAACCCCAATGAGCACTTCTGATAAGTTGCATAAAGACAAAAATGGAAAGTCAGTCTGTCAACCAACTTACAGAGAAATGACTAGGTCTCTGTTATATTGACGGCAAGCATGCCTAATATCATGTTTTCAACATGCTTATGTGCCAGATAACAAGCTGATCCAAAGGAGTCCCATTTAAAAGTTGTTAAAAGAATATTCAGATATCTTAAGGGTACTCCAAATCTTGGATTATGGTATCCTAAAGAATATGGATTTGATCTAATTTGTTTAATAGACGCAGACTACGTAGGTTGTAAACTAGACAGAAAGAGCACTTCAGGTGGATGTCATCTCTTGGGAGGCAAATTAGTCATATGGTCAAGCAAGAAACAGAACTCAGTTGCAACTTCCACTACTGAAGGTGAGTATGTTTCTTTCGGAAGTTCTGGTGCTTAGTTACTGTGGATGCAACTCCAACTTGAAGAATTTGATATCAAAATCAAAGGAACACTAATCATGTGTGACAACAAAAGTGTTATCCATGGTATAGAAAATCCAGTATTCCACTCAAGAACTAAACACATAGAAATCATGCACCACTTCATTAGAGACTGTGTTGGAAATGGGAAGGTCAGACTAGAATTTGTAGCCACACATGATCAACTGGCAGACATCTTTACAAAACCTCTTAGTGAGGACAGGTTCTTCTATCTTTCAGGATAATTAGGAATGTTAAATCCTTAACTTAACAAAGTTTAAAAAATTTCAGTCTGAATGAGTGCTCAGACTGAATGAGTTTCAGTATGATTGTGTGCTCAGACTAAAAAATAAAATCCAACGCACTCTTATGCATACTATTTTTTTAATACTATTTTATTTTTTTATTTTATTATTATTTTTACTGACTTATTAGGGGTAAACATTACATTTCTATGGAATTGAGGGTCATACTTATATATTTTATTTTTCGTTTAAAACTGACTTATGCTTAGGGGTAAATATTGTGTTTATGTAAAACTGAGGTATATGTGCAAATATTGTAACTGAGTCCCCTTAACTTCGCTCCAATTAGTTCAAATTCAATTCAATTGTAATTTAACCTAAAAATTCTCTCTGTTTTCATAATCTTCTTCAACATCTTCAGCGATTAGTAATAGTAGAAAACAACACGATTCTTCATGTCACCAACAACATGGTAGCAGGTGCTGCACTCACTCAAAGAGTTCAAGGGAAAGATAAAAACATAGTGGAAAACGTAATCATTCTATAAAATCGAGGAAACATGGGATTTTAGCAGATCTGTCAATTTATGTTTTCTCATCCCCTTCATGGAGATTACTTCAAAGAAACTGTTCTATTTCCACCAGTTATGTGAGAATGGTGGTATACTTGTACAGTCAGCGATGATCATACTGCAATAACTGGCACATACACTGATGGTGGGGCCACGATCACAATCACTGAAGAAGCGATAAGGGTTGCTATGCTTCTTCCTACTGAACAGGAAGCTGGAGAAGGTGGTTTTCAACCAAGACTGACCAAACAACAAGCAAAGGACGAAGCCTTCCCATTGGTAGGTCAGCCTATGGTAAAAGGTTTAATTGAGTATGAGATGTTCCAAGGTAAATGGAAATTTTTGTTTTCCACAATCACAAGGAGCTTGGGGGGAAGGTAGGGTCTTTAAATCAAATGAATGAATTTGAAACTCACATATTCCATTCAATGAATAGGTCGGAGAATTTCATATTCTAAACTTTATTTTTATGAGTTATTATCCTTGATTTCAAAACCTAAAATAATTTTCAATGTACCCTTCATATGATTCTTATCTCTATGCTTTGAGAAAGTCTTGGGGAATGTGGCATATGGTGGACTTAGGTGGGGTTCACATCTGTGATGCTTTAATGGATTGACAACCCATTTATAGACACTTCTACCACCGAGTCTGATAACCCAGACTCAGGGAATGAAGGATCTAATTCAGTTGCAACTTGGATGATGGAGATGATGCTCAAAAAATGATCAATGCCGACGTTGGGTTTTATGGTGATGAGAATGATGATGACAACCAAGGAGCACACTCTCCACATGGAGATTCAGGTATGGAACACACTAATTCTCCACATCAGTCTGAGAGTAACCCATCTCAGTCTGATGATTTGTACCTAATCCAACTTGAAATGCTTGCATATCAAGGGGCCAACCCATTTAGTTTACAAGACTCATTGGTGAATAATCATATATGTAGCCTTTCACTAAATCAAGCACTAATGGACTCTTCATTCCATGAGGTTGATAGTCAAGAACTACCCTCCAGTGTTGCAGTTCACTCCACACTCCCTCTACTAAAGTAGGAGGTGGTTGTGACTGCTGAGACTACCCAAAGCCAAATAGGTGTAGTCAACCTGGAGAAACAAGCTACTGCTGCCACAATGACACCTGTTGTAAGCATTGAAGAAGATATCCCACTCCTGGATATCCCTGTACTTAGTATGGGAACTCCCCTTCATTTGTTTCCAAGCCTATTCCACAGGCTCTTTTCACTAGTTCAGTACTAGTTAACACTACTAAAACACTAAATCTCTCACATTCTAATGCACAAGTTGACAATTCCTTGCTCCAGAAACTGAGTGAGGTGCAGACTTCTATTTCTGTGACCAAAGATCTCTGTCCTAGTTAACATGATAGATGTGAGGTTAGGACAACCATTCCCAGATTTGTGTCATGTGATCTCTTTCCTAGTCAACAAGGGAGATGTGAGGATACTACAACCTTTCCCAAAACATATGTTCCATATGAACCTCATTCTGAGGTTGCACTGACTGTGCTTGTCCTTCTAAAGGCCATGAAGGACTTCTCAACTCATTTTGATAACAAGCTGAGTGCAATGCAGGCTGAGATTGGTGTTCTCGAGGATTAAAATGCAAAAGAGTTAGTTGATATAAAGGTTTTGGTGCTTAATCTAAACCTCTGAAATTGGAAAACTAAGAATGAAGAAGCAGACTGTGGGTTAAGGTTTTGTGGGTGCTCAGACTCAGGAGGAGAAAAGTGGAGATAATGGTGAGTCTGATCAAAAGACGAATTTGAAAAGAAAAGTCTTACCAGTTAAGGGGGAGAAAAAGGAGAAAATATATAAGAAAAATATGAGATATGATTTTGAAAATGAAAAGACTGAAGAATATTTCATAACTGACGGTGATGATACACTCACTTCAACTGAAGCTAAAGATTTATGTGTCGACAATAAAATGGAATTATATGGAGCTGAATTGGGAGAAAATGATCCAGAGTATGGATATCCTTTGACTGACTATGCAAAAAGAATAAATTGGGAAGATTTTGAAAAACTGGTAGCCCAGACTGATAAAGACAAAACAACTGAGATTGAAGGTTCAAGTGGTAAAGAAAAAGAGAAATTGTGACAGAAGAAGATGTGCTGAAAATAAGAGCTAAATAGTTGAATACTGATGTTGATAGATAATACATCTAAGTAAATAAGCTTTTAATGCACGCATGACTGTGGAAAGGTATTCTATATATATTCAATGCCTGCATTCCGAGAGGTTTGAAGCTGAGTCACCAAGTAAGTCAATACTTGCAGTAAAAGACTTATGTGATGTTGCAGTTGAAGAGTTTGAATTTGAGATGAAAGAGTAAGAGCTATTGGCACATGAAGAAGAACAATTGAGAATCAAGGAAGATAAGGAAATGTCTCAAAGGGTTCAAAGAGAGCCAGAAAGAATGGAGTTTATTGAAAAATCTTTTGTCAAACAGTAGCTGAGTAACAACATTGTTCACCTTGATTGTATTGAAGCACATGGGAAACTAAACATGAAATGCTTGCTAAAAATGGTAAGGTGTTCAATACTGCAGTGGAAAGAATGCAATCTCTGGGTTGGATGAGTGGAAAAGAATTTCCAAGCTGAGTACAAGATTGAGAAATGTTGAACATCAGAATATATTGAAAAAGGAGGTTATAATAATGTTAATGCTGCTTACTACTTGGAGCGTATTTCTGAAGAAGATTACCAGCACTTTTGCATAGCAAACAGATGCCACAAGGGAGCTAAATCTATGTGTTTAGAGTCTCAATCTAATCATTTGTACCTGCAGAGATTAAATTTCAAGAAAGAATCTATGTGAAGACTGAAAAATATGAGGGGTTATGCTATATTGACTATGCAGGAGTTGAATGTTTTCAAGAGAAGAATGAATTGTACAAATTATCTCTATATCATTGCTTTGCATTGATGAATGAATACATGAATCCTCAATTTAGGACTTTTAAATTGATGCTAGTCAGTTGGTTGTTTAACAATTTTAGAAGAATTGAAGACATTGGGAACATTGTTGACAAGGTTGAAAGAATCAAACAGGAATACCAAATCATGTACAAGAAATATGATCAAGGGTTGGAGAGGTTGATGAAATGGAAGGAAAAGAGAGGGGATTGGGTGAAGAAACCCTTGCAGCCAACTACTTGGGATTCATCAGCTAAGCCAAAGTCAAGGTCTAAGAAAAAGTACTATTTATCACAAACTGATTTTGTTTATAATTATTTTTGTTTGTGTTTGTTTTATAGTTTAAGTAAGTAATTGTAAAAGACTTTAACATAAACAAATTGGGGGAGATTGTTGGGAAAATTAGCAATTTAACCCAGGTTATAAATCTGTAAGTTAAGTCTCAGTGTGACTGGTTTTCAGTTTGAGTGACAAAATTCAGTCTAAGGCATTTTGAGTCAGAGTGACTTGAGTCTGACTAAGTGTTCAGACTCAGAAAATGTCTTGTACCGAAAGTTAAGGTAGTATTTTAGGCATATCTTCTATCTTATTAGAAGATTTGTTTAGACTCGATCTTATCAAGCTCTCTATGATTGGGTATAAATAGAGAGCTTGAGTAATTTTATTCGGTGACGTTTTTGATAATCTTATTTGAATCAACTAAGTGTTACTCATTTCTTGTTCAACTTACAATTCCTCTATAATACAAGAACTGTGTGTGTTTATCAAACGTGATATTAACATTTGAATACTGATTTGCAATTCATTCAATCTTAAAGGATTAAGTTAATAAACTGATTATCTGGACATTGGGATCTTACTAAGACCTAATAATTACCCCATTACTCCCCAAAGTAACCATACTCTGATCATCTTCTCTATTCAATCTCTTGACCACCTTAGGCTCGCCAAGAGTTTGTTAGGTTTTCACTTTTAAGCAGGAGGCCAAGAGATTGATCTCCCAAACCTAGTTACTGAGCCTGCTAATCTTTGTTAAAAAATTGGCGCCATCCGTTGGACAAAAAGTTATTATTAATAAAAACTTCCCTGAACAACCAGTGACCATTGGCTCACAACTCCCATCACAGACAAAAAGTAAACTTATTACTTTACTAGAATCAAACCTAGATATCTTTGCATGGCAGAAATTAGATATAACTGGTGTCCCAAGATATCTATCTGAACACGCCCTCAAAGAGAATCCGAATATTGTACCAATCCGACATAAAATGCGACCACGTAAAAAAATGGTCGAAGCGGGGATTTTCGGAGAGGTAAATACCAGGCTTTTAACGCCAACCCAGTCATGGTAAAGAAATGAGATAGATCTTGGATGTTATGTGTTGATTTTAAAGACATTAACAAAGCTTTTCTAAAGGACAACTATCCTTTACCAGAAATCGATTGGAAAGTGGAATCCTTATATGGATTTAGACTGAAATGCTTTCTAGAAGCATACAAAGGTTATCACCAAATTTCTATGAAAGAATGTGATGAAGACAAAACAGCTTTTCATAAAAACCAAGGTATATTTTGTTTTCAAAAAATGCCATTTGGATTGAAAAATGTTGGGGCAACCAACCAACATCTAATAGATAAAGCTTTCAAAATCAAGTGGGAAGAAATATAGAAGCCTATGTGGATGACATAGTCATCAAAAGTAACTCTGAAAACATCTTGTTGGTTGACATCATGGAAACTTTCCAAACATTACGTAGCATCAACGTGAAGCTTAATGAATCCAAATGCAGTTTTGGTATGAAAGAAGGAAATTTCTTGGGACATGTTGTTACATCTAGAGGGATCAAAGCTAATCCAAAGAAGGTCCAGGAAGTCATTAATATGCCATCTCCTACCACCAAAAAGCTAGTCCAAAGCCTAAACGGCACACTGAAAGCACTTAGCCATTTCTGTCCAAGGCGGCATATCGACCCCTTCCTTTTTTTAACACCCTAAAGGGATGCATTTGGAAAAAGGACTTCTCATGGTCTGAAGAAGAAGAAGTGGTATTTCGGGAAATGAAGAAATTCATGGCCAATCTCCCAACACTCACGGCTCCAATAGTCGGGGAGACATTAATTATATACTTGGGTGCTTCTAAAAAAATGTGTTAGCGCAGTTTTAGTGGCACAAAGGGCAGCTTCACAAATATCGATCTATTTCATCGGTCGGGAATTGAAGGGCCTAGAGGTCAATTATCCATAGACAAGGCTAAAAGGAGTTTTCGATGTAGTCTGTCTGCCGAAGTTCTATGTGCCTAGAGGATTCCTGGGATTTCGTCCACCCATGCCTTTGCATATTTTCCCAATCTGGCCTTGATTCCCTTGACAATTATATTTTTCATGACTTCCACCTGGCTATTAGCTTGGGTGTGTGCCACCGAGGTGAATCGTTGTTGGCTATCCATATCCTGGCAACAAGTATTAAATGGATTGTCGGCAAAAAATTTGCATTATCACTGAACAGGACTGTGGGACTCCAAATCGACATACTATATGTTCCCAGGAAAATTTTATCATTCGAGGACCAATTATATTCGCTATGGGTTTAGCTTCTATCCGTTTGGTGAACTAATCCACATCTACTTTTTCACATTACCTACTCTAGGAGGAAATGGCCCGACAATGTCGATTCCCCATTTGTAGAATCCCCAAGCAGTGGTGACTGGAATGAGATCTTGCTTTGGCATTTATGAGACTGAAATATGTTTTTGGCATGATTCACATTTTTCAATTTCCTTTTTTGCATCTCTATGAATGGATGGCCAAAATTATCAAAGTCTCATAACCTTAGTGGTTAATGAGCGAGGGCCTGCATGAATGCCACAACTCCCACCATGTACATCCTTAATAAGTTCCTTTGCTTGCGTTGGGCCGACACATCTTAGATGTGGACCCAAAAATGACTTCCTGAACATGTAGTTGTCTATGAGGAGGTAGATTGGTACCTTCATTCTCACCTTCTTGGATAACTGTTTTATCTTCTGGGAGTTGGCCATTTTGAAGAAAGTTTGTTATTGGAGCCATCCAACAATCAACTTCCATTATTGTCACCACTTCCTTTGTTGGAATTATAGATTTCTCAGTTAGGGCTTCTGCCAGTACCTCCTTCTTGAGGTGGGCGAAGGAAGATGTTGCGAGCTTGCTCAATGCATCTGCTATTTTGTTACGATTTCTTGGCACTTGTTCTATGGAATTCTGAAATGACCTTTCTGGTATCTTCCAAGTATTGTTGCATGGAATTTTGGTTTGCCTTGAAGCTACCATTGATATGGTTGGACACCAATTGGGAATCCACAAAGACTTATCTACTTTGGACTCCCATCTTCCTAGCTATTCTTAGCCCAGATAAGTGGGCCTCATATTCTGCTTCATTGTTGGTTGTCGTGAAGTCAAACTTATGTGTTTCGGTATAATCATTCTTACATGGATCTTTGAATATCAGGCCAGCTCCTGATCCTTCTACGCTGGAAGCGGAATATGTGAAGAGGGTCCAAGGAGTACCGTCTGTTAGTAATGGCTCCCTTGTGTCTTCCATTCCTTCAATTTCATCCAGAAGTCTGCCAAGATCTGTTCTTTCATTGAGTTTTGGAGGTTGGAAATAAATTTCATGCTCTCCAAGTTCAATTGCGCATTTTTCTAATCGTCCTGACACTTCCGGTTTTCCCAATACTTGTTTGATTGGTTTATCTGTTAGCACTTGGATGGGAAAATATGCAAAGCCATGGGTGGACGGAATCCCAGGAATCCTCTGGGCACATAGAACTTCGCCCGACAAGACTACATATGAGACTCCTTTTATCCTTGTCTATGGCACTGAAGCAGTCATCCTACCAGAACTTACGATCCCTAGTCACCGAATCCTTCACTTCAATCCAGAGCTAAATGAGGAAGCCCTAAGAGAAAATTTGAACATTATCCAAGAACGAAGAGAAATATCTCTCATCTGACAAGCAGAAAGCCACAGACAGATGGCCAAGTATTATAACCGAAAAGTTCGTCACATATCTTACAGGATGGGAGATCTTGTATGGCGAAAGAGTGAAACTAGCAGGGTAGAGAACTTGGGCTTCCGTCCTACATGGGAAGGCCCGTATAAAGTCCTCGAAGCACATAGGAATGGTTCCTACACCCTTTCTGACTTAGATGTGAAACAATTATCCAGAACATGGAATGCCATGAACTTAAAGAGCTTTTAGGTTTGATATCTAAATATTATTTCAATACAAATTATGAAATTTATTTTCAGCGCTTACGCACGCTCTCTACCATACAATAACCGCCAGGCTACACCCGACATGAGGGACTTGGTACCAACATAGGAAAACACTCTTAAAGAGTCAGACAAGGCAATGTATTTCATAATAAAAAGTGGTCTAATCTACGTATCCCACAAGACAACTAAATACCATGAGCATGAGTACAATATTACGCTTGATAGGATGTGGTTATAATCATGTACCCGCCATTATTAAAGGGGAAACAATGCCTTTTATTAAAAGCTTATACAACATTGCGCATGCGCGTTGCTTGCGTACATCATCTGCCAGAACAATATAATCACATAAGGCCATACATGGATATTTTAGTCCAAGCCATAAACATGCATCATTTGGTGCACCACGCCGAACTACGTTTGGGAGAAAATATGCTTGGCAAAACATCTTATGTCTACACCAAAACATAAATATTTCGTCTTTTTACCTACCGGGAAAAGGCAAGCACTTTTCATTGGGAAGCGACACCACTCGCGAAACAAAATAAAGGTTAACCAACAAAAGTGCCATCGGAACAATATGAAATATATATGAGAGATGCCCACATCTAGCTATGTCATCGGCATGCAAAAGCACCACGGGCATTCAAGAGAGTGACATAGACACAATTCAGTATAAATATTGTCATGCACATCCAAGACGGCGTCATGACCACAATATCGAGGATAAAAAGATAAAAATGTGTTATTGGCTTGATCACTCCATAAAACATTATTTTTCAAAGACATATTGGACATGGCCCAGACCGGCCACGACTACACAAGGCGAGCTCGATGACATACACACCGGACACTCGACATCCGACACCCGAAACTCGACACCAGGCTCCCGATACTCGGCATCCGGCACCTGGCACTCGACGCTCGACTCCGCGCACCGACGCCCGTTTCCCGACCTTTCATCACTCCTGGATTCCAACTGTTAGGGCTTTACAAAATAATTTAAACGAGTGACATAATATTTAATAGGACCATTACTCTAGTCATAATCACTAATACGTTAAAATATCATAAGTAGCACTGATGATACATTATTGGTTTTTATTTCAAAGACGTTTCCCCACACCTGTGAGTGTTGAGTATAAATACCCCAACTCTGACATGGTTCATACATTCAACTCATACTCAGCTTTAATACATACTCATAGTTATCCCCATCTTCATCATACCCATACAAAATATTACCCATCACAGCGTTTACTCCCTACGGTAACCATACTCCGTTCATCTTCTCCATTCAATCTCTAGACCACCTTAGGCTCGGCAAGAGTTTGTTAAGTTTGCACTGCTAAGAAAGAGGCCAAGAGATGGATCACCCAAACCCAGTTACTGAGTCTGCGGATAAAACCTGTGGATATAATACAAACTTTTTGTCGAAAATTTCAAAAAATATTTGATGCATTTTTTATTTTAAGTTTTTAAATTGATTTTATTTTTCATAAATTTCCAAGAGATATATACATAGAATTCTCTCAAAATATTAAAAACAAATGTGTTTTGGTTAGTTTATTTTAGATTTTATTATGTTTTAAATATGTTTTTATCTTTTCTTTATTTATTTCTATTTGTAAATGAACTACATTCTATATTATAGATAAATAGATAAAGAGTATGTATAGATATCTTTACAAGATGATGATTAGTCTCAAAGCCTAAAGGTTGGTAATATGATGGAAAACGATCCTTTCACGATATACATGAATTACACGCAATTATTTTACCATGCGTATTTAGTGGTTGAAATATGTTTAGGGTAACTAACAGAGAAGTGTGGATTTGTTACTCAATTTCTCATTATGTTGGTAAACATTCTTCTCACGTTTCAGCCAGTCATAATTTTTTATTTATAAATTATAAGTACTTTACTATGTTAAAAACATGAAATGTAACATATCTACAACTAAACAAGTTTTTACAATATTATATATAATAGCTAAAAGCTAATAAACATAAATATTTTCATTATAAAGGAATTTAATAAACATAAATATTTTTTCAAAGGGTATTTTAATTATATGTTTAAATATTAAAATAATTTTAATAAATGATGTTATTTTAAGTTAATATTTTAATTTAATTTTCAATAATTCATTAGAAAAACGGTATCACTAATATGGATATATAATCAATCAACCGGAATTGTTTTTATAAATCACTTTTAAATAATTTATATCCAATCTGTAACTATATCTTCTATATCTTTAATTAAAGAAAAGTTTTTTATTCTTTTTCCGCCAAATCCTAAGTTGCAACACTAGAGCAAACTTCAGAAATGTATATGTTTTTAATTTTAATTAATTTAATTTAATGGAAGTTTAAATTATATTATTTAAATTGATTATTGACCATTTGGTATTTGATAAGTGAAACGAAATGTATCAAAATAATTTACCAATTTGACTTTTTAAAATCACAAAAGTAATCACCTTAAAATTCAAAAATACCAAAATAATCATCAAATTCGCGCCACTTTTCTCGCGCCATTTTTTTCGTCGCGAGATTGAAAAATAATATAAATGAGTGGTCAGAAATTGGCGCGAGAAAAATGTCGCGAGGACCAAAAAAGTCGCGAGGACGTGGTCAATTTATGACCAATCATTTATATTATTTTCAATCTCGCGACGAAAAAAATGACGCGAGAAAAGTGACGCGAATCAGATGATTATTTTGGTATTTTCGAATTTTGAGGTGATTACTTTTGTGATTTTCTCTTTTATTTTCTATATGATTTAAGCATATACTTTTTCATTTTTTTAGTTGATTTCCTGTTTCGCAAAAAACGATATGTGTCAGATCTCACATACTTTGTAAAATAAAATTGCTTATGACAAAATCAAAACTATATAAAAATAAAAAGTTCATCATAAACGTTATTGTTTTTTATTAGTAAGGTGCCAAATGAGTTTCACAAGAATTTAACGATATGTATTAAATATTGAACGACCTTTTGTTTTATCACTAAAAGATTAAAGTCCAATCCCGTATAATACGTATAGTAGAGAGGGCTGACAAATGAATTTGGATGGTCTGGTGCATTAATTAAATAAAATGCCTTTAAAACTGAAGAAAATAAATAAACGAGATCAAATAAATTAATATCATCCGAAATTTTAAAATTACCGATCATTTTTAAAAATTTTATTGAAAAAAAATCAAGAAATGATTAATAATTATGCCTTATTTAACTAATATGCAGTTTAAAATCAAAGTTTTATACTAAGATATGTAAATATTGAAGAAGCTAAAAATACGATAGCTCTGTGCGGTCACACATGTCGTTTATGTCCAGATCTTTCACTAATAATAAAAGGCTAGGAACCTAGTGAATATGCAAATAAATTTTTATTTAGTAGCCTTTGTTCTTGTTTTCTGTTAATCCATTTATTTATTTAACTTATACGTATATAACCGCAACATAAACAAGCTTAATTAGTAAATATAGAATGAAAAAGCGGTAAATATAGAATGAAAAAGGAATAATTCTTCACCTTTTGTCAAAACTTATTATAAATTAAGTTACCTTTTTTAACATTTACTACAAATCTAAATATATGAAAATCTAACGATTTTTTTTTCTGCCTTTTTATGTTTTAATTTTTTAAACAGTTATTTTGTTTATTCAACTATTATACCCTTTCGTCTAAAATTAAGTGTCGACAATCAGATTTTAAAATATTTTTTTCGAAACTTTAACTTTAAATATATTTTTTTTTTGTGCTATATAATATTTAATTTATAATATATGAATGAATTGGGTTTTTAATATATTTTCGTTGGTAAAAGTTTCATCATCTATTACAAAACTCAAACAAAAATATTTAAAATCAAAGTTTAAAATTTATATTATATGAATAAATTGGGTTTTTAATGTATTTTCGTTGGTAAAAGTTTTATCATCTATTACAAAACTCAAACAAAAATATTTAAAATCAAAGTTTAAAAAGATTGACTTTGAAAGTTGGTAGTTGACACTTATTATAGGACTGATGAAGTATTTCACAAATAATGTAACGTTTTTTCTAAATGTATTTTTTAAGTAATTTTCTAAAATATAATGAAGAAGAAATAATTTTTCTCCTTTTCCCGCATACGTCCAGATCCTTCACGATACATGTTATGCGAATTAGATACACGATAGCGATACAATCAAATTTACAAACTTTTTCTAAAAATATTTCAAAGAGTCCTCAAATTATAAGAAACTCCTTAAAACATGTCCACATTAAAGAAATATTTAACAAGGAAGAATCTCTCCAACTCATTTTATAACGCATGTGCAGTGATTGAGATATTTTAATTACTTATCTATATCAACATTCGTATCTTGCATAATATCTTGACGCTCTTTCTTCGTGTATAAATACTATTCAACATCTCGGTTGTTGCTTCACTTAACTTATAACGAGTGTGCTCAATATCGTTACAAAATGTCTAAAAAGTATATCGTTTTCTCTGCAACCCTTCTGCTCCTTTACGTTCTTAGTATCTCAGGTGCCTAATAAACTCGAATATCCGATTTCAGTTCTTGGTTTGTTAATATTTAGTTACGTCGTTTTAAACAAGTTTGCTTTATCTTTTATTATTGAGGTTTAGAAGTTATAAAAATGAGATTTTACATATAATAAGTTATTTTATTCATGTTTATGATTTTTTAATAGACTAAATAAATTTATATGAAAATCATTTCTTTGAACAAAAAATGTGTAATTAAGAATTAATTCTTAAGAATGAATAACCTTATATTGCGAGCTAAGAATTACTTTTTTGCCTAATTTCATTTTCTTTTTTTTTTCTTTTAAATTGTCCCTTTAAAAAAAACATTAATATATGGATATTTCAAAATTTTCTAAAAATATCACTTTTTGACTAAGCTAAATACAAGTTATACTACCAATTAATACTTCATTGTCATTAACTCAAAAATGTTAATAAGAAATAAAAAGGAATAAAAAATAAATTCAAATTAATATAGATGTCTATATAGTCTAGTAATATTTCTAGAATTATTTCGTGATTGTGATTATACTCGATATTGCTTAATGTGAACAGAAACAGAAGCCCATGGCATTCCCAAATTGTGTGAACAACTGAGCAAAACGTACTCCGGTAATTGTTATAACCAACAGTGTGATAAAAAGTGTAGAGAATGGGAAAAAGCAACACACGGAGCTTGTCACATGCGTGAAGGGAAGAACCTTTGTTTTTGCTACTTTGATTGTGCTAAGGTGCATCCTCCCAAAAGCGGTGCAGGTGGCGGTTCCGGTGGAGCAGGAGGTGGTGCAGGTGGGGGAGCAGGCGGTGGTGCAGGCGGAGGAGCAGGCGGTGGTGCAGGCGGAGGCGCAGGGGGTGGTGCAGGTGGAGGAGCAGGGGGTGGTGCAGGTGGAGGAGGAGGGGGTGGTGCAGGCGGAGGAGGAGGGGGTGGTGCAGGAGGGGGAGCAGGGGGTGGTGCAGGAGGGGGAGCAGGTAGTGGTGCAGGAGGGGGAGCAGGTAGTGGCTCAGGTGGGGGAGCAGGTGGAGGCGCGGGAGGGGGCGCAGGTGCAGGATCAGGTGGGGGTAAAGGCGATGGTGCTGGCGGAGGCGCTGGTGGAGGGGCAGGTGGAGGTGCGGGTGGAGGTGCAGGTGGAGGGGCAGGTGGAGGTGCGGGTGGCGGTGCAGGTGGAGGAAAAGGTGGAGGTGCGGGTGGGGGAAAAGGTGATGGCGCTGGTGGAGGGGCAGGTGGAGGTGCGGGTGGAGGGGCAGGTGGAGGTGCGGGTGGCGGTGCAGGTGGAGGAAAAGGTGGAGGTGCGGGTGGAGGAAAAGGTGATGGCGCAGGTGGAGGTGCCGGTGGAGGAAAAGGTGGAGGTGCGGGTGGAGGAAAAGGTGATGGCGCTGGTGGAGGGGCAGGTGGAGGAAAAGGTGAGGGTGCAGGTGGGGGGAAAGGTGATGGCGCTGGTGGAGGGGCGGGTGGTGGTGCAGGTGGAGGAAAAGGTGGAGGTGCGGGTGGAGGAAAAGGTGATGGTGCCGGTGGAGGAAAAGGTGGAGGTGCGGGTGGCGGTGCAGGTGGAGGAAAAGGTGGAGGTGCTGGTGGCGGTGCAGGTGGAGGAAAAGGTGGAGGTGCAGGTGGAGGAAAAGGTGATGGCGCTGGTGGAGGGGCAGGTGGAGGAAAAGGTGGAGGTGCGGGTGGAGGAAAAGGTGGAGGCAAAGGTGATGGTGCAGGTGGAGGAAAAGGTGGAGGCGCAGGTAGCGGAAAAGGTGGAGGTTCCGGTAGCGGAACCGGTGGTGGTTCCGGTAGCGGGTCTGGTAGTGGTTCCGGTAGCGGATCTGGTAGTGGTTCCGGTAGCGGAACCGGTGGTGGTTCCGGTAGCGGATCTGGTAGTGGTTCTGGTGGTGGCGGAGGAGGCGGCGGCGGAGGTGGCGGCGGAGGTGGCGGCGGAGGTGGCGGCGGAGGCGGCGGCGGAGGCGGAGGCGGTGGCGGAGGCGGTGGCGGAGGTGGTGGAGGTGGCGGTGGTGGTGGTGGGTCTTCTCAACCATGTAAGCATATTGCTGAAGATTGGTGAAACTAGCAAATAACAAATCATTCTATATGATTACAAATAAAGAGAGAATACTTTCTACATTACACATATTCAACTAGTTAAAAATTGTAATATTTATTGTTTGTAAATAACAACTTATGATATCCTTATTCTATATATAATATAGTAAATTTTTTTTATTTATTGTTGAATCTTGTGATTCATTGTGGGATTTAAAGGAGCTGATCAAAAGTTTAATATATCAATATTAGATTTTGTAAAGAATATTTATAGTTTTGTTATTTAGCATTAGTTTCTTTTTACTCAGATGGTCTACACTAAAAGGTAAAACACCATAAAGAGCTTCTAAAGCATTGGGATCT
This sequence comes from Senecio squalidus, assembly GCA_910822075.1. NCBI lineage: Eukaryota > Viridiplantae > Streptophyta > Magnoliopsida > Asterales > Asteraceae > Senecio > Senecio squalidus. The sequence continues at coordinate 62,905,852 of CAJVGC010000590.1, read as the reverse complement.
TCTTTAAGTCCATAAGATATTCTCGAAGCCTATAAACGTATTGCAATATATTAGCAAGACCACCGTGATTGCCAAACTTTTTGCAAAAATGTCACCGTTTCGAACAATTTTCACTAGAACAAAACAAGCATATTGCAAACATTTTAGAAGTAACTCATTAGTATAATTTGCATATTTGAAAACATTGGTTCTAATGAGAAATCACTCAAATAAGTGGCATATATGTGTCTAATACAACATTTGTTTCAAAAGTGCTATAAATTTTTAAAAGGCGTTTCACTTGTCAATGTTTAAATACATGTATATTGTGAAACTGATTGTTCAAAAGGGGTGTGAGGTCCACTCATACGCCCGAATTGTCGGTACATGAATACCGAGAGATTTAATATATGTAAGAGTTACGGATGCGTTAAGAATCTTTTAGTACTACTAAAGTGCAAGGCATAAATACCAAGATACGTAGTTAGTGGTAAGGATGTCCTAGGTCATCATGTGACAACCGTCACAAAATCGGCCCGGTTAACGTAAATTTTTCGTTAGCCAACGTTCTCTCTAGTTTGTTGACATTACTTGTTAACGGTTAATTAACATAAATAAAACTTGTTACTTATATGTGATTACTTTGAATGATAAATGTTGGTGAATCTTTTATATAACGAAAATTTGCATGACATGTTGTGAATTTAACTTTACGTAAGGTTGAGCTTTAACGTTTAATTGTAGCATATATAACGTTTAGTAATTTTTGTTAATTATTTAATAATAACTTGAAAAATAAGAACTTTCTATTTTTTTAGTTATTCGTAGTGTTGTCGAATTAGTGTTTTATTTTGTTTCCGTAATCAAATTCTAGAGCCTTCAAATTTCTTAGCGGGAAATATTGAAATTCTATTCTAATCCATTACATCTTTAACCCGGTTCATTAAATTAAGGACTTAGTCTATAATCCAAATTGTAGTCTAATTATAATCTTATTTACATGTTTAGAAAAAATAAATAATACAAAACAAACCCAAACCGACCCCCTAAACCCCTACTCACCCGAACCCACCAGAAAAACCCTAAATTAATCGGTAAACAATCCCATTCCGACCCTAATCGATCCCTTCGCTTGCTGCTCCTTGTCTGTCGACAAAAGTATCCCAAACCAGCACCCCCCCCCCCCCCCCCCCCCAAGTCGATCATGCAGCCTCTTAAAGCTACCAACAAGGAAGTAGCGTGTAATTCATCTTTTGTATTCGTTTCGTTGTTCTAGCCGGTGGTTTTAATCATATCTTCATCTTTGGTTCGTGTTGCTGGTAATCTCCTCATCTAATATTCTTCTTTTATTTGACTAATAACATTGTTAGAAACTTTTATTAATGGTTGAATAAGGAAACGTTTATAAAAGATTTTAATTAGGGTTTTGGTCATTAGGGTTTTAGCATGAAAGAATGGGTATTCGTATTTCGTCTTGTAAAACCGTTTTGTTAAATTATATGTGAGAAATTATGATCTAATGTTAGGTTTGGAAGTATCTTTGATCAATTTTGGGTCGTTGTTCTCTTAAAAACGTTTTAACATGAATTGTTGCATCACTTGTAAAGTTTCTGAAAACTGGACAGATTTGAGAGTGTGTGTTCTCGGAGTCATAAATCGGTAACAAATCCACATTTTTGGAAAGTTACTCAAATCAATGCTGTATTTTTTTGAGTCTTCTTTCCAATGGAAGTGGCCTCGTTGTCTGAATGAAATTTCAAGTTAATTAAACAGTCAAAATAAAACGTTTTGCCGATCTGAATTTTGCTAACAATTACAGTAGTCCAACTTCAACAGGTCATATCTTGGTTATAAAAAAAGTGTTTTTGATTGAATCTATATCCGAGGTTGTAGAGCTCGGAGTCTAGTTTCTAGAAATATAAGGCTTGTCTTCTAATTCAAATTGTTTGGTCGATCAAACTAGTAAGGTGCAAACATCGGTCTAATATGATATCCGAAATTCATAATTTCGTGTCGACTTGAAATATTTATATCTCACACATACACATGAGTTAGAACTTGATATTTGATTTAGCTACTTCAAATAATTTTTGTTTGAGTGTTGGAGGTTTTTAAGTATTTTTACAAAAATGGTTTATCATATACTCTTTAGAATTTCACATTTTTCCGTGTAACGTCATTTGTTAGATTTTTTTTATAAAAACCACAGAGATTCGAAAACTTATGAGATTAACAACATATATTAAAATTCAGTAAAGAGTCTAAAATAAATCGTATGAAAATTGTTGTCACGGTTAATTATAAAATCCGTTTAGGAAGCTCAACTGACCGTACGCTTAAGTGATATTTCATAACTAGCTTTGCACGACAATTTGAGGTGAGTTTCGTAACCCCTATTTTAAACGTTTTCAACTATTTGGGGGAAGGCATATCTTCTTTTATACAAAGATTTTTCTGTTCAATTGTTTGCTATTCTTGGACACTTAAAGTATGTTTGTAGGCTAGAGACTTCTTTGGACCTAGAAGACTTTTCTTATGCATTTGAATACTACATTTTAAAACGTTTGCATTTTTGGTTTATTCCTTTTGGTTGCTACCCGGATTGTTGGGATTTTACATTTGGATTATTGGTTTTGATTGATATATTTGTTGTGGATTGACTCCACAACGCGTAAGTTTTTGCTTATGATTGTGCGACGTCATGACGCATATTATCAATTTATATTTATATCATTATTAGACATTCTGTTAAACTATAAATGTGTTATGACGATAAGCCAATCGGTTGCACCCTACGTTTCCGTCAGAGGTGCATTGTGACACATCACTAATGACCTCAATGAATTGAAAATAGTTTATTAAACTAGTTAATACCTTTTAGTGGGTTTTAACTCATAACGAGCTTTGGTTAGTTTTCTAATTAACCTAATAAAGCATAGGCTGTAAAAGTAAACTAAACAGATAACCTAATAAAGCATAGGCTATAAAAGTAAACTAAACAGATAAAAAGGTAGCGGGAAAACAATAGATAAGTTACCGGCTCAAAGAGTCATTATCGAAAAAAAAAAGATGTCAGCAAACGCTATAGCGGGAAGTTCAATTAATAGGTCAAGTTTATTCTATAATATCTTTTGTATCGAATGAGCCATATCCAATACTCAACTATTTGTATAACGCGAAGTTCTCCACAATCATAAAAGTAACTTGTCACGTGAGTAATAGATATGTAATGTTATATTTTCTAGAAGTTTTCATGTGCAATGTAATTAGGTCGGTCAACGACGATCCACTATTCCATCTCCTCACGATCATCCCCACTTAAGCTTTGGAGTCATGACATGTTCGTCTTATAAAAAAATACAGGAACACGGATATACCTCGCAAATATAGTTGGGTATGTATCGGGTACATGTTAGTGTTCATCATTCTCATCTACTTAAGGTATTAAAGTACAACTTAACCATAAATTGTAAGCAGGAAAATAGTAAGAATTATTTTATATGAAAACGTAAACCTAATATGTAACCTCGATAAAGTAAGGGAAATACTATTATCCTAAAGGAAACATCAAATAAGAACATGCATCAAGGTAACGGTAGAGGAGATACCGGCGTAGGGGAGTATTATCAACATCGGTATAAAATGGCTAGACAACATATACTATTGCACCAAAATAAGTTGGAAATGTGTATAAATCAAGGTTTAGATCATAAATTCATCAGAGAGTTCATATAATTATTCTACTCAAACTTGCATGAACATTAATCTATCATAACTACCGTAGCATGACATCTATCATTGCAAAAAACTATACCCCACTCTATCATGGAAAGCATGGCAATCATATTTTCACAACTAAAACAACAATCAAACAAGAACATGTTAAAAGTAGTGAAATTTATGAAAGCAAAACATTGAATGATATTACGAATAAAAAGATAGTACAAGCTTTCGAATACTCCCGCAAAACCTCCTTTTGTTGGGAGAATCAGCAATTAAACCCAAACTATCAGTTCTGTTTAATTAAAGTATGAGTCTGAGTGATTTTGAGTCTGAGTGACTGGCATTATGGGTCTGAGTATTCAACTCCATAATGTGTCTTGAACCGAAAGATAAGGAATTTAGTTAGATAAAATCTTCTATCTTTTTAGAAGTTTTTCTAAGATTCGTACTTATCAAGCTCCCTCTTATATAAATAGGGAGCTTGAGTCTTGTAATCGGTTGCAATCATATTTTCACAACTAAAACAACAATCAAACAAGAACATGTTAAAAGTAGGGAAATTTAAGAAAGCATAACATTGAATGATATTACGAATAAGAAGATAGTACAAGCTTTCGAATACTCCCGCAAAACCTCCTTTTGTTGGGAGAATCAACAATTAAACCCAAACTATAAGTTTGTTTAATTAAAGTATGATTCTGAGTGATTTTGAGTCTGAGTGACTGACATTATGGGTCTGAGTATTCAACTCCATAATGTGTCTTGAACCGAAAGATAAGGAAGTTAGTTAGATAAAATCTTCTATCTTTTTAAATTTTTTTCTAAGATTCGTTCTTATCAAGCTCCCTCTTATATAAATAGGGAGCTTGAGTCTTGTAATCGGTTGCCGTTTTCTTTTGAATCAACTAAGTGTTATTCAATTTATTGTTATTTGTTATAATTCCGCTATAATATATTAACAAGAACTGTGTGTTTATCAAGAGTGATAATTAACTTTTGAATACTCATTTGCAAATTAATTCAATCATATAAGATTATTTAATTATGTGAATATCTAGTAATTGGGATTTTACTCAGACCTAACAACTGGTATCAGAGCGAATACGATTTAAATTTTTATATTTACAAATCTTAAACGATTAATCAGTAAAATCTCAATAAACTAAAATGTATTCATCATCAGAAACACCTGTGTTAGATATGAGAATCACCAAAAATCCTATTATTCATCACACCCCTTACGTATTTATAGGTAAGGGGTAAAGGTTCATTACAAGGATAGAATCACCTACTAGAAACCATATCAACTAATTCTAATCTCTACAATTTCCCCCTTTGATATCGTTTCTAGAAAAGTAATTATTAACTTTTTACAATACATTTCAAAATTCTATGCTAAGCTTCAAGTCTATTATTCTTGAGTTGGAGTTTCTTGTTCTTGAGAAGCTTGATGTTTTTGAGCTTGAGATTTATTTGTTGAAGATTCTTTTTCTTTGAATTCGGGATAGAGTTTTACGCACTCATCTCTTTCTTGTTGCATTTCATGTTGTCTTCGTGCTTCGATCGTTGCATAGATTGAGTATTTATTTTCCCGGATCTTCAAACACATCTCATATCTTTGAATAAATCTTCTGTTTGACAAGCAATTATTGATAGCATCTCTTCCAAACTCATATTCTCTCTTTCTGCTCTCCACTTAGCATAACCATCAGAGTTTACATCGTTTTGTTAGTCACCATTTCTGATAATGGTTTCCACCTCCTTTTTGATCAACCTTAGAGTACCTGTTGAAAAATGATGTACTTATTTGAAAAGCATAACAATGTATTCACTTCAGTGAGGACCTGAGTTGATAATTCCTTTGTCGCCCATATTCACGTCGCCCACTTTCTTACATGTTTTAGCTCAAATTTTTGTTGTGGAGCAACCAAATTCACTTTGCCTCTTCTACTCTCAAGAGAAATCTGGAAATCAAAGTAAGTTGCTTCCTTCACTTTTACTTCCATGAAGCGTTTTATTCTCGATTCAGCAAATCTTTCAACTGCCCTTTTATTTGACCACCTTTAATTTGACATGAAAAGCCATTCGATATCATTTGGATTAAGGTTGTTGAAACCCGCCTCAGTGAAGTTGTATACTTTTCCATTGCCTCTTGCGATCTTGAATGTAGCATACTCAATTCCAGGGTTTGCTCCTCTGCTCTGTTTATTAATGACATATCTGCCTCTTTCTGTCAAGGGAATGTTGCACATTTTTACGAATAAGTCTTTATTTACATCCGAGATTCCATGAACCGAGTATACATTGTCGACTTCTTTTCGCTTCTCGTGAATAAAGTTCTTGAAATTGATCCATAACTCTTATTCGTTTGTGGTAAAACCATGTAGAATAGCCGCCTCTACCCTTTTAGGAGTATGAACAAAGAAGTCTTTAACCTGATCCTCCATGAATGGCTTATTGATTCGTTTGTGAACCCTCTTTTGTTCTTCGATATCAATGACACCATATTTTGGGAGACCAAAATCGTTTATAAAAGCATCCTTGTAAAGCTCCTTATGTTCTTCTTGCATTCTCATGATCATTCTTTGTACATCTTCATCGTGAAGGTCTTTCACATCTCGTTGTTTTAACCTTTTTTCAAATGCATACTTTCTCAATTTCCAATATCCTTGATCCCTTTCATCAAACTTTCTCAGTTCTCGAAGACGTACACAAACAACCTTTCTGAATAACGGGTCAAGATCATCATCATTTTCAAGAACCATAGCGTTGTGATATAAGTCTTCGACATCTCGATCTTTATTTCTTTGAATATCTCTTCCTTCATTCTGATCTTTATCCGCCTTTTCCATTTCGATTTCTTCATCTATCTTTTCATTATCATCTCCAAGGTTTATCACTTCTTCATTTGATCCCAAATCCAACTTCCTTTTCTTTAAACGTCTTCCTTCCCCCCCCCCCCCCCCCCCCCCTCATTTGGTTGATCATCGGGATAATCATCCGAATGTCGACGTTTATCATTCTTTACTTGAGCTCCACAACCGGAATTCAAGGATTTGTACTTTGTAATCACATCTTCAAGTTCCTGCGTTCTTGATCAAATAACTCCTCCAAACTCGTTGGTTGATACTCTCTATCTAGAGCAATTGTATCCATGATCATGACATCTCGGATTGAATGCGGTTCTTTGTAGAATATTGTTAGGTCTCACTAAGATCCCAAACAATGGCAAATCAATAACAAATAAGTAGTTAAACGTTAATTGTTATATTTCTATTTACTACTCAGTTTCAGAATGTATTATAGCGGAATTATAATATCGAAACAATGAGAATAACACACAGTTATATTCCAGTAAAAGTTGTGCCGATTACAAAACTCAAACTCACTATTTATACACAATATAGTGAGCTTGATAAGGATCAATCTAAGAGAATCTTTTAAACAGCTAAAAGATATTAACCAACTAGACTACCTTAAATCACGGCTAACTTCTCTCATGAGTCTGAGTTAGTCAGACTGAGTCACTCAGACTCATGTCACTCAGACTGAGTCACTCAGACTCATGTCACTCAGACTGAGTCACTCAGACTCATGTCACTCAAACTCAGACTTTGATTAACAGATTTATTAATCTTGGGATAAATCATTGTTTTTCCCAACAATCTCCCCCTATCTGTTTCAACCAAAGTCTTTTTACAAACGATGCACTAAAATAAACACAAACATAAAACTCTTTTAAACAAACACTGTTTGTGAACAAAAATAAGCACCAGTCTACATCCTTTTCTTCAATGTTCTCTTTCTCTTCTTCACTGAAATATCAAACGGCAGAGGCTGATCTCTTTCCCTCATCCATCTCTGTCTATCTTTCTTCCACTCTATTAGTGTCTCCATTTCAGCATCAGTTTTATTAAAGTGCAGTTGATATTCCTTCTTAACTAGCTCCACTCTATCTGCCAATGTTCCTATTTCTTCAATTCTTCTAAGATTCATGAACAGCCATCTAATCAGTCTCACTCTGAATGGAAGACATTGAGGAGACTCACATTCCTTGAGTAGAGCTATACAGTGATGAATAGAAGTTGTGGTGATGCTGTCCTTAGGTTGAAAGCTTTCTTCTCCCCCACAATCAGTGTAACATAGCCCTGTATGCTTCTCAGTCTCAATGTAAGTTCTGTCTTGAAATGCAACTTCTTTAGGAACTGGATGCATACTGCTTGATTCCAACCCCAATGATTTAGTTTTGACTTTCACATTATGCTTGGTGCAATAGGCTCTGTAGTCTTCTTCTGACACTAGATTCAACATATGAGCTACATTCATGTTGAAAGTAGCCTCTCTTCTTATAGCCAAGCCTTGAGCTTTGTCAGTCAGATTGTAGCTCAAACTGGCTATTTCCTTCCATTCTTCTAATCCCATTGTGTGCAATCTTGTTAATCCAACTCTGAAAGATCCACCTTTATGTAAACATGTAAGCAGCAGGTCAGTTCCACCATGACTCTTACAGTCTAAGTGAGTAATCTTGTGCTTGAGCTTTCTCATGGAGAAGTTTGTTACAATGTGATCAACTCTTTCTTCCTCTCTGATAACAAGCTTGGCCATTTGTGCATCAGCTTCCAACCTCATCTGTTCTTCTTCAATAGCCATTTCCTCCTCAGCTTGCATCTCAGCTTCAAATTCTGCAGCTGCCTTTTCAGACTGATCATATGGATTGAAGTCAAATTTTTCTTTGTATAGCCCCTTCACATACTCTCTGTATTGCTCCACTGTCATTCCAGCACTTTGAGCATATCTTTGCAGTTTGGCCAATTTGTCAGCTTCAATCTTTTTCCTTTTGTTTTCAGCCTCTTGTTCTATTTCAGCCTCATATACTTTCTTTTGAGCTTCAGACTCAGATTTTGTTGTAGTATCCATTTTGCTTCCTTCTCCTTCTTCAGTCTGTTCTTGGTCACTTACATACCCAACCTTGCCTTTCCCTTTGTAGACTAGCTTCTCAGACTCATCACTGGAGATATCACTCCTGTCAGTTTCATAGAATACTTCAGACTGCCCAGTTTTGGTGTTGAACCTGGTGGTCTTGTAGTATCTTTTCTCCCCCTCTTCTCTTTTTCTTTTCAATGTTTGTTTGGGGATTTCAGATTCAATGACTGTAGTAGACTTTTTCTCCCCCTGAATCTGTGAATCCTCTGCAACTGCCTTGCCTTTTCTCATCAGACTGACTTCAGATGTCAGTTTGGATACCATTTCCTTCAGTTCCTTCAACTCCTCCAAGTATGAACCTCAGTCTGCATTGCCTTCAGTCTGTCATCAAACTGAGTTGACACATCCATAAGAGCTTGTAACAGCACAGGAACAGTCAGGGCAACCTCAGGCTGGGTTGAAGTAGTAGCAGATGTTGATGTAACAGGTGGCACAGCTTCACTTCCTCCCTGTGATTTAGGAGAATGATCATAAGCCATATAATAAGAAGTCTGTACCTCACTCAGTTTGGGGAGTAAGGCATTGGCAACTAGTGATAGAGAGTGTAAGAGATTTGGAGGTGGTACCTTATCGTGAACCAGCACAGAGCTGGTGAAAATTGCCGTTGGAATAGGCTGTGAGACTGAGGGGGGTGTTCCCATACTAAGTACAGGTATGTCCAGGAGTGGGACACTTTCTTCAATGCTTGCCACATGTGTCTGTGTGGTAGCAGCAATGTAGTTCTCCAAGTTGACTATCAGACTGGGGTTTTGGGTAGTCCAGGCAGTCAGATCCAACTCATCCTCTAGCAGAGAGAGACTGGTCTGTACTGCAGCACTGGAGGGGAGTCCTTGACTCTCAGCCTCATGGAATAATGAGTCCATTAGTGCTTGATTTGTAGTGGGGCTTGATGTGAGAGCTTTATCAAATGAACTTGGTGAGTCCATCAGGTTGGTCGCTTGTGTAGCAAGTACATCAAGAAGTGGAATGGACTGCCCAGACTGAGAGGGGATACTCTCAGACTGAGGAAGAGTAAGAGGAAGAATTATACCTTGGTCCTCATTATTTGGCCCAGCCCCACCCAAGTCCACCTCAGCATCTGCAGCAGGGTTATTCCCCTCGGGTCCTCCGTCAATTCTATCAGCTTGAACATCTGAGTCTGATGAGTCAGACTCAGTTGGTTCCTGATCAATGAACGGATTTGCAATCCATTCAAGCATCACATCAGTAAGTGGAGCTTCATTCTCAGTAATGGTGATGTATGTAAACATTTTTGGAGTCAGCCTGGGCAGTTCACAGGTGTAAAATCTTCGATCAAGCTGATCATAGGTTTCTTTGCCCAGAACTTCCTCAAAACAGAGAGAGAGCACCCGAATGAATGGAACATCATTAGGGCGTTTTGGTTTGACAACTAGGGAGAGAATCTCATCGAAATATAATTGTGAAAAGGAGATTCTTCTACCCGTGACCACAGCATGGAACAGATGAGTTTCAAACTCATTCATCTGATCCAAACTACCTGATTTACCCCCCCAAGCATCTTG
>CAJVGC010000590.1:62875021-62895544 GCA_910822075.1 Senecio squalidus | reverse complement strand
CTAGCAGTAATGGTTTTCCCTTGGATTATATAAATTATCCCAGCTTGTTTCCTGAATCTGACTTCATGATCTTCATCAGTAATCTGACTCACACTGAGTAGATTGTGTTGCAGTCCTTCTACATAAGCAACTCTCTTGAATGTGACAGCTCCAGCATGAATCTTGCCATATCCCCTTGTCATTGAAACCCCATTGTCTCCATACCTTACTTGAGGTCCATCTTCTTCCTTGTAGTCCTGTAGAAAGGACTTCATCCCAGTCATGTGCCTTGATGCTCCACTATCTAAGTACCATTTTGTAGAATCCTGCACATGAAAAAGGAAGAAATTAGTTCCTTTTGGGTACCCACTTTAGAGTGGATCCATGAACTAAGGCAGGTTTAGGTACTGATTTAATCTTGCATTCAGTTTTAGAACTTGTATAGTTCCATTTTTTTATTTCATTCATGCAATTTATAGAATAGTGACCTATGACACCACAGTATTTACAGGGAGCATTTTTGATATTGACTCTAGATGGGGCTGATTTGACTTTGGAGGGTTGTACATATTTAGCTTTTGATGGAGAAGTGTTTCTTGAAGATGGGTTAGAGTTTGATGAGACTGATCTGGATTTTGATGGTCCAGGTTTATATGAAGCTGACCCCTGTTTTGATGAAACTGACTTGTGAACATAAGGATTCTTAGGTCTAGACCTGGTCAATAACTTACAGAACACAGCTTCATGCCCTTTTTCACCACAGTTTTAGCAATTTCTCTTTGGAGGAGATTTGGATCTTGCTTGATTAGGTGATTTGTCCCTGACTAAGGTTTTGACAATGTTGGTCAGTTCCAGTAATTGATTCCCTAATTTATCAATTGTTTTTGATTCAGGACTTGTGTTATGACTTTTGGAGCTGACTGAAGGTTGACTCTTGGGTTTTCTCATAACCTTGGGAGCAACTTTGGGCAAGGATGTAGAATCCTTTTCAGTCTTTATATCAGTTTCAGACAAGACAACATTTTCAGATTTAGAAGAAGATGAAGACAAAAGACTACTTTTATTCAAAACTTGAGAAGTTACAGGTTTGACAAATGCATTTGACATCATTATCTTATTTCCTTTCAAATAAGTAAACGTATTTGGAAGGATTTCTGGTTTAAAAATAATTTTTTGTCTTTCTGCCTTCAAAGCTTCTTCTTCCTCTTCTGTCATATGCTTCTTCAAACTGAATCCTTCACCCAACACAGCTAAAACTTGATTTGGTACCTGTCTGTTTAAGCAATCCTCATTTTTTAAAGATGAAATACACCATGATTTACAAATTCTTTTATAGTGCTCAGTTTCTTCTCTAAGTTTGTGATTTTCTTTTGCAAGATCACTATAGGCTTCAGTCTGAGCATTTAAAAGAACTTTATAACTTTCTAATTCAGTTATTTTATCATCTTTACTTTTCATGAGATTTTCAAGATCTTTAAGTTTTTGTTTGAGGTCATTTTGTTCTTCTAGAGTGGTGGTCAAGTCAACGAAAATATACTCAAACATTTGAATTTTTTGTTCATTTGTATAAGTTTCAAAATTGTGTACCTTATAAAGTTTTGACTTGTTCCAGTCTGAATTGCAACTCATTCTTTCAGCTTCCTTTAGATCTTTTTCGAACTGAGAAGTAGATTTCTCAGTTTCAGTAGCTTCCTCCACTATTGCCATCAAGCACTTATCTACCACTTCTTCTTCATCAGAGGACAGTTCTTCATCCAACCATTCTTCAGCAAAGAATGCTCTTTGTTCAGGTTGAGACTTTTGAGAGTTGGAGCTGTTGCCTTTCTTGTATTTTAGATACTTGTTTCGGTATCTTTGGGCCCTTTCAGCAACTTCATCCATATGCTCAGTCTGGGCATTCTTTACTTTGCAATCAGCAGCCATGTGTCCATATTCATTACATTTGAAGCATTTTACCTTTTTCAGATCAAAAGGTTTCTTTCCTTTGTAGCCTGTCTTTTGTTCAAGCTTCATGGTCAACAGGGCAAGCTGACTCTTTAATTTCTTGTCTTCAGATTCATTTTCAGATTCTGAGTCTGAGTGTGACTCAGACTCAGATGAGTCAGCTTGAGAATAAATTTCTTTATTCCTTCTGCTTGTTGCAACTAATGCAGCTTCTGGATCCTTTGCAGTTCTTCTATTATTAAGCTTCTTTCTTTCTTGAGATTCTTCGAAGTTTAACAATAGACCAAAAAGTCCTGGCAGCTTGTAGGTGGACAGCTTCTCACTTACTACAAGTGATGTGATAACAGATTCAAATTTGTTAGGCAATATATCAACAAATTTCTTACATATATCATCATCATCTTTTGTCACTCCCAGAGCTGACATATCATTTAGTAGAATCTGAAATCTGGTATGAACATCAACCAAAGTTTCCTATTCTTTCATATAGAAATTCTCATAATTTCTAATGAGACTATTCAGTCTTTGCTCCTTCACTACTGGGACACCTTCATAAGATACAATTAATGTATCCCATAGTTCCTTAGCTGTTTTACAGCCTGCAATTTTAGAAAAGATTTGTTCTGACACTGCATTTCCTAAAATGCTTCTGGCTTTGGGATCAAGATTGTATAAGAGCTTGTCTTGATCTGTCCATTGAGATTTGGCAGTTTGAACCCATGTGGCACGTTGGACAACTCTATCACCTTCTTTTACTTCATCAATCTGTTTACCTGGAATTATGGGTCCTTCAGTTATGACTCTTATCATTTCTTCATGAATTCCTGATAAATGCCACTCAGCCTTGAGCTTCCAATGTGCAAAGTTATGACCAGTGAACACAGGAATTCCTTTTCCAGCCATTGTGGTTATGTTTGAAGATGATGACATTGTTTTGAGATTTTAGGTATTGATCGTTTAAGATTTATAAATTTATTAAAATTTAAATCTTATTTGCTCTGATACCAGTTGTTAGGTCTCACTAAGATCCCAAACAATGGCAAATCAATAACAAATAAGTATTTAAAAGTTAATTGTTATATTTCTATTTACTACTCAGTTTCAGAATGTATTATAGCGGAATATAATATCGAAACAATGAGAATAACACACAGTTATATTCCAGTAAAAGTTGTGCCGATTACAAAACTCAAACTCACTATTTATACACAATATAGTGAACTTGATAAGGATCAATCTAAGAGAATCTTTTAAACAGCTAAAAGATATTAACCAACTAGACTACCTTAAATCACGGCTAACTTCTCTCATGAGTCTGAGTTAGTCAGACTGAGTTAGTCAGACTGAGTCACTCAGACTGATGTCACTCAGACTGAGTCACTCAGACTCATGTCACTCAGACTCAGACTTTGATTAACAGATTTATTAATCTTGGGATAAATCATTGTTTTTCCCAACAAATATCTGCTCAAGTAGAGTTTCTTCGGTTAAGCCCCGAGGTAGAGTAATCAGATACTCTTTAACCACCTCATAATCCGATCTTGAATCTGTTGAAGGTTGTTCGGTTTGAGTTTCATGAATAGCTTCCTCTATTTCTGGAGTTTCAATGATTGTTGCCAACTTTCGCTTTACCCTCTTTTTCTTTGACTTTTTCAATACCGAATCCATTGTTGGTGGTGTAAGGATTTGAAATAACTCGGGCCTTGGATGGTTAATCTATCTTCACTATCATTGACCGGAATTGTTCGTTTATGAATCCTTTGCCTCATTTCAATTAAGTCAAGATGGTAATGGATCTGTTTCACCGGGTCAAGCTCCTCCACTTCTTTTCCACTACCATCTGAACTCGGGTAAGGTATGGACGTTCGAGAAAGCTCGATCATCCACGGTGAAAAACCGAGATCACTTAGATTGCTCGTTTCCGTATCTAGAGATGACACAAAGGCACCTCTAGACGGACCTGCTTTGATCGCTGGCGTGACATTGACGGAGGCAGGATTTCCGGTCAATCCTCGGAAGCGTTTGTATTGCGAACGTCCTATAACCGTTTCGCTAGTGTCACGAAGACTACTAGGTTCAAGTGCAATCTTAGACAAAATTTCTAAATGTGAGGGACTCTACTCGTGCACAATAGAAGTCGAGAGTCTGGGATGTTGACTCTCTTTTTCAATAACATCTGGCTCCGAAAGAGTAGAAGTTAGTTGACTTGGGTTTTCTCCCATGCATTTTGAAACATCACCCAGTGGGGATGATGACCTGTGAGGAGGGGTATCCGTCGGTGGGGAGTCGAAGTCTTTTTCAATACTCTCTGTCGACACACGACTGAGAGTAGAAGACTTGGTGCCCCGATGTCTAAGCCTAGGCTCAGATGGGGTTCTTTTTCTTTTCTTTTTATCCCCACGCTTTTTACGCTCACTCACACTCACTATTTTTTTCAACTCCTTCCTCATATGTACCCGAAGGACTCGCCAGTACAAGTACTGGCGGAGTGTGTACTGGTGTCTGTACAACCATATTTCTCCCATCTCCCCCTACTTCATCATTACCATCAATATCGGTATCATCATTCCCACCACGATTACGATCCACATCCTATCACTCCCCTAAATCTGAACCCTCACTCTGGGTAGGCGCTATTACTCGCGGGGAAGGAACAATCGGTTTCGATTGTTCCGTACAAGCGATTGAATTCCTATAGGCTAGTAATCGTGCATCTCCATATGGTATACAATGGAGCAAGTGATCAGGAATCGACATTCCTTCCTCCTCCGTAGCAAATTGTCGGGATCGAAATACCGGAGTGAAGTACTCCGGATAAGTATGATCGCCAATCCATCTATTTAGTTCGCCAGGAGCTTCTCGAAGTACTCTTGCAACAATTGTTTGAAGGAATCTTTGGTCAGGAATATACTGTTTTCTAATCTCGGTTTTACTCCGTTTTAACACCTTTTTCGGAGGCATCAAAGCTTCGTCATCCTTCCTCTTTTCTTGCTCGAAATATTTATCCCGTTTAGAGATGAAGTCTCGTAAATCATCAAAAATTAGACGAGCGGCATCTTATTTCTTGTTGAAGATGAACGCAATCCACATTAGAGTTGTAATCAGATTCGCAAAATCTTTGCCTCGTTCCTTTGGTGTGAGAGTATGCACCATCAACTGAAGTAGAAATTGCCAACGTCTAGGAATTAAATCCCAATCAAGCTTAAACGATGACAACTCTCCTTGATAGCCGAGTTGTAGAATATACGGGAATAAATCTTCGTCTTTTTCGGAATTGGTTCAAATTTAGAGTATGACGGTAATCATAGAACACTCCGTAACTCGTCAACCGTCAACTCTAGATGACAAACTTTGAAATCACAAATTAAAGCCTCTTCAACCGGTTCATCAGAATTAGTAGCATCTGCTGCTTGATATGTCATTTCATGCCACATATGTTGCAAATAAACCCTCGGTATTCTCATATGTTTGGCAATAAAGGTTCCCCATTGATGATGTTTGATAATCGATAGAAAATTGGGGAATGGACATTGATAGGTCTCAAAATGGATTGTTGTGTTATTCGCCACCATGTCTAGCCATAACCGTGTTGGAAGCACATATTCTTCATTCGGAAAGGTCGGAGAGAACATTCGTCGAGCAGCAGACCCGATATACCCTTCCATTCTATGGTATGTTTGGATTTCAATTTCTGTTTCACGGTTTTCTTCGTTCGTGCCATTTGATCTTTGAAAAAGCAACAAACCGTTAGAGTTAATCAAAAAACTTTTTGAAAGTGTGATTTTGAGAAGATTTTAGCATTTGTATCACACTTTAAACGTGAATATTTTACCAAATATTTGTATTAACACCGTAAAAAATGATTAGTTATAGTCGTGATCAATTGAATATGCTACTTAAAAACATCTTCACAAAAGTAAAAATGTGCAAGTTGTAGTCGTAGTTCAAAAGATTTGCTACTATTTCACTTTTCACGTGATTAAATCAATATTTAAAAAAATAAATCCGTGAATCACATGTTATTGTTTGAATCATCATTGATAGTCTTTGATTCATCATGAAGTAACAGTGGATATTCTTTTTCGAAGACATCGAATGAATGTGCTAGTTCTAGTGTGGATCTCGAGAATCCGCTTACTAAAATACATCCACTCTATTCCACAAAAACTCCATTCTTGAAACGTCAAGTTTGTGAAAAAATAACGAGATCTAGATATATTAAATGAACACAAAACGAATGAACTAGTTCTATTCGAGACTCATTGTCCGCTACTAAAATTCATCCGTAATGAATTCACATAAAATGTTTATATATCGTTTCGTTTTACGCTCAAGTGTTTATGAAGACCGAGTCCCAATTCCGATATAATTGGAAGTGTAACTCAAAAAATCTTTTTGAATCATGTTAAAAAAGCCATTCGAATGATGAAGTTCGTGTATGTTAAAAATGTATTCGAACGAAATAATTCGTGTATGATGAAAAATCGTTCGAATACATACTTGGTTTAAAATAGTCCATCTGATCGAATGAAATTATTCGTTTATGTTGAAAACTGATTCGACGGCGCACTTAGTGAAAAAGATTTTATCTGATCGAATGGATGTATTCGTGTACATTGAAAAGTCATTCGAATACACACTTAGAGAAAAAGGTTTTGTCTGTTTGAATGAGTGTATTCGTGTACGTTGAAAAATCATTCGAATACACACTTAATGAAAAAGGTTTTTGTGGTCGAATGTTTGTATTCGTGTACGTGAGAAAGTAACTCGGACGTACTTATTCGTGCATGTTTGAAATCCATTCGAATCGTTTAAACACTCAAAGTCTAAGCCACCTTATTCATGTTAGCAAAAAAAAAAAATCATTCGAATTAAACTAGTCGTCTCCATTAAAATCTATCCCATCCGATTCGAATTAACACGTCATTCGAATTGAGTAAGCACTTACGTTTTAAATGGAAATCTTATTCGTGTAAGTGAAATATCATCCGAATCCCAGCCTATTCGAATTACCACATCATTCGAATTGATTAAGCACTTAAGTTCTAATGGGAATCCTATTCGAATCACATTCTATTCGTGTAAGTTCAAATTCTATCCGAATCAATCTATTCGTGTAAGCACAAAAGTGAGTCTAATCATTGTCAGGATCGTTTAGGTTGTATAAACCCAAAGTAAGTTAAACGTAAAATCTTGATTATCAAGGAAGTTTAGCAGCGGATAAACACCTGGATAGTACAAGTTTAACGATCAAAAAAATATTGTATATATAAATATGTATGAACAACGAATAACAATAATGTTTGTCGAATGTTAAGCCTCAATATATTGATAATAATGAATGATCAATACACGTGTTTTTCCTAATACAAGGATGTATGTATTTATAGACCTTGAGGCTAAACCTAGCTAAACTAGGAAACGTCTAAAAACAATTACAATTTAATACCAATTAACCACAAGGGTGGTGTCCTAGTGGTAAAAGCTTGGTCTCTAAAGGTGAAATTCCTGGAGGTCCCAAGTTCGAATCCTGGGAGCAAAAAAAAATAAACCCCCTTGTGGCTACGGAGGTTCACCTGCGATGAATCCGGGCTACCCGCAAAGCGGGTGGTCGCCCTGGGATTAGTCGGCTCGCAAAGCGAGTTGGATACCTAGGTTTACCAAAATTTTTTTTTTTTTAATACCAATTACAATTGCTTAAATTATGGAAAAGATAATTCCATATTTATCTAAAAGTCTTCAAGCAGTATTAACAATCATATCGGGAAGTAGTAATGAGTTGTTGCAGTAATAACCATCCTTTGTCTTCAGCAGTAGTAACTTGACTTGAGCAGTATTAACTGTCTTCATGCATAGTTTGCCGTAGTGAACTTCTTCTTGCAGTATTAACTAAGCAGTATAAACCACATTACTACTGATCAGTATTAATGAAACTAAACTATTCAAACTAAACAGTTTTAATCCCAAAAATCTCCCCCTAAATTGAACTTTTATATTTCATTAAAGTAACAAGTTTTTACAAGATCAATACTAATGATTACAAAACTCATTTACTATCTCTCTTTCTTGCTTCCCTCTCTTCCTTAATTTTGTTTGTTCTTCATTTCTCTATCGTACAATACTCCAAATCAAGTCATGAGCCATTTGAGAAGTTCTAACAACATACAATCTAACTATTACCATATCATGGAGAGTTCCAAAATCCAGATCATATCTTCTGTCAACCAAGTAGAATCTCATTTTTACCATATCTTCTAACAATTGAATGGATTCCACTTCTTTCATATAGATACCATATGAGAACAGGATTATCAACTCCTCCTCTATGAAATACATCACTCACCAAATCTGCTTCAGGATCAAATAAACCAATTAACCAATCTATGGCAAGAAGTGGAATCCATTCTTGTCACCAATTAACCAATCTTTGAGAGTACTTTATAACACCAATATCATACACTTTCTGCACATCTTGTCTAGAAAATTCCTTGATCATCCTGTAGAAATCAGGCATGAGATACTTCTTCCCATCAACTCTTGTCACCAAGTATGTTGTTTTGTTAGATCCTCCAATGTATTCCCAATCTATTATTTCTGGAAGCTCAATAGCTAGAGGTTCAACATGCATACCTTCTTCATGAACTATTAGAGCAGAACAATCATCTTCTGATATTTCAATGTCTCTCTTCTTCCCCACAACTGATGTACTGACTGACTCTGTTTTCATAGGTATAGCTGCAGGTGACTCTCTCTCAACTGTATCATCTAACCTTGGTTTCTTGGTATGTACTTTTGTAGCAAAAGACTTCTTTCTCTTTGGCTACTCAGACTGACTAACTTTCTTGGTATGAAATGGATTAGGAATTTGTTCTCCTTGATGATCAAACATAACTCTTCCAACTTCAAGAGCTTTCTTCAGCAACCTCTCCATCTCATACTTGTCTTGTTCTTCCTTCTTAGTTCGACTGGCAGTCCTATCTTTCTCCTTCTTTCTCTCCTTCTCCACCATACTAAGCAAATTACCCATATTCATTGGACCTATAGATTTACCATTGTAGCCCTTTACCTTCAGGTAGGTCATGAACTTTTGCTTTTCACTCCCCAGCTTCTCCTTCTTATCTTGTTTCTTCACCATCACCTTCTTTTTCTTTGCTTCTTCAGCTCTTCTAAGCAGTGCTAAATCTATTTCATATTCAGCCAACAGAAACAATCTTTCCTTCTCCAAATTTGGAGTTTTATCCAAGCGTGTGCGAAAATCTAAGCGTGTGTGGAAAGTACTCGAAAGGTGTCGGAATCACCGAAATCCTAGAATATACCAAGTTTTCGGGTAAGTATGATTATTTATTAACTTATATAATCGTTAGTCAACGAAATGCTTATTTTCCAAGTGTTAATATTTGGTCTAACGAAATTTGGGCAGCGCTTCTGCGTTATAAAGATTAAGTCCAAAATTTTATACACTTTCGTGCTTACAAACTTATATACTAAATTATACCCTAACTCATAAAACACTATATTATGATTATATGCTAATAAAACAGGTGTTATAATCCATTAAAAACACTTTTAAATAGATTCGCCAAATATCAAGTTCAAGGTCACGAATTTTATCGATTAATAACGTTTTTGGAATCTGTCATAGGGCCGGTGCGTCGCCCTGAAGGGTAGGGGCGACGCCCCTGCTGACTGATTTTTCCCAAAAATCTTTTTTTGTTCTAAAAATCGTCATTTCGATGGTGGATCGTAACATGAAAGTGGTTAAAACATCAAAATCTTTCTAATAACAGTTTCTTTTAGATTTTTAACCATAAAAACAAAGATTTATGTAATAACTTTATAAAAACTTTTTTTCTTGTGTAAATCACCATGAAACTTCATAAAAACATGTTTTTAAGTGATGGATCTAACATGCAATGGAAGATTTTTGTAAAAACATTAAATAAAAGAGATTATACCCAAAAGAAATTGGATGGATGATGATTTGGAGTGACTTTATGGTGATTTCGGCTCCAAATCGGTAGAAAACGGTGTATGCAACCAAGGTAAATGAATGCTCTTGCTCTCCTTGATGAAGGTGACGATTTGTGGTGATGTTTTGGAGGGATTCTTGCTGGAATTTACTGGAAAAAGTGAGGGAGATGAGAGGAATGGGAGTTGTGTGTGTTTTGCAAATGAGAGAAAAATGATAATGTGTGTGTGATGTAATGAGATGGAGAGATGGGATTTAGTGTAAAGAAAAAAGTAGGTGGTTCATTTCTGGACCAAAGGAGGGGTAAAATACGTTTGGGACAAGTGGTGGCTTGAGGTTACATGCAATTGTGACTCACCAAACTTATAAAAAAATTGAATCTGCAGGGTAGGGCGTCGCCCCTAGTACCGGGCTGTTTTTCAGCCTTTTTCGTTTTTCGTTTTCGTTATCGTTAAATATTTGCGTTCGTTGAAAGTTTACGATTGTTATGCAATGAACTTAGGCAAGTTCATTATATGTTTTCTTCGTACTAGGATTCATTTATTGATTCCGATTTCGATTCCGAGACACACACGTTTATAGTCTAAGTATAAATTAAAGTAATATCCATAAGTATCGAGGCTATAGATAACGGAATTAGCCTGAGATTTTGACGGTTGTCACACCCCATAACTAGATATTCACACAATTAATTAATCTTATGTGATTGAATAAATTTTCAAATAAGTATTCAAACGTTAATTATTATTCTTGATAAACATACAGTTCTTCTTAATATATTATAGCGGAATTATAACAAATAACAAGAAATTGAATAACACTTAGTTTATTCAAAAGAAAACGGCAACCGATTACAAGACTCAAGCTCCCTATTTATACACAATAAGAGGGATCTTGATAAGTAAGAATCTTAGAAAATCTTCTAAAAAGATAGAAGATTTTATCTAACTAACTTCCTTATCTTTCGATTCAAGATACATTATGGAGCTGACTACTCAGACACATAATCTCGGTCACTCAGACTCAATATCACTCAGACTCAGACTTTAATTAAACAGACTTATAGTTTGGGTTTAATTGCTGATTTTTCCAACAATCTCCCCATGCTGTTTAAATTAAATTCTTTTTAAAATTGACACACAATGTATAAAACAAACACAAACTAAAACAAATTTATACACAATAAAAAGTTTGTGAAAAAAATTACTTCCTTCTCCTTGACTTTGATTTGGATTGCAACATTGAATCCTAAACTGTTGGCTTCAAAGCATCTTTAGCCCATTCCATTCTTTCTGTCTTCCACTTCATCAAGCTTTCCATTTCTTCATCAGTCTTAGAATACACAAGCTGATATTCTTTCTTGATCAGTTTCACCTTATCAGACCGAGTTTCCAGTTCTTCAATTTTTCTTAAGTTGTTAAACAACCAACTGATCAGCTTCATTCTAAATGGTTGACATTGATCATTTGTGCACTCATTCGGTAAAGAAAGACAATGATAAAGAGATGTCTTGTTTAATTCTTCCATTTCTTGAAAACATTCTTCACCAACACAAGTAATGTAGCATAATCCTTTAAGTTCATCAGTTTTGACATAAAATCTTTCTTAAAAGACTATACTTGAGGGTACATGATGCTTTTTTCTTGATTCCAACCCAAGAGATGTAGCTCCAGCATTAACTCTGTTGATAGTTCATAATTTTCTGTAATCTTCTTTAGGAATCAGTTCCAAGAAATAAGCAACATTTACATTGTATATGGCTTGCCTCTTAACTTCAGTCTGATATGCAATGTTTCCAATCCTTTTGCTTAGCTGAGTAATTCTTTTCCATTCCTCCATCCCCAGAGTGTGCATTCTATTCACAACAATTTTGAATCTGCTATTTTGGAATAAGCATGTGAGCACCAAACCTCCACCCGTTTCAGTACACTCCAAGTTATTTATTTTACCATCAAGTTTATTCTTTGTAAAATGTTTCTCTATGTTATCCACCTTTTCATGTTCTCTTTTAACCCTTTTAGCCATCTCTTGATCAGCTTCAATTTTATCATGTTCTGCATCAAATGCCAACTGATCTTCTCTTTTTAACTCAGCTTCAAGATCTTCAGCAGCTTGATCACAAGAATATTTCTCAACAGTTGATTGGTCCTTTGTCTTGTCACCAAATCTCTCACAGTATAGATCTTTGACATATTCTTTGTATGCTTCCACTATCATACCAACATTAAAAGCTGACCTTTCCAACTTGGTTTGTCTCTCTTCTTCAGTCAATTCAATTTTTGGACTTCTTTACTTTGACCCTCAGCTTCGACCTTTTCACACCCCACAATCTCCATCTCATTTTCTTCCTCACTTTCAGCTGATGAATTTGACAAGTCACTGTAGTCAGTTTCAAGCTGTTCTTCAGTCCTTTCAGTTTTATGATTGTATATCAGCTTCCTTCGATACCTCTTTTCTTTCTCCTCCCTCTGAGTAGAAGACTCGGGTCCTTTTCTTTTCAGATCCTTCTTGGGTTCAGACTCACTAATTGATTTAGCATATTACTCCCCCTGAGTCTGAGCACCCATTGAAGATTCCCCAACAGCCTGCTTGCCCTGCCTCATAGCCCTGACTTCAGAATTCAGACTCACCACTAACTCTTTAAAACTAAGTTGACATCAAATTGAGTTGTCAATTTTTGAATAGCTTTCAATAAGACAGACACAATCATAGCACCCTTAGACTAAGGAATATCATCAACAAATGAAGTAGGTAGGGTTGGTATAGCCTCACATATCTCCTGTTGACTACGAGAGAGATCTTTGGCCATTGAAAAAGAAGTCTGTGCCTCAAGCAGTTTGTGAAGCAAGGCATTGGCAACTTGTGTAGTAGAGTGTGAGAAGTTTGGTGGTTCAGAAGTGTGTACCAGTACAGAACTGGTGAAAAGATCCTGTGGAATAGGCTGTGAAACTGAGGGGGGTTGTTCCATACTAAGTACAGGGATATCCAGGAGTGGGATATCATCTTCAATGCTTGCCACATGTGTTATTGTGGCAGCAGTAACATGTTTCTCCAAGATGAATACACTAGATTGGCTTTAGGTAGTCTGAGTAGTCACAACCACCTCCTGCTCTAGCAGAGGGAGAGTGGGGTGATCTACAACACTCGAGGGAAGTTCATGACTGTGAGCCTCATGGTGTGATAAGTCAGTTTATTCTTGATTTAGTGTGGGGCTGAGTATGTGAACATTCTCTATTGAACTTGGTAAATTCAATAGGTTGGCCGCTTGAGATGCAAGCATATCAAGTTGAGAGTTGGTGGGGGCCTCAGACTGAGATGGGATTCTCAATGAAAGGATTATCAATCCACTGAAGCATAATAGGAGTTAATTCCAACTCAGCCTCAGTGATTGTGATATAAGTAAAAATTCTGGATGTAAGTCTGGGAAGAGGACAAACATAAAAGGTTTCAAGTTGATCATAATTGCCTTTCCCGGAGCTTTTTCAAAACAGAGTGAAAGCACTCTTATAAAAGGGACATCCTTGGTTCTTTTGGGTTATAAAACAAGAGAGAAAATTTCATCAAAATAGAGTCGGGAACACGTGAGTTTCAAACTCATTCATCTCATTTAAAGTACCCGATTTACCCCCCAATGATCTAGTGATATTGGAAAACAGAAACATCCATTTACCAGTAAACATCTTGTAGTCAATGACCCCTTTGACTACAAGTTGAACTACCAAAGGGAATGCTTCATTCCAGGATTGTTGCTTGGTCAGTCTGGGTTGAAACCCACCATCACCTGCTTCCTGTGCAATAGGACGAAGTAATGCCGCCCTGATTGTTTCTTCATTGATGGTGAAGTTGATGGTGTTCCTCCCATTATTGTAAGTCCCTGTAATAGCATCTTGATTGTCATTGGCTCGACATGGGTACCACCATTCACACAAAACCGGTGGATACATGACTGTTTCTTGAAGGTATGCACCATATAAAGGATGAGAAACCATGAATTGACAGATATTTTCAAACCATTGATTGTCATTGGCTCGACATGCGTACCATCACCCTGTTGTTGACTTTGACCTAAACCCCTCCATCAAACTCAGCTCCAGCTATCATCCCTTGTTGGATATGCAACATCATGTTTGCCATTGATCGTTTATTTAGAATGTATTCGCCGTAAAGGGGATTAAGAAAAATAAGAGAAAAGAATTGTTAGGTCAATAATACAAACCTGTTGACTTTAAACTAAAGGAGCGAAAATTTAGAAACTTAGTTAAGGTATTTACATAAAGAACTCTCAGTTTGACAAATATATACAACTGTCCCCTATGCTCGATGTTAAAAAAAAAAAAAAAAGGAAGAAAGAAAAACTAAAAAATATTTAAAAAAATAATCTCAATTAAATTAAATTTTTTCTTTTACAAACATCCAGTCTGAGCACCCAATCATATTGAACTTTTCTTAGTCTGAGCACCCAGTTAGACTGAACTTTTCTTAGTCTGAGTAACCAGTCAGACTAAGTTTTTTGAAACTTATTTAACTTGAAGGATTTAACATCCATAGCTCTCCCAACAGATAGAAGAACCTCTCCTCACTCAGAGGCTTTGTGAAAATATCTGCAAGCTGATCATGTTGGCCACAAACTCCACCTTCCCTTTTTCAACACAAACTTTGATGAAATGATGTCTAATCTCTATATGTTTTGTCCTAGAATGAAAGATTGTATTTGTATGACACTTTTGTTATCACACATGATAGGAGTGTTGTTGATCTTGATGTTTAGATCAGCTAGCTGGTGTTGCATCCATATCAATTGTGCACAACAGCTTCCTACAGCAACATACCCAGCTTTAGCAGTGGAGGTGGCAACCCAGTTTTGCTTTTTACTAGACCAACTGACTAATTTTCCTCAGAGAAGCTGACATCCTCCTGATGTACTCTTCATATCCAATTTGCATCCTGCATAATCTGCATCTGAATAAGCAATTAGATCAAATCCATAATATTTAGGGTACCAAAGTCCAAGATTTGGAGTATCCTTAAGGTATCTGAATATTCGTTTTACAGCTTTCATATGGGATTCTTTAGGGTCAGCTTGATATCTTGCACATAGACATGTTGAAAACATTATGTCAGGTGTGCTTGCAGTGAGATATAATGAAGAACCAATCATACCCCTGTCACGAAGAGTGATTATAGCAGCCATAATAAGAGTGCGACATGGTTATAGAAGCCAGAATAGGAGCGCAACATGGTCGATCCGCTTTCCAATTTTGCCTCCTTGGCATGCCTCTTAGGTGCAGAATAAGAGTGATTATAGCAGCCAGACCTTTTTATTTTCTTTTCTTTTTACGTTTATTCTAAGTTTTTAATCCTTCTATTTTGAGTTACGATATTCAATAAAATAGTTTCTTTATTTTTCGGTTACACTATTCAATAAAATGGTTTTTTTTTGCGGCAGGTTTTGGAGTGAATATTTTAAGTTAAAAATCGATAGATTGAGCCGGAATCATGTTTTCTACATAAAGTTTAGAAACTTACATATTAATCGAATAGTGTATTATAATTTAATTCTATCTATTTCCCATAGTAGACAACTTGAAATCGTATAACATTACTGCTAAAAATAAGTTTAGTTTTTTAATCTGTTGCAACGCACGGACATATAAAAAACTCGTTGAAAGTAAAATCAATGAAAGACTCTAAACGAATTTGGAGCATTTTATTTGAAACATAACATAGAATAATTTTACACATCTTCCCAATTTCATGATTTTAAGTAGGGGTGTTCAAAATATGCGTATCCGAAAATCCGAATCCGAAAATCCGATCCGAAATTATCCGAAAATTCGGATATCCGATATTTCGGATATCCGAAAATTCGGATATCCGGTTTTTCGGATTCGGATTCGGATAGTGATATTTCGAAATTTCGGATATTTCGGATATACGATTATCCGAAAATCCGAAAATATTTTTATTTTTTTTAGTTTTTATAGTTATTTTATAGGTAAATGTAAATATTTTGGTGATTTAATAACATAATTAGATAAATATATGTCAATATTAAATATTGTGGTTAAAAAAATATATAATAAAATTTGGAACAACCAAAAAATAACACAAAAAAACAAAAAAAACAAAGATATTTTTCAAAATTTCGGAGATTCGGATATATTGGATATCCGAAACCGGATATCTGAAATTTCGGATTCGGATTTCGGATATCCGATTTTGAAGACCCCTAATTTTAAGTCAAAAGAATATGTTTGAATTTAGTAAAATTTTCGTATAAGTTATACTATCTCCGGTTGTTGGTTACCAACAATTGCATACAATTCGTGCCCAAACTTCATATCTATACTTCGATAATCTTATCCGGAAGTAATAAAATGGAAACAATAATCAAGAGATGAAAATTGTGTACAATTCGTGCCCAAACTTGATATCTATACTTCGACAATCTTATCCGGAAGTAATAAAATGCAAACAATAATCAAGAGATGGAAAAGAATAAAGTACAATGACAGAAAAAGCAAAATAATAAATCCATACTTATTTAATCCAAGAACTCCACCCATAGTCCAAAAGATTTGGTTAGACCGTGAGCCGAACATTCATTGTTTTCTCAGGTTTTGGAAACTTCTAAGATTTAACTAAAAAAGTATAATATGATGTTAAACCAATGTGAATTTTTAATTGGAAATACAACTAATTTTTTTTATTGAAAAATAATAAGAAAACACTTTAACATATATGTATTTTTTGGAATTCTTTGTTCCATTGACGACAACACGAATATTACTAACGGACAGGTGTGTCATCACGCAAAATATATGTATTTATAAGTGGAATTGTTCTTTACCGAAGCTTAAGCTTGAATCTTCTCACCCTAGCCATTAATTTGATCCTAGTAGGCCGAAATGGTATATATGGTTGACATATATTTTATGATTTATTTTTTTATTCTTTATGCTAATTCATTGTTAAATATAATCGAAATTTAGAAAAGTAAGAATCATTTTTGTACAACTCTATCACACTGTATGTTTTTTTCTTTTTTTCTTTTCCAGAAAGACAAATTAAACTCATAATCTTTAAGTGAGAAGACTAGAAGAAAAAGATTAAGATCGATATAATTATATTCAATAAGGTTTAGTTACACATTATACTCTTTGGTTATCTAAAACTTATTCTAACACAATATTGAACTAAGATAGTATTTGTTTTGTAGGTGGGTTTAGTAATGGATATGATAATAAGTTCAGATTTGAAGAGGAGAAAGAAATTATTATTTATCTATCTATTTTATAATTTTATCTAATAAATCGGAGATTATTATATGCATAAGTGCCAATGTATAAAATTTTGGTCACAAATCTATTCTATGTTTAATTTTAAACTCGTCTATTGAATATATTTAACTTGTACATTTAATAAAACTTATTTACTAATTAATAGGTAGTTTAATAAAACCTCAAGTTAAATACATACAATAGAATATCTTCCCTTTGAACATTTACCGGGTATTTTTTTAACCGATCAAAAGTAACATTAATTGTGTATAATAATAAGTTAAATACATACAATAGACGAGTATGGAGTTAAATACATACAATAGACTTTGGACCATAGTTATTGTATACTTATTACAATTTAGTGATCAAATTAGTTAAATTGAGGCAAGGTGTTGTAGTGATCTCGAAAAATGATCTAGAGGGTCTTAGTAAAAAAGTAAGAAAAACATATGAAAAAAATAAGTAAAGTAAATTTGACACAGTGATATACGAGGAAAGCCCTTAATCCTTTTGGATTACCGGTATAAAGCCCTTGCCTTAGACGATTTTAATTAAAAAAAAAAGTAGTTTATACAATACAATAGAACAAATGATCGAGCTAAAGTGGAAAAGCTAAGTGTCTCGTTGTTCTAGAGCTAAAAAGAGTGTAAAAGATGAGTTTGTAGTGAAGTGTGTGTGTTAGTTCCTCCCTAATTCGATCATTAACTCTGAATATATATCGAAAATGTAAATAACAAACTTTCCGATATTCTAGAGATCTTAGCCGTGATCTTCGGGGTCTTCCAGTCTTCTAGGTGAGTACTTCTAGTTCAACGGGTACCTTGAGCTTCCCACGTGCTACAACGGTCATGTTGACTTATTCTTCAAGGTAATGCAAGTCTTAGTCGGTTCCTGTAGAAATAAGTCAAGATAACTGCAAGCAAATAAACGGTTAGTAACATATAAGCTCAGGATTTAAGATATTGATCAAGATCCTGGATGCAGTCAAGATATTTCAAGATCCGGGATCCAAGCCCGAAATCCTGCCAGTAACAATTGTCCCCAAGTTTTGTTACCGTCAGACCCTGAACGTGAGACAACTTTTAAAGATAAGCACTTAACAATTTAGTTGGAATAGGAAGTCCGATATGATTGTGCCTGGATAACTTTTTCGGGTTTATTAATCAACATTTGAAGTTCACATTCTAACCCTTCTTTTGTTATTTTCCAGGATCTCAAAGGTCTTCCGTTCACTTCACCTTTTCCGATATGGATGGAGAAACTCATTTTAAGGAAGAGAAACACTCTTTCTTCCAGATATTGTGTCCCCAACCTTCGTTCCAAGGCATCTTGGCATCTTCTAAGAAGAGGAAGCCTAAGGATAAACTTTATGTGGAAGAATCTCTCATTTATTTTAACTAGCTGTGACTTACTACACTCAAGTAAGTTATCCACACTTTCGTGCAAAATAAAACTTAGGATCTTTGAACTAGATCTTGTTACTTATATTTCGGGATCCTGATCTTGAAATATTTTGAGATCTAACTGTACTTATCTTGTGTAGTCCTTGAAAAAGAAGACTAAGCATCATAAGTCGTGATTGAGAACACAAAAAATAATCGCATTCCGATGAGAAAAGGCGGTGTATGTCGTTCAAGTCTTTCGAACTCAAAACATTTAGCTTATAATAAGGTTGCTTTTGTTTATGATCCGAAAGTTAAGTTTGGATATTATTTTGAAACAGTTTATGATATAATCACATATAAATCTTTAATGCCTATTAAAGGTAGTTTTATGATCCTCGCATGATATCGGAAAACATCAAGGTCATTAAAATGTTTTTTAGGATCCTCCGATGAAACCACTAGGATTGAGTTTTTCATATGAAATAAGGTGAGTCATTCACAGATTAAATAAGTATAAGTATATAGACATACCTTACTTATCGAGAATTTAACTTGTGTACCTTAATTTTCATTGAGTAATTAACTTCAGCTTCTCTGTTAGGGTAATCCAATCTTAAAATACCATCGAGATCTTCATAATTAAATTCTTTCCAGTATCCTTTAGAGATATTCATAATTAAATCCTTTTCAGGATCTTTAAGAAACTCCCCACTTATTAGGATATCTTCATCATCTTCGTAAATGAGTGTATTTGAAAACCATATAGTGATACGGGTATATAGAAATGATCTTATCAATTGGTAGGATCTTTAAAAAACTGATATTGTAAACTAAATTTTTCTAAAAACAAACTAGTAAGGTGATCCTCACAAGATACCAAGTTTTTAGAAAGTCAAAATGTATGTAAGATTCTTGACAGGATCCATAGATCAATCTTCGTTAATATAAGTACCCCGTAGGTCTAAATAGACATATCTTTGAAAATTAATTTGAAATTACATACCTCAACCGGTATGAGAATAATTTCGGGTAGTCTCCATACTCTGATCCTTTCAAAGATCTTTGAATGTACGTTGAATTTATTCCAAGCTTATCAAAACATCTTCTTCAATGAATCATTGACACGATTTGGAATGACTCTTCTTTGCTATGTTGGGGTCCTCGAGAAGATCTCTACGGTTATATCGGCTTCAAGATCATGGTTGTTTTTGTTTATAACTCGTGTTTTTGATTATATGTTGGTAGAAATATATTTGACGACATGCAGAGGTCTAAAGAAATAGATGTTTGTAGAAATGTTTTTCAAAACCAAGAAATAACCCTTAAAGGATATTTTAACTTTGAAAACCGTTGGCAAGATTTTAGGCGAGATCTTGAGTAAAACTGTAATACCCTAAAATTTTAATATTTATAACTAACAAAGTATTGATTTAAATTAATATTAATAGTATACTAAATTTGAATTTTATAAACAAAACTATAAAAAGAAAAAGGATTTATCTATACTAATAAATCTATTAATATTTATTATGATATTTAGAGTATACACGTTGGTTACTAAATTAAATCATGATTGTTATAATAATTAATATATTTTATCATAAATATTATAATACTATTAATGTTTAGTAATTGGTTAAATTAATGTTTGAAACTTTTCATTATCATACTACGTTTTAAAAAGGGACATAAAGGTTACTGGGAATAATCCCATACTTTGGTTTTCTTATCAAAATCATGTCACTCACATAGCAATCAACAAATAAGGCAAAGAAGAAATATTGGTGTTGAAGGAGCAAGTGTAACGAGATCAATTGTGGTTTAAGGTTATATTATTTATCTAATCTACTTATCATTATCATGCATATAGAATCACTATATATATACAAGTATCTTGAAAGACATAAACTAAGTTTTTGTTTAAATTAGAAGTAATCTCGTATGATTACATATATATGTTTAT
>CAJVGC010000590.1:62718682-62874921 GCA_910822075.1 Senecio squalidus | reverse complement strand
CGCTTTTTGGTGAGTTTCAGTTTCCTAACTTATTTCAATTTCGAGGACGAAATTTCTTCTTAGTAGGTAGAGTTGTAATACCCTAAAATTTTAATATTTATAACTAACAAAGTATTGATTTAAATTAATATTAATAGTATACTAAATTTGAATTTTATAAACAAAACTATAAAAAGAAAAAGGATTTATCTATACTAATAAATCTATTAATATTTATTATGATATTTAGAGTATACACGTTGGTTACTAAATTAAATCATGATTGTTATAATAATTAATATATTTTATCATAAATATTATAATACTATTAATGTTTAGTAATTGGTTAAATTAATGTTTGAAACTTTTCATTATCATACTACGTTTTAAAAAGGGACATAAAGGTTACTGGGAATAATCCCATACTTTGGTTTTCTTATCAAAATCATGTCACTCACATAGCAATCAACAAATAAGGCAAAGAAGAAATATTGGTGTTGAAGGAGCAAGTGTAACGAGATCAATTGTGGTTTAAGGTTATATTATTTATCTAATCTACTTATCATTATCATGCATATAGAATCACTATATATATTTTACTACAAGTATCTTGAAAGACATAAACTAAGTTTTTGTTTAAATTAGAAGTAATCTCGTATGATTACATATATATGTTTATTATATACATAAAACATTTTTGTTAACATATCGTATTTATCCGATTTCATGAACCCAAGTAGAATAATGAGTAATATAAGATATTTTTCTACTTAATCTTTTAGTTATATATAGTATTTTTAATATTAATCAATACGAATATAAGTATGTGTAAAAATTATAAAAATCCAACACTAAAGGGTATTACATGCTCCCTCTTTGAATGTGTTTTGTACTCATACACTTATATTTGTTAGATTTGATTCGGTGATCGTATCGTTTCGGTGATTCTCTCGTTTTGCTATTGTGGTTATTGGAGATAAGGTACGGATACTCTAGGTGGTACTAGGATCACTTCGGTAACATCTTTCCTCTCAAAACTTTGTTTGATTTGTGTATAAAGATTATTGGTATGACATGCTTAATTGTAAACTTGTTTTATTTGTTAGTCTTTAAGTGTGTTATGATCTTCCTCATTTTAGATGTATTGACGAAGTTGCAAATCATATTTGTATATTGGGAAATCATGATGCGTTGGTCTTTGTAAATTGTGTAAAAACCGTGTCCTTAAAACCCAACCGAACAGCCTATAAATTGTCCCCTAAACAGCCCCTAAATAGTCCAAAACTCAGCCCGAAACAGCGAGAAATAAACACCCGAACAGCCCTATAAACAGCCCCTAAACAGCCCCGAAACTGTCCAAAATTCAGCCCCGAAACAGCGAGAAATCAGCACCCGAAACAGCCCGTATTCAGCCCCGAAACAGCGAGTTTTCAGCCCCCGAAACAGCCCATAAGCAGTCCCGAAACAACCTGAAATCAGCCCCTAAACAGCCCCGAACTTGTCCCGAAATAGCTCGGTAAAGAACACGTGTGAGTGTGGCGATTGGTACGGTGATTCGTATAGATTGTCCCTCATTCCGTGTGGCTTTGCACGTCCCGATAAGTGTTCGTTACTTTGTTATTTGTAAAGCCTTGACAATCTTGTTATGGTGACTCGTGACAAGAATTAGCCAAACGGTTGGGTTAGACACGTGAATTTTAAAAGAATAAAAAGCCATACTCATAAACATTTTAAGTTTAGGTACTTGCGTACATTTTTAAATAGCTTTCTAAAATATATTTCGAATGTCTATTTATCACTTTGAAAAGTTGTAAAGGTATTTAAATATTTATATTACATAAGTCGGTCAAAACGGTTTCTTAAAATATGCCTAAGAGTAGCCTATCCATGGAGGTCCCATGGGCGCGTTATTGTGACACCAATAATGTGGCATCGACCGTAGCGGTGTATTTTGCTATATCTACGGCGTCTCTTTTTGTTTACCCGGATTGTGGAAAGGTGCACTTATTATTATTTGTTATAAGAGGCGTATGGATCGATCCTAGGAATTTTGTGTGTTTGATGGTGGACGTTTATCGTAGTGTCATACGAAACGTTTGTACCGAAATGAATGATTAGTGGAGTAGCTACCCTATGATTTCATTGATATTTGTTACATATTTGTTTGACTCTTAGTGCATTATTTTATGAAACTTAGCTTTTTTTTTTACATTTTGATATATGTCGTATTATATACTTTGGGATTTTGTATATATATTTGTACTTTGCTTTGAAAATAAGTTCGTTTTGATAATAAGTTTGTATTTGAAATAAGTATTTGCATGTCATACTATACTCTTGTCTCTTTTATCCGCTCACTGGGCTTTGGCTCAGTCGTATTCCTTTTTCTTCTTTCTTTTACGACAGGTGATCAAGTGGGCTTTGGGAACGAGGGAAGAGTGTAGAGTTGAAGTGGACTTAGCACCTTTGCCTTAGAGTTTCTCAAACTTTAGAGCTTTTGATCTTTTGTTTTATTAGTACCTTTTGAGGAATGTCGGTTAACTTTGTCTTTTGACTCTTGTTTGACTTTGAATAAGATTAGCGCCCTTTTTCCTTTAAGTTCCTTTGATATCATTTTGTACGCTTTGTAAGATTGGGGCGTTACAAAAACTTTGACAAGATCCTCGAAATGATCTTTAAAATAGGTCTTCTCACATAGCTCCAAATTAATGGACACAACTTCGAAATAATTAATTTGAAATCACATACACCTTACACGACATAAATATAATTTCTAACCTTTACTCTTCTAGGTAGTTTTTTCAAGGACCTCCATAGGAATCTTGAAATCTGGCAAATATTCTGACGTGCTTCGGGATCCTCAATAGATCTTTAAGGGTTGTTCCATTTACCTAGAATGAAATGTCTTCAAGATTTGGGGTGATACTTAGGATGTCTTCAAGATCTTCAAAGGTCATCTTTTAAGATACCAAGGATGTTCCTATTCTTGAAGAATTCAAATACTTGGGCTACACCAATTAATTGTAGGCTAAGCCAGAGATACGTAGGACTAAGCCATGAATTCGTGGGAGTAAGCCAATAATACGTGGGAAAAGATCTTGAAATAACTTGGTTCTAAGCCAATTAGTGACATGAAAATGCCAAAACCTTTGGTAACATGAATATGTTATAACCATATGAGTGACATGAAAATGTCACAACCTTTTTAATTAACACCATCGTGTACTTACAGTTCGTGAGAATTCGAAACATAGGCCAATGATCATGAGGTTGTCGGATGCTAGAGGCATTTCGATCCCATGATCCTGGTTCTATGATCCAACATCGTGCGCTCCTGGTAGGGTGTATTAACCCAAATGCTAGAAAGGTGAAAACCTTTAAACCTAAGAAGAGATAAGATTCTCTTGGACTTAGAGGGGTGTCCACCCCCTGTCTTTAGGTGTTGATGTTGGATCTGCAAAACAAGAAGACCGTGGGTGATGGCGGGTGTTAATTTTGGTCAACAACCCTCCGATGTTTTAAGTCAGTACCTTGATGAAAGAGATGCACCTTTTTAACTTGAATTTTTTTTTAATTATAACTTACATACGATATGCCTTTAAATTGATTGCGTTCCAGGATCTTGGAAGGATAGTTACCTCCATTATAGCTAACAAGTATGCTCCTCTTTCGGCCTCTGAATCGATCAGGTATAGACATTCCCACGTTGGTGCTAATATCCCTTAAGCTGGATTTGTGGTATTTTAAAATGCTTTCCTAAGAACCAAATCTCCCACTTGACATCTTCTAACTCTTTTGTTTCTATTATATGATCTTGAAATCCTCTGTTGGAATGATGCAATACTTACTTTGGCGAGATTTCAGAGTTCATCAACTGTGTCAAGATCCTTAACTAAAGCTTCCTTATTTACTTCAAAAATCTAAAATCGGGATCTGGTTGTTGCGATCACCATCTTTTGGGATTACCATCTTTTGGCAGGATCACAACTTGTAGGTCCCTAGTAACGGATCAACAAGGTTAAACCAGTTGATTATGAGGCGGAAACTCGATAATCAACAGTCAATACACAATAAAATAACTATGAAACAATCACAAACGATGAATCACAGACACTGAATGTTTGTATTAAGATGAATCACTCAAACCTATTACAATCGATATTCACGGTGTTTTTTCTATGCTCCAAAAGTCTAACCTAAACCTACATCAGTTATGCCTTTATATAGGATAACATTTTCACCACTAGAGGTTTCTAATGGGATTCACGAACAAACATGTTCGTGAATACCCAGAACAGACTTACAAGCCTACGAACAAACATGTTCGTGGCACACAACCCATAACGTGACAAAACTACACGAATTCAATTAAACAGATAAATCTAGAACAACTGTCATATACATATTTCACTAACACAACTTTAGCTCCAAAGAGCAATGAGAACTGAGTCTTCCCTATTGCGTTCTCAGCAGTTGTTTTATCTGCCCATAATGCAAACGCTAACTCTTCATCACATTTTTCCTTCTTATCGCTCAATCGTTTCTTGAAGTTGTTGATAATGATCTTGTTAATTGACTCCACTTTTCATGTTACTTGAGTATGTAGCGGTGTTGAGGTTATAATCTTTATTTCCCAACTAGAACAAAATTGCGTTGTTCTTTTTCCAAAAACACTTTCTCTCTAACTAGAACAAAAGATTCAACCTCTATCCATTTCTAGAAATAATAAGTCTTAGCTAGCATAAATAATTTTCCTCCTTGTGCTTTAGGTAGTTTTACCACAATGTTCATTCCTCATTTCATTAACGGCCACACAGATATAACCGGGTACACGGGTTCCACTAATTGGTGAGGGATATTGTCATGTCTTTGGCAAGCATCATACTTTTGGACATAATTTGTGGCGTATTTCCACATTGTTGGCCAATAGTATCCGGTCCTCGAGATCTTGGAGAAAAGTGCTCTTCCTCCAGTGTAATTTCCACAATCTCCCTCGTGTATATCTTTGAGTATCGCTTGTGCTTCATGATCTTCTAAATACCTAATATATGGACCTGCAATAGATTTATGATACAATGTCCCCTTTATAATAATAAAAAGACTGTATAACTTCATTCGAAATGAATTTGTATTTTCTAGTCCATATGGATCACTTCATCTTGTAGGAATTTTAGTATCGACGAGGTCCGGGATCTTGAACTGTCCCCAATATTTTGTCTCTTAGGATCATCAATGTTTAGGATTTTCCTTTTATCTTGTTTTTCCTGCTCTATCCCCTGGATCATGATGTGCACGTTGTGATCTTGACTTGTGGTGAGATCATGAGAGTTGATCTAATATTTGCTACAACATCAGCCTCAACATTACTTTCCCTTGGGCGCTGATAAATGTTAAAGATTAATGTTAAAGATTTTGACATTCCGTGCAAGTGTTTTTACCTATATCTGTCACACCCCGCTTAGAGCGGAAACACGAGGTGTTCCAGTTATAGTATCATGAGTCAAATGTTACAACATACAACCAATAAACAAAACATTGAAATAACATTAAGCATGCCAAAGGGTTGCAAAGTACATTACAATGTCAAAAGCAATAACGGTGACTCAAGTATCTCAAATTGACGGGACATCACAACCTCCCCCAGTAAAAATAATTTCGTCCTCGAAATAACTACTGAGCATCGCTTCTAGAAAAGAGATGGGGATATTTCCGCTGCATTTCTCGAAGCGAAACACACCCTACCATGGAGAAACTTCCAATACACCAAGTCTCCATCCTTGAATTCCAAAGGTTTCCGACGCAAAACCGCATATTTCTTCTGGCGATCTCTCGCGTCTAAGATCGATCTCAACCCACGCCAAAGTATAAAACTCACGCGCGCCTGATTAGAAATGACGGATACTTGAATGCCATGACTGGCCATAATCTCGGCAGCCAATTTCTACTGATAATTACATCGAAGCTCCCAAAGGTAATCGGAATCAAGTCGATAAGAAAAGAATGGTCATCGGAACTACGCAATGGGCAGAGAGTACTTCGGTAGCAGGAAAACTCACCAATGGCTAACTCTATTTCGAAGGAAGACGTTGAGCGTAAAGACGTACAAGGAATCATAGTCCTAAACGCCTCAAATATGTTCGAATGACAATCTAAAATCGGGAATCCGTAGAAGTGACTCAAAATAAACTGTTAACAATAGCAATTACGTTCCGTTCTTGCATAATTTATTCCAAACTAGGCGTAGTTGGAAAATTACGCGTAGTTCGTAATGAACCATGCATTTATTGAATTAATCCACTAAAGTTTAAAAGTTTACAAAATGATTTTTCTCGAAGGGTCTTGATTATGGTTTAGTTTCGTACCGATGATTACTAAGTCGGGTCAAGGTGATGGTTTAAAATCTGGAGTCGAAACTCTCGGAATCGCACTCGTAGGACAACCTCGACTCGTCGACTTCTTTGCAGATAGGAGCTTTATTCGGTTCCAACGCAAAAAACGTAAAAAGAAGACGAAAATAAAGGAAGAGGAAAGAATAGTGTGTAACACGACGATAATAAGACCAAGCATCAAATATCAAATAGGATAAATGTAGGTTGAACATAGATAAGAAATGTATATGTACCGGCTGGAGTTTTCTCGGGACAGTTGGCCCTAATATGCTCAGGAGAACCACATTCATAACATTTTCCCCTCATCGACTTACAAAACCGATCAGTGTGCCCAAGCTTCTTACATTTGTCGCATCCCCAACAAGCTATCTCCCTGGCGTGGTGATTTCCACATCGATCACACTTTGGAGGCCTACCCTGGGCATTCGGAGCCACCGCTGCATATGCTTGCACATCCTGAGGAGCATCCTGCCTCCTAGCTCTCTTCTGCGAGTCCCCGTAACGGTCTCCACCACCCCGCTTCCCTTCGGAGTTTTGCTTAACTACTGCTGGGGCTAGCTCGCCATCACGGACCGCGTTATGGGTTAACGTGGTCGCAATCTCAACCGCGCTCTGGAAAGTGCTTGGTTTGTTGGAAAGGACGCCCTTACGGATGGCCTGGGGAAATCCGTGAGTGTAGCGACCGATTCTCTTGAGTTCCGGTCGAACCAAATGCGGTACCAATTGGGATAAAGCGTGAAAACGCGAGCTGTACCCCTGAATGTCTGACGCCACCATCGTCAGATTCCAGAAATCGTCCTCCAACTTCTGAATCTCAGATTCAGGTACGTATTCCGTAATCATTAGCTCCTTTAACTGCTCCCAAGTCATCGTGTTAATTTCAGCTCGGCCTCGTACATTCACAATCGAATTCCACCATGTCAGAGCGGAACCTTGGGACACAAATGCAGCAAAACGGACTCGATCCTCGTCCGCGCAACTCACAGCATCAAAGATAGACTCTAGCTTCTCCATCCATTGGAGCGTTCCATTCGCTCCCTCATTTCCCTTAAATTTTGGGGCCTTGCAGCTCATGAAAGTCTTCAGAGTGCATCCAGTGCGTCGAGTTGAGCCCTCTGTTCCACCCGATCCAGTAATAACAACCTATGGGCCACTACCATCGATAATCGACTCAGGATTTTCAAGACCCGAACCACCACCAGTTCCTTGAGCTGTGCCCTCTCTCAGTTGAGCCACAATCTCGGGCATCATTGCCGCAATCTGCTGGGCGATCATCTGACCGAAGTCGGGTGTCGTATCATTACGCGAATTATTCCCTCTCGCATTCGAATTCGCGTTATTAGCACTCGCTCTCGGATTCACAGTATTCCCTCTCGCGTTAGCCGTAGCACGTCTCGCGGAACTTCGTGTCGCAACTCTCCTCTTAGGCGCCATCGTCCTAAATTAAAAAAGGAAAGAAAACTCGATCAACCAATGTGCGCAACACGAAAACAAGGCCAAATGCCAAAATAACAAACGCGGAAATAAACACGTATGAAAAATAGTGCACACATTGCAATCAGAGAAAATCGATTTAAAAAGCCTATGGTCATAGTCCAAGTGATTTACTCAGTTTAAATCACCCGGTTCGCTATAACCTTTGGCTCTTATACCAACTTCTGTCACACCCCGCTTAGAGCGGAAACACGAGGTGTTCCAGTTATAATATCATGAGTCAAATGTTACAACATACAACCAATAAACAAAACATTGAAATAACATTAATCATGCCAAAGGGTTACAAAGTACATTACAATGTCAAAAGCGATGAACGCCAAATACAATACATTACAAAAATCATTAAACGGAATTACATCCAACACAACTAATTCCAAATACACAAAATACACGATCCGAAACAACATGGCATGATCAATGAAATCCTCAAACTCCTGCAAAGCGTTAAAACGACGTCAACAACATGTTGGTGAATTATTCGCAATTTTAAGTAAAAGTTGACCCCAAATCAATAAGTTTCAACAAACATTAATTTCAAATGCCACATCTTGTTTCACAACCCTAGCGAGGATACCATGCTTAGATTAGTCATACACCGAACCTGACCAGTCCAAAAGACCCAAATCCTAAGGCGTGTCAAACCAAAGGCAACTAAATTAATTGTCGTTCATAACATCCACTCATAGGAGCATCCTACCGAGCAATGAGGGTGAGGTACAATAACCCATATAGCTATATATATATGATACAGTTGGGCACAAAGCTTAACGAATGTACAAGACACCTAGTCTAAGCAGACCTATTCTACTAGGTAAACAAGATATTCAATACAATCCCGCATACCTGTAGACAATTTAAAAATACGCTTTACAGCCGAAAAATATTTAAGACAAGGGCTACGAATAACTCACTGTACAACTTCAGGAAATCTCGGGTAATTAATCACGGAGTTACAACTCCACCGTCTAAGTGCCCTAAAACAGTAAATAACATAGTCTCAGTATCTCTATAAGTCTAGTCAGGTTTAGCCTTGTCGGTTAAGATTAAGTTTAATAAAATTTTCCATTGATCAATCAGTTAAACAAGATGACGTATTTAAGATGACGATGTTCCGTGCCAAAAAGGGCCGACCGGAAAGATAACGACATTTCACGTCATAACGACAATCCGAAAAGAATAATATTCCGATTCGAAACGACTACCAGGAATATTGATTGAAAGGAATATTGTTTCAAGTTTTATCGAGATCGACCAACGTCAACGGCAACGAACTTGACTTGGTCAAAGTCACAAATGTTGACTTTATAAAAGCAAAGTCAAGGAAGTTGACTTACAAAAGTCAAATGTCAAAGATGTTGATTTTGTAAAAGTTAAAATCAATAATTTGAGGTTGAATCATAGTTAAATTTGAAAGAAAGTTGAAGTTGACGTAAAAGTATAACTTTGACCTTTAGAGAGTTTAAAAGTCAATACTTTTCAAAAATATAGTGTAAAATGACTTTATATAATGTTTTTAACAAAGTTTATTGCAAAAATATTGGTCGACGGCTTTAGATTACGATCGCATTTTGTAACAAATGTTTATTTATCGAAATGTAGGTAATATGTCCACTTTAATAAATGTTAAGGCATTTCCGATTGCTTTGGCGCCTTTGAGTCCAAAGACGGTATTTTATCGTAATATGTTTCTTTTATATATTTTAGTATGTTTATACAAGTGTTTAGAGTTGTTGATAAACATAACTTGAGATTGGAGGCTTTGAAACGATAATTTACGGAACCAAAACGTCAAGACGCCTAAACAAGCAAATCGAAGAATTTGCTGGAATTGGCCCCGCTGCGTCGTCCTGGGCAATCCAGGACAGCGCACAGGTCCAATTTCCAGCAAGCATCGTTTTGTTGTTTTGCCGAAATCCGTTCGTTTAAAGACTTTTTGGCTAAAACGCAATCTGTCAATAACTTATATTTTGTTCCAAATATATTTACCAAGTTTTATATATATGTATAAATATCATTTTACATACTAATACATACAATATGTTAATTTCGGTAATAATCACATCTTTATGTATTTTAGTCCAAATTTAGTCCATATCCAAAATATTCCATTGTGTTGGTCTAATACATTATTTCCAACCACTTTCAAGGCTAAAACCGAAATATGAATTGAAAATAATAAGGAAATATATGAAAAGATGAATTACAGAAAAATATCGATTTTACCGATAACAACCTTAAAGATCTACAAGCTTGAGAATGAATAAGCCTGAAAGCAAACTTTTGGTGGTGTGTTGATGAGAAATAATCAACTCCAAAACACAAATATATCCACCATTAGTTTAGATCTTTACATGCAAGATGATAAATAACGTTTCCAAAGAGATTTTCGGTAAAAGATTACTTACCAATATCAAAGAAATTTCCCTTCAAGAAAAGCTAGATGGATCTTCCCAAATGATATGTAAAATGGAAGACAATAGCTTGGAATGCAAAAGAATAATAGTTGGTGTTAGATTTCTCCAACAAATGAAGAGAAAGATGGAGAAAAACGGAAGAAAAGTGAAGAAAACTTAAAGAAAATCTTACCAAAAGTTATGGAGATCTCATAGATGATGATAATAGATGAACTTAGGCTTGAGACTTCCTTCAAATGTGTGTTTTCTTCTTCAATATTTCTGGAAATGTGTAGTACTTTTAGAGAGAGAATGGAGGAAATGAACTTGAGAGAAAATGTGTATTTGTGTGTGTTTTGGTTTATGTGTGAAGTGAGAGAGCAAATGGAGTGATTAGAAATGATGTAGGTGGCTATAGAAATGATGTTTCTAGACTTAGAAATGGTTTTACACGTTAGGAAAGTTTCCCCAACCAAAATACATGCAAAAATGAGTCACACAACAAAACAAAAATCTGACCAGCAGCCATGTGCTGCGCCCTGGACAAAAAATCCAGCTTTTCCAGTTTTTCGTTTGCGCGATCGTTAAGCAGTTTCGTTCGCCGAAAGTTCCCGATTCTTTTTGCGATGAACTTAGGAAAGTTCATACTTTGATTTTCTTGGTATTAGTTTCATTAAATGTTATATTTTCACTTTCGGTTCCGAGATACTCACGATTTCGGTAAAGGATAAACAAGAGCAAAAGCACGAAATCTCGATGATAGAGGATACGATAACTGACAAATTTGGCAAAAACCTCCTAACTTATTAGTACGAGAATACTAACTAATTGGCACTTAGATAAATAAAATTATTACGTCTCTAGGGACGAACCAGCATATACGTAAAACCCGATTCTCAATAACAGTAAACCGTGAGTAAAACAAAGCGAAATGCAAGGGTCAAAACAATTGCGAATAACTTTAAAATAATAACGGTGACTCAAGAATCTCAAATTGACGGGACGTCACAATTTCTAAATGTAATGCTAACTTTTCACCTCTTACTTCATAAGATCCAAAAAATAGTTACCAATAAACAAAGAATGTACAGAAACTTGAAGATATTTAATGGATTGGAGTATTATGTCCCCATGTGGCAATTTTGGTATGATCTCTAAGCATGTTCCTTTTATATTAGAAGCAATATCTATAAATAATGTCCATTTTTCTTTAGTTTCTTCTAATTGTTGAAATTCTAATTCTACTTCTATTTGGAGATCACCGGCGAAATCAACCAAAGTCTGTTAAAAGCTTGTGAGTTTATAACATTTTTCGGCTCATATACTAAGTTAAAGGTTACAGACCATTTAGCCAACCTTCCCGAAAATAATGTCTAGTTTTGGTAGAGGCTATGAGTAATGCTAAAATACGTTTTTCGAGATAGGAATACATGGTTTCGACATCAAGTAGACTTTTACTTACATAGTAGATGGAATGTTGTTGTCCTTCATGATTCTTGACGCGCACTACGCTTACAACATTTCGGGATACTACAAGATAAGTCTTTAGTTCTTGAAATGCTCCTTCTTCTTTTTGTCACCATGTAGCCTAAGAACTTTTATAGCCTCCACACCAAATTAATATTTTACAAGATTAAGATTCTGGTCTAGGATTTTGAAAGCTACTTTGAGTTCTCGAAGATGATCTTTAGATTTCTTCGATTTTACCACCATGTCATCGATGTATACTTCTATGGTGTCCCCTAGGTGGTCTTTAAACATCATGTTGACTAATATTTGGTATGTAACACTTGCATTATATAAACCAAAATATATACATGTCGGTGTCATGAGTGCAGTATCCTCCTAGTCAGAAGGTTCCATTTGAATTTCTTGAAATCCTTGTTGAGATCAATATAATCTATGCAGAGTATAAAAATCATATTCTTTTTCTGCTTAAGTAGTGCGTTTTCCAGCTATCTTGGGAACTTACTTCACTTCCCATATCATCCCGGTCTTCAATAGTCTTTAAACATCTTCTTGAACAATATCATTTATTTTTTGTGCAAAATTTCTTCTATTTTTTTTTATAGGCCTGAAGCTATTATCAAGTCCAAGTTGGGGAGTAATAATGTTTTTGGAGATACCTGTCATTGCTTCAGGTTTGCAAAAAAAGGTCTTCTTTTTGTTTCTCCATAAATCTATAAAATCCTTTTCAAGATCCTTGGCCAGTTCCTTGAGCACTTTATCTTCCGGATCTTCAGGATCAAGGATAACCTCTTTAACATCTTGCTCTTTTGGTTCGTATAACTCTTGGTTCTGTAATTTCTATGCTTGTGTAGGCTTGGTTATGGACTTCATCGAAGTTGTGTAACAGTCCTTAGCTTATTTTTTATCACTGTTTATCATCAACACTCCCCAAGGTATTCGCAACTTCACACATTGACGATATGAGGATGGTACTACTTTCATATCATGGATCAAAGGCCTACCTAGAATAATATTATAACAAGATAATGAATCAATAACACAAAATATTTGGAGAGAATTTACTCCCTCAATGTATACCAACAACTTGATATCTCCCACATTGTTCTTTATCTCTCTACTGAATCCAACCAATACACTATATTTAGTAATGATCTCAGTTTTAGGGATGTTCATCTTTTTTAGAGTCTCCAATCTGATGATGTTGATAGAGCTGCCTCTGTCTATCAAGATCATGCGTACAAAATGATTTGCAACATACATAGTGATAACCAGGCAATCATGGTGAGTATCTTGAACATTATATCTATCTTCTTCATCGAAGGTGATCATTGTCTGCTCTGTCAAGGTTGTTGTATTTGTATGTTTGGGTTGATTCTCTGATTTTAC
Source organism: Senecio squalidus (assembly GCA_910822075.1). Classification (NCBI taxonomy): domain Eukaryota; kingdom Viridiplantae; phylum Streptophyta; class Magnoliopsida; order Asterales; family Asteraceae; genus Senecio; species Senecio squalidus. The sequence continues at coordinate 62,861,807 of CAJVGC010000590.1, read as the reverse complement.
TTCCTTTGCATGTCTTTTAGCTGCAGAATAAGATGTATCACATATGTCAGAACTCCAAAAATAAGGTTAATTACCTTAGCATCTGGTGGTGGTGTTCTTGCTATCTGAGGGATCTTTGAGTGATCCTTAGGACTCAAGATCTCGAGCTCCTTCAGGATCTCTGGACCAATCCTTCTTCTTTGCCAAGAATTCCTTCAGATATCCCTTGCTTAGCAAGTGACTGGTCTCTTTCTCGGTGCAATTCTGTTCTCCGTAGTATAGCCAATATCCTCATGGAAGGCACACATTGGACTTGTCTTTTCAACTTGTATTTGGCTCATTCTTTCTTGGCCATCTTTCTTTTCACGTTTGATCAATCCTCAATGCTAAAACACTAAACGTAAGGAATCAATAACAGGTTGTGGAATAACAAGCTATTGATCTAACTGAATTGGAACAATGAATTCAACAATGGAAGTTATTACTTTCAAATCCTTAAATGGCGAGAAAGTTTGTTACAGAGATATTGATTCATCAACTCACACTTTCTGAACTTCTCTCACCACTATTTATAGGCTAAGCTAACTAACTATTACATTATACCAACCCTTATGTTTATGTAAAAACACTTCGGGTGAACTAATAATTATAAACATCGTTTAACGTTAGTTCGGTTGAACTTGAACTTAACTCTGATGAAGAGTTACTTCACCCGACCTAAAGTCTTCCTGATATCACACTCTAAGATTTAGTTTCGGTGATGAACAATGTTCACTCGAACTAAATATTTAAAACTATACAATGTGATTAAGATCTTTGGAAGCTTCAACATCAACCCTATATGCTCCAACAATCTCCCCCTTGGATGATACTTCCAAAATCTTCATCTTGCTAGTATAAGATCCATTCCCATCTTCCAAATAACCATCAGTCTCTACCTTCTATCTCTTGTACCCCTTCTGATTTTATCAACCTCCCAAGCTACAACCTCAAGAGCCATCCTTATTTCTTTATCATCAGGTTGCATTTTATCAAGTGGAAGGTTGAAAATAGTAAGAATACCACCATTAGAGAGCTCTCTTAGATCAAAATTTTCATAGATCCTCTCATCCTCTCCATCTTCTCTTCTCAGTACAATCTCATCTTTCTCATAGTCAACTCACCATCTGAGTATCTTGGGCTTTTGATGCACAACTTTGACTTTCTTCATGGGAGCAATAAACATAGTCATTCTTTTCCTTTTTGCTCTCAATTTCTTTCCAAAGTTGGCAACGTCAGTCTTAGCACATTCATGAATGAACCTCTCATAATCATATCCATGAGCATATTGACCATGGTTCACCATCTTCAACTGACATAGTCTTATGGCATCTTCCATAGAGATTTGCATGAGTTTCTCAGTTGTGTCAAAGGATTGAGTCATTGTACCAATTCTGCTTTTTCTCTTGATAAATATTGCACTAGTATAATGATAAAACCTCCAATCAACTATAGGTGGAAGAATACCTCTCTTCATGTTCATTAGTTCTTCTCTTTCATCCCTCAACTCCTCTTGGGATACCTTATTTATTCTACATCCTAAAGCACTGTCTTCTCCTTGAACTGAAACATCAGCAGCATCAATGGGAAACCCATATTGATCTAAATCACCTCCATCTGTTGCAGTCTCATCAATCCAATTAGAAAAATTCTTCAGTCATATATGTGACAACAATATCATCTACATAATAATATTCTGGCAGTGTAGATTTAAAAGATTGAGCAGGAACTGGATCTTCTCGTTGAGTCTTTGAAAACCAAGGCTCCTTCTCCATATACTCAGCAAAAGGATCATCTTCTTGCTTTACCTTAGTCTTTGACTGGACATCTTGACTTTGTTTCTCAACTAGAGACTTCAATGTCGCATTCTGACTTGGATCAACAGTTTTTGTAGAAGACCCCTCACCAGTTTGAACAATAGGAGAAATTGAGCTTCAGTTTCTTCTGTTCTTTGACTTTCAACATTGACCTCAACATTCACAGAAGTCCTTTCAGATTCTCTTTTGTTATGATCCTCATCTATCTTCTTTTCTATTTTCGATTTCAATTCACTTACAATTCCTTTAGTTTGAATATCTACCCATTTTTTCTCTAGGGTCTCAATCTTCATTTTCCCCACTGATCTAGATGACAATCCACCAACAGCCACAAAATAGTTCTTCAGATGTAATTTAGAATTCTTCTCTGAGAATTTATTCTTGTATTCCAACATCTTCTTCTTCAGATTGACTACACCAGAGTTAATAATTTCTTCACCCGATTTAAGCTCTACATCACCAGATTTATCTTTGTCATCACCGGACTTAAACAATTCTTCACCAAATGTAAGTTTCTCTTCACCAGATGTAAATTATGTGATTTTCTCCTTTCCATTTAAACTCCTAGCCTTCTCCAAATCTTCTACAATCTTCCCCACTATAGATAGATCAATCTCAGCTTCCTCATTAATAATTTCACTGCTTTCCACTCTTACTTCAGCTTCAGCTTCAACATGTTATTCTTCCACCACTATTCTCACCTCATCGCTTCAACATTAATCTCAGTTTTATCTCCCCCTATTTTGGATGCATCATCCATAGGAAGAGATTTTAAACACTTTAATTTCAATTGTTCTGTGATAACTTCATTTGAATTATGTTTCTATCTTAACTGATTTATCAGTGATTTTTGTCTCATTACCAGTTGCTCCAAGGCCTCATTCTTCTTTGTCGATTCCATGATTGTCAACATACCAATCCATGCACCCCCTTTCTTCTTGAAGTATACACATTAATAGGAGTGCTTGATGAAGCATCCTTCTGAACAGATAAGACATGGGTAGACACAAGTAGAACCTCAGAAGTAACAATATGTGAGGCATCCAGATTAGGCAGGGCTTGGCTCTCCTCAACTGTATAGAACCAATCTCCTCTTTCACCACTCCATTGGGCTTTCTCAGCAATAGGTGATTGAGGTGGACGTGATGGAATAGGAAAGGAGATTCAGGCTGATCAACCGCTACTTGTTATTTTTGTTGTTGCTCTGCTTGTTTTTGTTGCTGTTCTTGTTGTTGTTGTTGTTGTTGTTGTTGTTGTTGTTGTTGTTGTTGTTGTTGTTGTTGTTGTTGTTGTTTTTGTACATTCTCTCCCCACTTGCATTGTAGCTCCAAAAACATATGTATAGCTACCCTTGCCTGATTGATCATTCGTGGGAAGAAAGGAGTGAACTGTCCTGAGAATACCACTCTTGCTTTGGGAAGATATTTTCTCATATTATTCAAGATTTTCCAGTTCATGTTCTTATCCTTAAGTGTAGGACCTTCTAGCATCAGTCCCTGAACTTCAGATTGCAAGATGATCTGAAGGAATCTTGGATAAAGAAGAATGAATGTGAACTTCCTTTATCCATTCTTTGCATGCAGTCCATGATGAATCCAGAGAAGTTAAACCTCCTTTGAGTGATCATACAAACAAAAACAGATGCCATTGTTTTATTCATCTCATCAAACCCCCAGACCTTCCAGATATGCAACAAACCAGTACATGGATAAGATATCTCAACTTGAATGAGACTCTTGTCTTCTTCATTATACTCTCCGGGAAATCACCCTCATACCCAGTTTGTCTACATACATTCCTTATTTCTTCCATCTCCAATCTCTCCACACCACCAGCATCATCCAACTGTAATACTCTCAGAACACATCTTCAGTGATAGTAACATTCTCCATTTGTACAATTGATGTAACAGTCCTCACTCCATTTACAATGGCAAACTTGCATTCTGCCAGAACTCGAGGAGTACATCTCTATATAGAACATGACTCTCTGAAATAGCAAATATCAGGTTTGAACTGATCATAAATCCCAAAATAATCTTCCAATCCTCATCAACTTCAGAATGGCCCATATCTAAAAATGCAGCAACATTATGTTTAGGGAAAGCCATATGAAATCAGTTACAAATCATTAGTATTCAATCAACAGTATAAACTGAACAAACATATATAATAAACATTTAAAGAATACCTTAATAAAATCAGAAAACAGAGGAATATAACTCTAAAACTGGAAACACTCTAAAAATTATCTCAAAAGCGCTAAAAATCTATAGAAAAGCTCTAATGGAAATTGCCAGTGAAAATAAATGGTAAGAAATTTTATTCAGATTAGTAATTTTGATCTGGATAAGAGATGCAATTTGCATGAATTAAAAATGATTACTTGAATTTAAAAGTATTAAAAAATAACTTAAGAGAAATTATTATATTTAATTTCCCACCAAAAAGTCACCCGACCTAAGTAATAGTGTCCCAGAGTTAAAATTAAACAAAATTATAACCCGACCTAAAAGTTAAAGAACCCGACTTAAACTTATAGTCAAAATAGGCAACTCAAGTACCACATTAAAATAAGTATAATACCCGAGATAAAAATATGGTCAACAAAGTCAAAGTTATTACCACACATAAATTAGATCAACACCCGACCTAATATTTGATTACCCGAATTAAATTTAATCAATATTAACTCATTTAAATCTTTCTAGGTTAAATTCTTAACATCAGAATTGACACATTCCAAACTGTGACAACCGTCACTCTTCCGACTCAGGTTAGTCTAGTATGCCGATAGATCTTACCGTGTTTGCAGAAAACTTTTATTTAAAGTTTCTTTACATTTTACTTATGTGTGATTATTACTTTGACATGTGTGTATATCTTATATGTGTTGCTACCGTGTTAGTTAAGGTTCACAATAGTTAGTTCCCACTAGACGAGCTCCTAGATAATTTATTGGGCATTACGTATTTGATTCATTAGAATACTTTGGTATATGAACTTGTTGATACATTTTGTTTAACACAAAAATAACCTTTGTTAAACTTGGAATATTCATCTAACTAGTTCGAGTTTTCCGTCTAGAGTTTGTGTTTCATTTTGAAACAAACCGTTCTCGTATACATTTGTAAACCACAATTGTATGATTGTGTATCCTAACAATCGACCATAAGACCATGTCTCGAGTCTCGTGTTGACCGGTCCTTAGGTCAACAAAATCACTCCTTACACTACTTGATTTATCTTTAATCATATTACCTAAAATAAACACAAACCATAATCATCTTTTTCTCCTACATCCACCACCCACAAACACCCCTTGCAGCCGATTCCTTTCATCCCAATCACTACCATCGGGTTCTCCATTTCAGCCATTGAATCGTTCATCTTGAAGCCTCAAATTAGCAAGGTAATCATGTTGTTATTATGGTGTAAATTATCATCCGAAACCCTAATTCTAGTATTCATATTTCGGATATTTTTTCCTTGCCAGCCATCGATCAAGATACTTGGAGTTCTGATTCATCTCGTTCATAATCTGGTCAAAATCATCATATCAAGAAGGTTTGTCTTTTCGTTTTGAAAATCGTATACTCAATTTAATTCCTTTGTCCGATTATATATATATATATATATATATATATATATATATATATATATATATATATATATATATATATATATATATATATATATATATATATATATATATATATATATATATATATATATATATATATATACATATATATATATATGTATATATATATATATATATATATATATATATATATGTGTGTGTGTGTGTGTGTGTGTGTGTGTATGTGGGTGTGTGTGTGTGTGTGTGTGTGTGTGTGTGTGTGTGTGTGTAATAACATTTCATGTAATTTTTTAACCTAATCGGCCAGTTCATGTTTGGTGTATTTGGATTGTTATTGTGTAAAGTGATCGTGGTTCATGATGGATCGTTTCAGATTGTTGTCATTTCCAACAGGTTGTAATCACACAAATCCATGAAGTATGTGTTCGTAATCCTTAGCCGATGTTTTCATTTCATTACTAGATTCTGTTTTGGTGTATACTAATCGGCTAAACTGATTGTGTATTGATGTTATAACCCCGTCACGAATTGGGATGACTCAAATTCATATTGGTGAGCTTTTATTGATCGAGTCATTATCTCTAGGCAAACTCCATCATCTAAGTACATATACATTAGCCGATTCATGGTTGTTTATGTATGCGTGATTACAAACTGATTTGTGTTTGTTTGGCTTTGGTGACCATGACTGATTTCGGCAGCTCCTAGTTTCGTTGTCTGGTTTGGTTTGCTTGTAACGGTATTCGTCAATGCTTGGAATCGAACCATTGCAATTCTTGGTATAAAACCGTGCTACTCTATCTTATTCGTTGTATGAAATCTTTTGGTGACTCTTTTCGAATTGTTTTGGACTTGTTAATAACTCGTGCTATGTTTTTTAATCGTTAACTAAATGGTGTCTTTACGTTTGTAACTTTAATCGGTAGAAAACCCTAAGTTATTGGACATGTATAAAACGTTTGGACAGTTTCTGAAATTATATATTGGTCTGTCTTCTTCAGTATTTAACTCTGTTTAGTGTTGAGTTATAATTGTGATCTAAATGAAGATTGTAGGTCTTAGAATCTAGTTATTAAAAACGTAAGAGTCATTATCTAATTCTTTACAAAACTTCCTAAAAGTGTAAAATACTAACAGAGGGTGTAACCTGAATTTTTGGAACACTTTACTAGGCCTTGATAATTGAATTTGTGTAACCACTTAGACAAACTTTAACATATTATGAATGGTTTAATATTGGTTTATAACAGGTCTAATCGTCTTAAAAATAGTTAACTTGTTTACATTTGAAATATACGACTTTGAAACGTGTTATAACTCAACTTATATAAACCTATGCTTTTGGACAGATTACATAGTCAGTTTTGTTTTGACCATATCTTTTTCATAATGAACTCAATAAGGTCAAAATCATAGTCAAAGACGTAGCCCTCTGAGTCTAGTTTTCAAATATATCAAATTCATCGTCTAACTATTCCTAGAACTCAAGATATTTCAGTTTGAACGAACATAGGTACTCGCTAAAAATTGTGTCGGTTTATCTAAAGACTGAAACTCGTTATCTTATTCTCACAATTGTTACAACCTTTATCTAGGGGAGCTATAGGTCTAGTCAGGACGTTACTTGTGACCTACCTACTTGCTTACATATACACATATTCACACTGCTCGTGTATTATCGCTTTGCTCGATAAGGTGAGTTCATCGCCCCTACTTTACTATTGTTTACGTTTTATAAATCGGGGGAAAGTAAAGCTTGACCAAACTATTTTGAGAAAAATATTTTACAATAAAACGGATTTTACTTCCATACTTTCTAAATATGGAAACCTTACAATTTTCGTAAACTTACCATAAATAGATATTCTATTTATGGAAACTTACTATTTTTAGAAATCATGAAATGTGTAAAAAAAAACTATTGCATTTTTAAAACATTACGAGACAGTTGGTTGCGAGAGTTTTTCACCCGTATACCTTTCGTATTGTGAAAACTCTGGTCAATACACCTTTCCTACTGACACATCAGTATACCTTTCCTACTGACACATCAGTATACCTTTCCTACTGATGCCTGCACGCTCATTAGTATACATTTCCTACTAATGAGGTCTACTTATGGTAGTGTGGGTACTGCGGTTGATATATATCAGTATACCTTTCCTACTAATACATGCACGCTCATTAGTGTACCTTTCTTACTAATGAGGTGTACTTACGGTAGCATGGCTACTGCTTACTTGTGATACTTGATTATGTTGTGTGATTGTGGATTATGATTTTCTTACTACTTACATGCATTAGTTACACATTATTTTACTACTTGATTTGAGATATGATTTCTGATCTTACATTTTTTTAATTACTCGATAAACTCGCTCAACTTTATGTTTATATTTTAAGCATTACTTTCAGATAATGAGAAGGCATAGGGCTTGGCTTTAGGAGTTGGATTCTAGCACACTTTCAGGACAACATTGCATTTGTGGCTTAATTTTATGACTATACGTTTCGGATTGTATTTCGGGCTTGCATGCCTAAGTATTGTTTCTTTACGTTGATTAAGTGGTTGAACATTTTACTTGTAGTGTTTGACGGTTTTCGTGTACCAAGGATTATACCTTGAGTATGGTGACGTAATAACAATACATTATTTCTTTTATCATATAGATATGTCTTTATTTGCTATTGTGTTATGACGATCGCCAATCGGTCACACCTGATATCAGAGCACACGGTTAATGAGAACTAGGTGATTTGACCTAGACTATAACTAGGAGTCCTAATATAGTTCTTTTAGGATCTTTTTATCGTTTCATATCGTCTCACCACTCGTACGTAATGAGTTTATCGCCTAAAGAAGACGGCGAACCGCAACGACTTACGACGCCGAAAGAGTTTCCGTTATGATTGCTTCCATGTGACTTTTGTTTTATATCCTCATTATTGGTTTGTATGGAAATTTTAAATTTCTCCTTTTTATTGACCGGTAAATGTGAGCATTGTAATGAGAGACATGGGGAGAAGACGTGTATATGAAACGGTATGGATATAATTATGGGTGTATAACATAATTATATCCATGGCGAGTTATATGTATGTCTACGTGACCATGTTTGTAATTTCGACGCAAAACATACCAATTAGTTCTTGTCCTTTACATCATTGTATACCACTTGTTAAGTTACTATATACTCGTACTAACACATTTTTCATTTATATTGTAGATTCCTCCTCGACGATATCTTACTGAACCCGAGATCGCCGCTTTGATCGGTCAGCAGTTAGCTGCGGTGGTACCCACGATCGTGACACAGGTCACGAATTCCCTTAATCAACAACCTCAGGGAGCACCACATCCACCTCCACCACCGCCACCGCCACCTCCTCCACCTCCACCTCCTCCACCTCCACCTACTCATGGTTGTACTTACAAGGATTTCATGAATTGTAAGCCAACCGAGTTCGATGGAAAAGGTGGGGCCCTTACTCTCATCCAGTGGTTCGAACAAGCTGAGTCGGTCTTCGACATCAGCAACTGCGGTGCTCAAAACCGAGTTCTTTATTCTACCCACCTCCTGAAGGGCAAGGACCTTACCTGGTGGAACTTTGTGATCAGTTCCCGTGGAAGGGATGTTGCCATGGATTTACCTTCGGAGGATTTCTGGACCCTTATGTTAGACCAGTTCGTGTCTCGTACCGAGATGAAGAAAATGGAGGATGAGCTTTGGGGTCATACCATGGAGGGACCCAAGTTGACTGCATACACCGACCGTTTCCATGAGCTTGTTCGTTTATGTCCGCAGATGGTTGATACTGAGGCTCGTCTTGTTGAGTGTTTTTTTCATGGTCTTCACTCGGAGGTTCGTCGGTCGTTGAGGGGCATTGATCCTCCTACGCTACAGGATTCTATTCACCGTGCCGAGTCCATTACTAAGGACTTAATCAGGGATGGCATCTTTACATCGAGGACGCGTAAGGATCGAGATGATAACCATGGGAATTCGAAGAAGTTCAAGCGAGATCTGGTAGCTCTAGCAGTGGAGTGAAGTTTGGGTATAACGGTACGCTTCCCTTGTGTCAGAAGTGTAACCGTCATCACGAGAGGAACACACCTTGTACTTGTACCCAATGTAGTCAGAAGGGCCATGTGGCCAGGGATTGTCGTACTAGGCCTATTGTTGTTGTGCCAGTGAATGCAGTGGGGCCTAATTCTTGTTTCGGTTGCGGAGGTACCGGTCATTTTTTCAGAGATTTCCCTCATAAGCAGGGAAACTGTGGACGTAATAATCCTCCGAGGATTCAGGGAGCTCATCCTGCTCCGAATAATTAGGGTTATCGTGGTCCGAATAATCAGTCGTGGTCCGAATAATCAGTCGTGGTCCAAATAATCAGGGAGGTCAGAACAACCAGGGGAACCCAGCTCGTGCTCGAGCCTAATTAATGGGAGCCGCAGAGGCACAACAGGATCCTAACACTGTTGTCGGTACATTTTCATTAAATGACCATTTTGTTACAGTATTATTTGGTTCGGGTGCGGATGTTTGCTTTGTATCGCTTGATTGTGTGTCCTTGCGTGGGTTAGAGCCTACTAGATGTGTTCGGGGTTACCAAATTGAATTAGCGAACGGTAGGACTTTTGTATCCCATCAGATCGTCCACGACTGTACTCTCGTTTTTGAGAACAACCTCTTCAACATTGACTTGATACTATTCCATCTTGGTAGCTTCGATGTCGTAGTGGGTATGGATTGGTTGTCCAAACATCATGCTGAGATCTTTTGCTTCGAAATATTCGTTCGTATTCCTTTGTCAGACGGTTCTTCGTTAGAGGTATTTGGGGAGAAGTTGATCGAGGAGACAGCTAGAATGATGAGTATGCAGATGGAGGGAAGAAATATCTCCGATGTCCCGATCATTCGTGAATATTCCAGAGTCTTTCCTGAGGAGTTTTCTAGTCTACCTCCTCTTCATCAGGTTGAGTTTCGTATCGACCTAATTCCTGGAGCCACCCCTGTGGCCAGAACCCCATATCGACTTGCGCCTTCTAAAATGAGCGAGTTATCCGATTAGCTGCAGGAACTGCAAATATTGGGGTTTATTCGTCCCAGTCATTCCCCGTGGGCAGCACCGATTCTGTTTGTGAAAAAGAAAGATGGATCTATGAGGCTTTACATCTATTACCGCGAGCTTAATGAGCTTACTATTAAGAATCGGTATCCTCTTCCCCGCTTCGACGATCTGTTCGATTAGCTCCAAGGAGCTACCTGTTTCTCGAAGATTGATCTTCGCTCTGGCTACAGTTACGTGTTCACGAAGCTGATATTCCTAAGACTGCCTTTCGAACTCGTTATGGTCATTTGGAGTTCACTATTATGCCTTTCGTTCTTACTAATGCCCCTACGGTTTTTATGGATTTGATGAACACCGTGTGTAAGCCTTATCTTGATAAACTCATAATCGTGTTCATTGATGACATACTTATTTATTCTAAATCTGAGGAAAACCATACTCTTCATCTTCGTCTGATTCTCGAGTTACTCGAAAGAGAATCCTTGTACGCTAAATTTTCTAAATGTGACTTATGGTTGAAAGAAGTCCACTCTTGGTTCATGACGTAAATTGTGAAGGTATTCATGTTGACCCGAGCTAAATTGAATCAGTTAAAAAATGGAAGCCTCCTTCTTCGCCGACCGAGATCCGTTCATTCTTAGATTAGCTGGATATTATCGGAGATTTATTGAGAATTTCTCCAAAATCGCTAAACCTCTCATCACTCTAACACAGAAGAATAAGAAGTATGTTTGGGGAGATGATCAGGAGATGGCTTTTCGGACTCTGAAAAAAGCGATTGTGTAATGCTCATATCCTTGCACTTCCTGATGGTACAAACTATTTCGTGGTTTATTATCACGCCTCTGGTCAGGGTTTGGGTTGTGTTATGATGCAGCGGGTAAGGTTTATTGCGTATGCTTCTCGACAGTTGAAGGTTCACTAAAAGAATTACATCACTCATGATCTTGAGCTTGGAGCAGTGGTTTTTGCACTTAAGTGTTAGAGACAGTATCTTTATGGTACCAAAAGTGTCATCTACACTGACCATAAGAGTCTAAAACACATCTTTGATCAGAAAGACCTTAATATGCGCCAGAGACTGTGGATAGAGCTTCTTAGTGATTATGATTGCGAAATCAAATATCATTCGGAAGCTAATGTACTCGCTTTGATTGAAAAAAAGAGCTAAACCGAGACGTGTTAGAGCCATGAGTATGACAGTTGGGTCGGGTATTCCTCAGCAGATTTTAGATGTCCAGATAGAGGCATTTAAGGAGGAGAATTTAGACACTTCGTGGGTTAGACAGTCAGTTTGAGAAACGGGAAAATGGTGGTTTATACTTCATCCGTCGTATTTGGGTTCCGTTAGTAGGAGGTATTCGTACAGTGATTATGGATGAGTCGCATAATTCTAAGTATTCGATTCACCCTGGAGCAGATAAGATGTGTTTCGACATACGGGATATGTATTGGTGGTCGGGTATGAATCGAGACATCGCTACCTTCGTAAGTAAATGTATCACTTGTGGTCGTGTGAAAGCAGAACATCAGAAACCATCCGGGTTACTTCAGCAGCCTGAGATTCCTGAATGGAAGTGGGAAAATATAGCCATGGACTTCATTACTAAGTTACCGCGTTCATCTAGTGGTTTCGACACAGTATGGGTTATACTTGACAAGCTGACTAAGTCAGCATATTTTCTGGCTATTCGGGAAGACTATAAAATGGAGAAGTTGACTAGGGTCTACATCAAGGAATTCATATCTAGTCATGGTGTTCCAGTGTCTATCATCTCACGCAGAGACCCTAGATTTACTTCTCGCTTTTGGCAGTCCATGCATAAAGCGTTGGGTACACGTTTAGACATGAGTACGGCTTATCATCCTCAGACCGACGGTCAGAGTGAGCGTACTATTCAGACACTTGAGGATATGTTGCGGGCTTGTATCATTGACTTTGGTGGTAGTTGGGATTCGTATCTTCCGTTAGCTGAATTTTACTATAATAACAACTACCATTCTAGTATTCGTTGTGCTCCTTTCGAGGCACTCTATGGGCGTAAGTGTCGTTCTCAAGTTCTTTGGGTAGAGGTTGTTCAGTCTAAGCTTGTCGGGCCCGAGGTTGTTCAGGATACTACCGACAACATTTGTCAGATTCGAGACGTACTTCGTGCGGCGAGCGACCGCTAGAAGAGTTATGTAGATGTTCGTCGTAGACCACTTGAGTTCAGTGTGGGTGATTTTATCTTCCTGAAGGTTTCTCCTTGGAAGGGTATTGTTCGTTTCGGCCGTAAGGGCAAGCTTGCACCACGTTATGTGGGTCCTTTCGAGATTTCTGAGCGTATTGGTTCGGTGGCTTATCGTTTAAAGCTACCTCAAGAGTTGAGTAATGTTCACGATACATTCCATGTCTCGAACTTGAAGAAGTGTCTTGCCGACACTAACTTGCAAGTTTCACTCGATGATATTCAGATTGATGATAATTTGAGGTTCGTGGAGGAACCAACCGAGATTGTTGATCGAGAGGTTAAGACTCTCAAGCGTAGCCGTATTCCTATCGTGAAAGTCCGTTGGAACTCTCATCGGGGTCCAGAATTTACTTAGGAGCGCGAGGATCAGATGAAACTCAAAGTTCCCCGATCTATTTCAGTGATTATTTCAGGTGTCTGTATTCTCACTTGAATTTCGGGACGAAATTCTCTTAAGTGGGGAATAATGTGGCAACCGTCACTCTTGCGACTCAGGTTAGTCAAAAACGTAAGACTCATTGTCTAATTCTTTATATAACTTCTTAAAAGAGGAAAATACTAACAGAGGGTCTACTATGAATTTTTGGAACACTTTACTAGGCTTTAATAATTTAATTTGTGTAACCACTTAGCCAAAAACATATTTTGAATGGTTTAATATTGGTTTATAACATGTCTAATTGTCTTAAAAATGGTTAACTTGTTTACATTTGAAATATACGACTTTGAAACGTGTTATAACTCAACTTATATAAACCTATGCTTTTGGACAGATTACATAGTTAGTTTCATTTTCGACCATATTGTTTTCATAATAAACTCAACCAGGTCAAACTCTTAGTCAAAGACGTAGCCCTCTAAGTCTAGTTTTCAAATATATCAAATTGATCATCTAACTCTTCCTAGAACTCTAGATATTTCAGTTTGAATGAACATAGGTACTCGATGAAATTTGTGTTGGTTTATCTAAAGACTAAAACTGGTTAATCTTATTCCCACGATTGTTACACCTTTATCTAGGGGGGCTCTAGGTCTAGTCGGGACATTACTTGTGATCTACCTACTTGCTTACATAAACAAATATTCCCACTGCTCGTGTATTATCGGTTTACCCGAAAAGGTGACTTCATCGCCCTTACTTTACTATTGTTTACGTTTAATAAATCGGGGGAAAGTAAAGCTCAACCAAACTATTTTGAGAAAAATGATTTACGATAAATGGATTTTACTTCCATACTTACTAAATACGGAAATCTTACTATTTTCGGAAACTTACCATAAATAGATATTCTATTTATGGAAACTTACTATTTTTAGAAATCATGAAATGTGTAACAAAAACTACTGCATTTTTAAAACTTTACGAGCCAGTTGGTTGCGAGAGTTTTTCACTAGTATACCTTTTCTACTAGTAAAAACTCTGGTCAGTATACCTTTCACATCAGTATACCTTTCCTACAGATGCGTGAACGCTCATTAGTATACCTTTCCTACTAATGAGGTGTACTTATGGTAGTGTGGCTACTGCGGTTGATATATATCAGTATACCTTTCCTACTGATACTTGCACACTCATTAGTATACCTATCCTACTAATGATGTGTACTTACGGTAGCATGGCTACTGCTTACTTGTGATACTTGATTACATTGTGTGATTGTGGATTATGATTTTCTTACTACTTATATTCATTAGTTACACATTTCTTTACTACTGGATTTGAGATATGATTTATTGCCTTACATTTTTATACTTACTCGATGTACTCGCTCAACTTTATGTTGACATTTTAAGCATTACTTTCAGGTAATGAGAAGGCATTTGTGGCTTTATTTTATGACTATACGTCTGGGATTGCATTTCGGGTTTGCATGTCTAAGTATTGTTTCTTTACGTTGATTGTTTGGTTGAACATTTTACTTGTAGTGTGTTAACGGTTTGCGTGTACCAAGTATTATACCATGAGTATGGCGACGTCATAATAATACATTATTTCTTTTATCGTATAGATATGTCTTTATTTACTATTGTGTTATGATGATCGCCAATCGGCCACACCCTACGTTTTCGCCACTGGCGGCGTGTGACACAAACCATCAGTTAATCTTGAAATTGTTTAAAAAGAAAAATTTCAATTTCAGAAATCAAAAAATTATATTCCGGGATTCCATAAATTAGTTCATATGAGCAAATTTGCTTCAGAAATGAAATGTTTTGTAAAATGCAGAAACTTGTATTTTTAGTAGAATTCAACATGTGTCAAAAATTCATAAATTGCAGGTTTTAAATAGTTGAAAAATTACATGATATTCAATCAAACTTAATCAATTCTTGTCAAGAAGAAGTAAATTAAATTAATATTTTACTAAAGTATGGCTTATATACCTTATTGTCATTAAAACAGAGCAGTTTTGTGACATATTTCAACCAAAGAATTTGTATGAACACATGAATAATCTTCAATCTTTATTGAAAGTTCCCAGAATATGATTTATCAACCTTATAAACTGCTTTTTCTCTCAAGATATTTTGATTATATGCACGTGTTTATATTCAAAATTAGAGCTAGTACTATTGTTCAACTCATTCCCCTGTCTCTGTCGTTTATCAAGTTAGCATCAAGGATCTAAGAAGACAATAGACTAGTTTATTGAAGAATTTGGACTTATTCACTTGTCTCTGTCGTTTATCAAGCTAGCATCAAGGATCTTGATATCGCATATTTATATAGATATTTCTATGCGATATTGTGTCGGTTTTCATAGTAAACATGATGGATAGGATAGGTTTTTACATTTAATCGTGTGGAAAAGTGTTTTTATCTATTTTACAGGTTTACATGATCGGGAAGTGGAAAGGAGTGAAGAAATGAGCTTAAATGACGAGATTACGGAGAAGCTAAGGAGGTGCTGCGCACATGGGGTATGGGTGCTGCGCACCAGGGGAATTTGAGTTGGTTTTGGACACGGAAATGCCCGGTGCTGCGCACCTATGGAGGAGGTGCTGCGCACCTGTCTTGATAAACACAAGAAATTGGAGTTTGAGTCGAATACGATTTCCACCTTTGATTTTGCCTCTAAATACAACACCAAATCCGTCCAGAATTTCATTCAGTTTTATTCTCACGTCTCTGGAGCTGTTAATTCGTTTAGAAGCAAGGTTCAAGGCACGGAAGATCATATTTTCGGCAATCGGCGATCACGACACGTTCGGCGATTTTCCTCGTTTGTTCTTTTCTAGTTTTGAATTATTTTCCAGCATGTTTTCTAACGACTTAATTGCTTTTTCAGACCACGTTATGAGTAGCTAAATTCTCTTTATGCTTGTTTGAACAACGGATCCTATTTGATGTTTATTTAACGTTTTCGGTTGTTTTATGTTTTTGTGTTTAACCGTCGATCCTTATTTGCTTAAATTTTAATATGTTATTATAGTTGTTTATATATAATTTGTTTAATCAACATTCTAGGTATTCGGAAGGAATCTAGATAGATTAGATAAGTTTTATGAAGTAATCGGTCGGTCTATAATCGATTTAAAATTATTAAGATTCGGAAGGACTTAGTAATAACAACTTAGGTAATTAAATTTAAGTGAGTAGGTCTAAGTATTAAGATTCGGAAGGACTTGATAATTAGAGGAGTTATTCGGAAGGAAACTCTATAAGGTTAAATCACTAAAAACAGGCTTGATACTTATTGCTTGATTATTAATATTTATAACTGTATTCGGAAGGAACGGTGTAAGTAGAGGTAATTAAAGTTAGTAAAAGATTCGGAAGGACTTTTATTATACCTTAGAAGTTGAAACAACAATCGATCTCGTAAAATTAACGGAAAATAGGTGAAGTGTCAAACAAGTGTAATCTTTCTTTATTTAATTTAATCCATAAATCTTTCGTTCGATTTTAATTAATCACTCTTTTTACTAATTACTTGCAATTTTAGTTACGATAAAAAACCCCCAAATACTCTTAGTATTATTTATTCGAATATAAAAACAAATTAGTCCCTGCGAACGAACCTATACTTACTATTAAACTATATTACATACGAATAGGTCCACTGCCTATAAGTGTGTAATTGCGTGAAATAGTCGGTTAAATTTAAGACTCGATTTTACACATCAGATCTCAAAGTCAATAAATTATTAAAAATCACTTTAAAACTTTATAGTTTTATGATAAATAGATTTAAATGCCATTATTTACTGAAAATATATATTTTCTTTGTTTTTCTACTTGACAATCAATGATTTCCCCTTTGAAAGTTATCAATTTTAATGACTTTATGCAATGTATACACCACATCTTGCTTAAGGTTTCAAAATACAAGAATATGAGCATTTATGAAAACATTTGGTTTCAAGAAATTTTTTAAGTACTGAACTATGTTAAATTATGCTGGAATTTATGTTTAAAGACAAATTTCTTAGAAATTTTGTTTTTGTGAAACATATTCAAATTTTATACTGCTTTTGATTGATTTTTCATGATTTTACATATTTTGTATTTGATGTTTTATAAAACAGACTCCAAAACTTAAAAAGAGAATAGAAAGAAATCTTTTTGAGTTATATATAAACATACTGAAAACACACATTTTTGGATTTTATCTATACAAAACTGAAAACACATATTTTTTTATTTTATCTATTCAAACTGAAAACACATATTTTTGGATTTTGTCTATACAAAACACTACCAGATTTAAAAATTTTACCAGACTTAAAAATAAACACTACCATACTTAAAATTTTTACCAGACTTGAAAAGAAACACTACCAGACTTAAAAAGAATACAATACCAGACTTACAATTATTTTTGTTTTTTCCATTTTCTCCCCCTCTTTTTGTATTTTGAAATAAAAAGAAAGAAATATGCAAAAAGATATGTATAAAAATAGTTTGAAGAAACACTCAATTAAGAATCATGAGACCCATAGCCTGAACAAGAAAATTGAATCTTGAAACATCAAATGCCTTTGTGAAAAGGTATGCTAATTGGAGGTCTGTTGGAATCTTAACCAAGTGAATCAAGTGTTTTTCAAAAAAATCTCTTATGAAGTGGTGTCTAATCACAAAATGTGTTGTCTTAGAATGTTGAACATGGTTCTTAGTAATGAACATTGCAACAATATTGTCTATGTGAATAGGTGTGTTCATAAAGTTAAGGACATATTTTAGCATCTGATTCTAAATCCATAAAACCTGGGAAGTACAAGAACCAGCAGCAATTTATTCTACTTCAGCAGAGGATTGAGAAACAGAGGTCTGCTTCTTGCATTGCCAAGAGACTAGCCTATTTCCTAAAAATTGGCAGCCTCTTGTAGTAGATTTACTATTCAAGTTGCAACCTCCATAATCACTGTCAGTTTAGGCATAAAAGTCAAAAGTAGAATCCTTAGGATACCAAAGGCCTAAATAAGGTTGTCCCTTAAGATATCTAAAGATTCTCTTAACAGCAATTATGTGGGAAACTTTAGGATCAGCGTGAAATCTAGCACAAAAACAAACTCTAAACATTATATCAGGTCTAGTAGCAGTAAGGTACATTAAAGAACCTATCATAGACCTATATAAAGGTTGATCAGCACTCTCACCATCTAAATCAGGATGAAGTTTGGCTCTAGTGTCAAAAGGAGTGGAAGCAGAATTTACAATCAGTGAAACCAAAATTAACTAACATGTCTTTGACATACTTAGACTGATTGATAAAAATTCCATTATCCAACTGCTTAACCTGTAATCCTAGAAAGAAAGACATCTCTCCCATAGAGCTCATTTGAAATTTTGAATGCATCACAGATTCAAATTCTTTGCACAGAGCATCATTAGTTGAACCAAAAATGATATCATCAACATATATTTGAACAAACACTAAATCTTGGCCAACTGTCTTAATAAATAAAGTCTTATCAATTGTTCCTCTAAGGTAGCCATGGTCAATCAAATATTTGGACAATGTGTCATACCAAGCTCTAGAAGCTTGATGTAAACCATACAAAGCTTTGTCCAACTTGACCACATGATCAGAGTATTGAGGATCCAGGAAACCAGGAGGCTGACTAACATACACTGTCTCTTCAAGAACTCCATATAAAAGTGATTTAACATCCATTTGATAAACCTTAAAGTTCTTACAAGAAGCATATGTTAAAAACAATCTAATAGCCTCTATTATAGCAACTGGAGCAAAAACATCATCATAATCTATACCCTCTTCTTGAGTATAACTGTTAACCACAAGTCTAGCGTTATTCCTCACAATAATACCTCTATCAGCCCTTTTTACCTTAAAAATCCATATAACTCCTTGAACATTCACATCTGTAGGTCTTTCCACTAAAGTTCCTACTTCTTGAACCTTAAATTGAAACAGTTCTTCTTGCATAGCCTCTACCCAACTATTAATATTCAATGCATTATCTACATTCTTAGGCTCAATTTGGGACAGAAAGCAAGAAAATAAGCACAAATTTTCTAAACAAGTATTACTTCTAGTCTTGACCCCATCATACAAATTTCCTATAATATTACTTAGAGGATGTGTTTTGTGAGCTTTTAAAAATGAATTTATTTCCTCAGTAATATTAGTAGAAAGATTTATTTAATTTGGCACAATATCATCAAAGAATAGAGAATCGGAAGTTGATTCACTAGGTTATTCATGGCTTGGTTCATCAAAATGGGTTTCAGATTCTGTACCAGATTTCAATTGTTCTTCACCAGAGTTGTTTAGAGTTTCAGCTTCTGCACCAGAGTTAATCAGTGATTCACCAGAGTTGTTCTGTGATTCACCAGAGTTTTCTTCTATTCTATTTTGTGCACCCGAATTAACTTGTGACCCACTAGAGTTATCTTCAATTTCAAATTGTGCACCCGAATTAAATTGTGATCCACCAGAGTTATCTTCAGTTTCATATTGTGCACCCTAATTGATTTGATTTACACCAGAATTCATATCTTGATCTTGTACAACATTGTCATGTTCCTCAGAGGATACACGAACGTCTTCTTCTTGAAGAATGCCTGCTTCAGTTTGACTCCCTGAACTATCTTGACTCACAACTGTTGTAGCTTTTGATGAAATGGTGTTATCATGAACTAATGATGAAGGGCTTGCACTTGTATTTCCTTGATTATCAAATTCAAACTCATCAGTGTCTTTAGCATTAGTAACATCTTCTGTTAATACGTGCATTTCTTCTTAAACAGCTGGACAGAAACCATTTAAAGAATTCACAAATGTATCTAAATCAAACAACCATTCACCACCTGAATTCTTAACTTTTGGTGTGTATTCATTGAATATCACATTAATGGATTCCTATATGGTTCTAGTTCTTCTGTTATAAATCCTATAAGCTTTTGAAACACTAGAATAACCAAGAAAGTATCCATCTTCAATCTTAAAATCAAAATTTCCTAGGTAATCTTTGGTGTTTAAGATAGAACATTGACATCCAAATGCTTTGAAAAATCTTATAAGAGGCTTTCTTTTGAAGTCTTTCCTAGGCTCTTAACAATATGAATCCTATTGTTCACATAACACATTCTATTCACAGCTTCTGCCCAAAAGATAACAGGTAAAGAAGAAGCACTTAACATGGCTGTAGCTCCCTCAATTAATGTCCTATTTTTCATCTCAGCAATTCCATTCTGTTGAGGTGTTCTGGGTGAGCTATTTTGTCTAGAAATACCATTAAGTGCACAAAATTCATTCATGGTTGCATTCTTAAACTCAGTGCCATTATCACATTTCTTGACTTTCACATTTTATCACAGAAATTTTCAATTTGAATAACAAAGTCTTTTATAATTTCAGATGTCTCATGTTTATGAGCACGGAAAAAGACCCATGAGAATCTTGAATAGTCATTAGTGATAACTAAACAATAAGATTTCATGCCAAGACTCTTTACACTGACTGGACTAAATAGATCCATGTGTACAAGGTGAAGGACAACATCTACGGAATTTTGAGTCTTAAGTTTAAAACTAGATTTATGTTGTTTTCCTTTTAAACATGAAATACAGTGGTCAAGTAATTGAAAATTCTTTTTAGGTATTCCAGAAACTAGATTACATGTGACTAATTTATTCATGCTTTTAAGACTAACATGACAGAGCCTTCTATGCCATAAATCAGACTCTTTTTCAGTAGTGATGAGGTTAGTAGGGATTACCCTATGCATATATATAGGTAATCCCTAAAACCTAAATACTAACATGGGCTTTTATTGCTTAAAGCCTGCTGCTACAAGCAAGCCCATTGAGCAAGACACGCCTGTCAAGATTGTACAGCCTGTATGCCATTGCCTAACAGGCTGTCATCACCTGTCAGTCGCCTGACAAGCTGTCAAGCGCCTGACAGGCTGTCAAGCGCCTGTCAGTCGCCTGACAAGCGTTCATCGCCTGTCAGATGGTCGACATAGGTCATCACTTACCAAGCACCGCCTGTCAGGTTGTCTTAGGTTGTGAGACGTCGCATCTTAACAATAATAAAGTAGAAGACGATTAGTATACCACTGATTGATTATTATGGCAGTTTAAGTATTCATGATCGTCATTAATTGATGGACGTTCCCTATGCTTGAAACTGGTAATATAAATGCATAGTCTAATCATGGTCGACGGAGACTACTTCACTTCAACACACACACAAAAGCTTAAACAGAGTTCATATACTCTTGCTTTCATCTTCAACCTTGATCACCCTAGGTTCGTCAAGAACTTGTTGGGTTTGCACTGTGCTCATCACAGGAGATCCAAGGTTGACATCACCTATTCCTCGTGTTTGAAAACCACTGCTCGAACATTGGCGCCATTCGTGAGACACGTTTTTAACGGCGTTTCATTTTTTCCAAATTTTTTCTTTTTCCCATACCCCGTAATCAGCCGTTTCCATGGAGGCAACAAATGCATCCCAAGTCATTTCTTCAGTACCAGAAATAACCACCGTGATTACCACCGCACCGGAAACGGTGACGACTTCACCCCCTGCCTTTCCTCCATCCCCTGGTCGCCTCCCACTGTCAGAGCCACTGTCGGATCTACGGTCGCGTGGGTATCCCTCTTTAACCAGTCCCCTTTTGTCCACAAGGTTTGCGGGAACAAGTACGTTTAATCCACCACCGCCAGTGACATCTATCCCTCAGGCCCTTTTTTCCAATGGGACAAGCTCTCAGGAAGATGGCACTGATCAGGTAAGACAGCATGTGTCGAATGCTCCTCCGACTGCTACTCAAGGGGTTCGGGAGGATCCAATTGTGGAGCTGCTTCGAAGGTTGGCTCAAAGTACCCATCCACCACCACCGCCTCCTCCTCCACCTACTTCATCGGACCTGTTGTCTCAGTTGGTGGCAGCATTGCGCCAACCCCCGCAGCCGACGCCTGTCCAACCAGTAGATCCATTGTCACAACTATTGGAGCAGTTAAGGCAACCGCCCATTCACACCCCACCACCTCCTCCACCACAGGACACATCCAATGACATGTTGCGAGTGTTACAAACACTAGTGGCAGCAGCCGCACCACCCCGAGCAGCCACTATGCCTTTGTCAGTGGTCAGTTCGAAGTTCTGTGACTGGGTGGCCAGATTCCCACTTCCAGATAAACTAAAAGTCCCTTCCATTGTTGGTACTTATGACGGTACAAGAGATCCCGATGACCACCTGGCACTTTTTGAACAGGCCATTATGACAGAGAAATGGCTAGACCCAGTGGCCTGTCACATGTTCCCTGGCACCTTGCAGGGTTTTGCTCGTGATTGGTTTGCTGACCTACCAGACAGGAGTATTCAAGACTTTGCGGATCTAAAAGCGAAATTCGTGACTCATTTTGTACAGCAAAAGAAGCAACAGAAAACTAACATAGAGGCACATCTGATACGACAAAGGGAAGGGGAGGGGTTACGTGACTTCATTCAGCGTTACACGCAGGAGTGCCAGAAAATTGTAGCGCTACCTGAAAGTCAGCAAATTTCGGGTTTTACCCTCTCTTTGCTCCCAGGACAACTGCAAGAGAAGCTGATCAAGCGAACTCCAGTGACTTTCAAGGAAGCCACTGACCGAGCATACGATTTTCTCAGATCCAGGGAAACTGTTACTCTCACGCAAGGGGGGTTCTCAACAGGAAAGACAAATGGGGGAGCTCATCAAGCGCTAGACCTGATAACCGCCAATACAACAGGCAAGATAACAGGCGTGACCATCGCAGGGATTTCAGGCGAGATGACAGAGACAGAGGTAACATGAGGCCTACTCCATATGATCGTGGTACAGGTCCCACTCTCAGTAAAAGTCCAAGCGAGATATTGAAGACAGAACAGGTGGGAGCAACTTTCAAGGCACCTCCTCAGATGTTACACAAGTCCGGAAAGAAAAACATGAGCAAACGTTGTGATTTCCATGAAGACTATGGTCATGATACCAATGCCTGTAGAGAACTAAAGGCCAAAATCAGGCGCGCGTTAGAGGAGGGGAAATTAGAACACCTTGTACCGGGGGCAAGACAACAAGCAACAAAAAATCCAGCCAAAAAAGCTTATAGTTGGCAGAAGAAGGGAGACAATGGCGATCATCCCGGCCCGCCTGATGGCCAAGTATTCATGGTTCGGGGGGAGACATCGTTTAAGAGAAAAGCAGTTGTCCTCCAGGACTGGATGATGGTTCCTATCTCATTTCCTCCTGTGGCGGCCACTTCCAATAATCCTGTAGTCATTAAGATCCGATTATCCAACTATGAGATTAACAAATCTTATATTGATACAGGTTGTTCTACTGATATCGTATTTGAGCATTGTTTCAGGAAGCTACCCCAAACAGTCAAAGATACAAAACGACCAGCGCTTGCACCATTGGCCGGTTTCTCTGGAGAAACACACTGGCCCGTGGGAGAAATAACTTTACCAATGATGATGGGCGAATATCCACAGCATAGGATTGAAATGGTAGATTTTGCCATTGTCAACGCCCCATCAGAATACAACGTTCTTCTTGGCAGACCATCCCTAGAGAAATTCAAAGCCATACCTTCCACTATACATGGCATGGTGAAGTTTCCTACACCATCAGGAGTTGCTACTATCAGGGGGCAGATGTCATGGCCACAAGAATGCAAGCAAGTAGAGAACCCAAGACAAGGCGCTGTTCGGGCTAATGGGCCAGCGGAGGTAACAGAAGGTTCAGAGACCAAGGTAATAATCAATGACAGTTTTCCTGATCAACCTGTCATCATTGGCTCACAATTACCTTCACAGATAAAAAGCAAGCTCATTAGTTTGTTAAAAGGATAACTACCCGCTGCCAGATTGGCGGTTATGTGTCGACTTCAAGGATATCAATAAAGCTTGTCCAAAGGATAACTACCCGCTGCCAGAGATCGACTGGAAGGTAGAGTCCTTGGATGGTTTCCGGCTGAAGTGTTTTTTAGACGCTTACAAGGGTTATCACCAGATCCACATGAAGCGCAGTGACGAAGATAAGACAGCTTTCCATACAGACCAGGGCATCTACTGTTTCCAAAAAAATGCCATTTGGTCTAAAAAATGCAGGTGCAACATACCAGCGCTTGATTGATCAGACATTCAAGGATCAGATTGGACGAAATGTGGAGGCTTATGTCGACGACATTGTCATCAAAAGCAAGGCGGAGGATATCATGCTGGCAGACATACAGGAAACTTTCACGACACTGCGGAAGATCAATATGAAGCTTAACCCTTCCAAATGCAGCTTTGGCATGGAAGAGGGCAAATTCCTGGGACACATTATCACGCCAAGAGGTATTAAGGCTAATCCAAAGAAGATACAGGCTGTCTTGGACATGGTCTCCCCATCCACCAAAAAGCAAGTGCAAAGTTTGAATGGTAAGTTAGCAGCGCTCAGCCGATTCCTTTCAAAGACAGCTGACCGGTCCCTACCCTTTTTTAACACTTTGAAAGGTTGTATACGGAAACAAGATTTTGCATGGACACCTGAAGCAGAGTTAGCATTTCAAGAGCTGAAGAAGTTCATGACCACCCTGCCTACGCTCACAGCTCCTGTACCAGGAGAAACATTAGTGGTATACCTGGCCGCTTCTATGGAATGTATTAGTGCAGTTATGATGGCACAACGCGGGTCGACTCAGATGCCAATTTACTTTGTCAGCCGGGCATTGAAAGGGCCAGAAATAAATTACCCATGCATGGAGAAATTAGCCCTTTCTTTGGTACATGCGGCTAGGCGTTTGCGACGTTATTTTCAAGCTCACCCCATTCATGTCTTAACAGACAAACCAATTAAGCAGATACTGGGAAAACCCGAAGTTTCGGGACGCTTAGCTAAGTGGGCAGTCGAGTTGGGAGAACATGAAATCTCATTCCATCCAAGAACTTCAATGAAAGGTCAGATCTTGGCTGATTTCCTTGCAGAGGTAGATGGTGAAGACAAGGAAAAACAAGAAGAGGAGGATACACCATGGACGCTTTTCACTGACGGTGCCTCTAATTTGGAGGGATCTGGAGCTGGTTTAATTCTTACAGACCCCAATAAAAATGAATACACTTATGCTCTCAAGTTTGAGTTTCCCACAACTAACAATGAAGCAGAGTATGAAGCTTTGTTAGCAGGCTTGAAAATCGCTAGAAAGATGGGGGTGAAAAGCATATCTGTATTCGTAGATTCCCAACTGGTCGCTAATCAAGTCAATGGAGCATTCGTTGCCAACCAAACCTCCATGCAACTATACTTGGAAGAGGCTAAAAAGGTAATCTCCGAATTTACAAAGTTTACCATTGAGCAGGTACCCAGAAATCGTAACAAGTTGGCTGATGCACTGAGCAAGTTGGCTTCATCCGCCTTCGCCCATCTCAAGAAAGACCTGCTGGTGGAGATCTTGAACGAAAAATCCATTGCACGACCAAAGGAAGTTACTGCTGTTACAGAAGAGGAATGTTGGATGACTCCGATCTTTAATTTCCTCAAACATGATGTACTACCAGCGGATCCACAGCTAGCAAGGAAAATACGTATGAAGTCACCAATGTACACGTTGGTGGACAACCGCCTGTTTCGGAAATCTTACTTGGGACCACATCTACGCTGTGTTGGCCCAATACAGGCTAAAAATATTATTCAAGCTGTACATAGCGGGAGTTGCTCCCTGCATGCTGGTCCACGCTCTGTCACTAGTAAAATCATGCGATTGGGGTACTTTTGGCCAACAATGCATCAAGATGCAAGGGATGAAATCGAAAAGTGTACAGCCTGTCAGCAGCATGCTTCTGTCGCCAAATTACCGAAGCAAGACCTTATCCCCGTTACTACTGCATGGCCATTTTATAAATGGGGGATTGACATTGTCGGGCCATTTCCACCCGGTGTTGGCAACGTCAAGTTTCTCATTGTGGCTGTTGACTACTTTACGAAGTGGATTGAGGCAAAGCCCTTGGCAACTATCACAGGGAAGCGAGTTATCAATTTTGTATGGGAACATATAATTTGCAGGTTTGGGGTACCACATGTCATGGTCAGTGACAATGGCAGGCAGTTTGCAGAAAATCCTTTCAAAACTTGGTGCTCTGACATGAACATACAACAAAAATTCACCTCAGTCGCACATCCCCAGCCCAATGGCCAAGTAGAAGTCATGAACAAAGCTATCGTCAAAGCAATCAAAGCAAAGTTAGGAAAGCGCAAAGTAGCATGGCCAGATCTATTACCAGGTATCCTCTGGGCTCATAGAACTACACCAAGTACAACTACATCTGAAACACCTTTCAGTTTGGTTTATGGTACTAAGGCAGTTATTCCTCCAGAAATTACTCATCCGACAAGAAGGGTCATGGACTTTAACCCGGAAGCTAACGAGGAGGCCCTGCGAGAAAACTTAAACATCGTGGAAGAGCGCAGGGAGATTGCTCTCATCAAACAAGCCGCCAGTCATAGGCAGATGGCAAAGTATTACAATCAGCGAGTTCACCATCTCTCATTCCAGCCAGGCGATTTGGTGTGGAGGAAAAATGAGGCCAGCAGGGAGGAAAGCCAAGGCAAACTAGGCCCTACATGGGAGGGACCTTATCAAGTGCTCACAACACATGGCAATGGATCTTACACCCTGTCAGATCTTGACGGGCAAGTTATTCCCAGGACATGGAATGCCATGAACCTGAAGAAGTGTTATGTTTAATAATTTGGTTTGATCATGTATCCCAAATTTTATTCAATACATCAATAAAATAACACTTTTCCTTATGTACAATGTTACAACACATGCATGCACAAATGACATAGTCAAGAACATAGTTCAATATATCACGCCAAGTCAGACCAATTTTGTTTGGTTCATACACATGCATTTATTTTCATCTTTTAAATCTATTTGATAAAAGATAAGCACTTCCTACTTGGAAGCGACATCCTCGCGAGTAAAACATTTTTTCAACGGTTAACCAACAAATACAGACATAATTTCTATAGCAAAGTACACGCATAGAAAGAAAACAAATAATTTCAACCATAGAAATTCCACACAATAATTCAAAGCCTACAAGGCCATAATCCAATCACAAAATAAACCAAGTTACAAAGTCATAACATATCAAGTGCACGAATAAAGAAACTAAGGTTGCGACTCTGACTGTGGTGACAATAAGTCAATAATAGCTGCAAGTGACAGCTCCAAATCTTGCACTAGGGTACTCATAATGGGAAAGGCCCTCTCTGCAAATACCTCGCTTGCACGAACCATGTGGGCATGTGTTGCAGGATCCAAATGAGGCAAAGCCTCCAAGGGACTATCGGGGAGTGCATCTTTCACTTTCTTACTGGCAACATGTCTTCCAAACATATGAGACGCACGGTTGAAGTCATTCAAAACTTTAGCAACGTCAGGATGTTTAAGCATCAAATCAAATAACTGAGGCAGCGCAGCAACCAAATCTTTTTTCTTCTGCACGGCAACATCGCGCTCTATACGCATCTTGAAAATCGCTTGCCTCTCAATCTCTAGCTCAGCATCTTTTTCAAGTATTCGTTTCTCTATCAGAGCCAACTGCTCTTCCCGGGCACTCAAGGCTGCTGACATTTCATGTTTCTCCGTCTCAACCTTAGATAAATTTATCCCTTGTTGGGACACTTTCCCAGTCAGCACACGCACCTCCCCTTGATAACGACAAGCTTCATCCTGTTCAAACACTAGATCTTTCTTTAGAGAGATAATATCCTCCTTGCTATTATCTAGATGTACCTGCAACTCGGCACAAGACTTCTTTAACTCCCCCTGTTCATTGCTTACAACCTGTCTGACATACTCCATAAAGCTATTGAACATATTCACATCCGCTTCATTAATTAAACTCCCTGTACTTTTGCTTATAGATCCGGTAGCAAGGGGCAGGGTAGTATATTGCAAGTTGGAACACTTCCCCACGCCAAAACTTTGGTTAGATGGTAGCGTCGTAGATCCAGAAGAAACGCCGATCGTTCCAAACATATTAGAGGTCTTTCCAAATGTAGTGTTAGCTCCACATGATTTGGTAACCAGGGTGGCATCAGCGGGCAAACTAGAGGGAAAGGACAACTTTGGCACCTTAGCCAAAGGGATGTCATAATCACTCACATCTAAACTCGTCCCCCTTTTGCCCAATCCTAACATATCTCGATCATCCAACCTGGGATCTGGAAGGGACGTTGCTCCCAAATCATCAAACTCCTCTGCATGTTTATAATAAAAACATTAAGCAACGGGTAATAAGTTGGCAATGACTATAATTACGATGTTACCTGTTTCGTCATCGTTGTCAGTGTCAGAAATAGCATGTGATGTCGACTTTCCATTTCTAGCAGCACCTGTGAAACAAAAGCAAAAAACATGATTATATATTTATCATGATAAATACATATGTATAAAGTTTGTGTACTTACTTGGAGTGGTGTTTGATACAACATCAGTGGTTGATGTCAGTTAGAATCAGAGGTGCTTCCAGGTTCTTGTGCACCAGGGAGAACATCAGCAGGATGAGTTTCAATCTCATACTCCATACAATCAGGATCTCCCGTCATAAAATCCATCAAACTCATAGCTGCAAGGAAACATACAATACATCAGTATATGCAAAAAGCTAATATAAAAGTATGTCTAAGTAACAGCAGGAACCCACGTTTCCCAGTCTCCGAGTCCCTTATCACAGGCTTCATTCCTTCATCCCAGTTATCCAAAATACCAGCCAACACCAAAGCACCTTCCTCATACACTCTAAACTTAATTGTCTTTCGTAAAATCTGCCTACACAACCTTGCGCTAGGAGGCTTCAGATGTGGAAGCTCGTTTATGTCCTTATCAAGTCCAGTTTTCGAATTAACCAGGTTACTAGCCCAAATATTTCTAAAAGCCGTATCGACAAACACATACCTATATCTCCAATTCCTATGACTAGTCGCACAATCATGAATGGATTTTTGCTTCCTATCTCTCACCTCCACTGAATACCAATCATTAGATTTAGTCAATTTATAGCATTTCCTAAACAAAGACACTGTTGGTTTTATTCCCATTGCCACCAACAACATCTCAAAAGTCACGACTTTTGAACAAGCTACCGGATGTAACTGTGCAAATCCCAGCTTGTAATAGTTCAACACATTCAGGTAAAAAGGGGTGCCAGGCAATCTAAAATTGCAATGGGAAAGGTAATGGATATAAAGGGCTACTTTCCCTTTCGGAGGAGTATTGGCTCGTTGGTGTTCGCTGGTACGATAGCATTATATTTCCTAAGGCATGGGTACACTTCCTTAAATCTTTCTAGCATTTTGTTATCAATTCTGCTAGGGCTACGATGAACTGAGGGCACTTCTTTTACTGACACTGGCTCCCCCATGTCAAACAAAGGTAACTATGGTATGCCTAATAAATGACACGGTATATCAGTTATTGCTAGCAGACGCAAACAAATGAATGCAAAGGACAAATAAGTCACATACCTGCAGGATAGCCTCCTAACACAAACAACCAATTGCTCCTGAAACAAGACATACAATCACAATTAGAAAAAGGATTACGAGTCAAACAAGGAATTACAAAACGCTCTTGGTACCTAGGGTTACAAACCGCCGGTACCTAGGCTATAATAGCCGGTACCCGGCTTATCCAAAACCAACGGTATCCCCAAACCGCCGGTACCTGGCTGTACAGCCGGTATCCGACTTCGATTGTCGCGCAGACACGTGCGTGTGAAAGACATCGAGCGACACCGCCGGTACCCGAGCTAGTACAGCCGGTACCCGGCCTGCGAGTGCTTAGTACCGCCGGTACCAGGCTATTACAGCCGGTACCCGGCTTGGAGGTAAAGGGACCGCCGGTACCAGGCTATTACAGCCGGTACCCGGCTTGCGTGTGAAAGAAACTGCCGGTACCAGGCTATTACAGCCGTTCCTGGCTTCGGTCGCTGGCGGTACTGCGCGTTTATGCTCGATGCACTACAACCTGTATTCGGCACCCTATATACAGCCGGTACCATTCGGTACCACCCTATGTACCTCCGGTACCCTTGGGTACCTACATACAGCCGGTACCAGGCTAATGCCCTGGTACCCGGCTCGTTACTCGGGATTCGAAAAAATAAAAATAAAAAAAAAAATAAGTAGGAAACGCAGACTTACGCGAGTAGAATAGTTACGACTTGAAAACTGTTGTTTTGACAAATCCTAACTCGGGAGCATGATGAGGTTAGTAGGGATTACCCTATGCATATATATAGGTAATCCCTAAAACCTAAATACTAACATGGGCTTTTATTGCTTAAAGCCTGCTGCTACAAGCAAGCCCATTGAGCAAGACACGCCTGTCAAGATTGTACAGCCTGTATGCCATTGCCTAACAGGCTGTCATCACCTGTCAGTCGCCTGACAAGCTGTCAAGCGCTTGTCAGTCGCCTGACAGGCTGTCAAGCGCCTGTCAGTCGCCTGACAGGCTGTCAAGCGCCTGTCAGTCGCCTGACAGGCTGTCAAGCGCCTGTCGGTCGCCTGACAAGCGTTCATCGCCTGTCAGATGGTCGACATAGGTCATCACTTACCAAGCACCGCCTGTCAGGTTGTCTTAGGTTGTGAGACGTCGCATCTTAACAATAATAACGTAGAAGACGATTAGTATACCACTGATTGATTATTATGGCAGTTTAAGTATTCATGATCGTCATTAATTGATGGACGTTCCCTATGCTTGAAACATGTAATATAAATACATAGTCTAATCATGGTCGACGGAGACTACTTCACTTCAACACACACACACAAAAGCTTAAACAGAGTTCATATACTCTTGCTTTCATCTTCAACCTTGATCACCCTAGGTTCGTCAAGAACTTGTTGGGTTTGCACTGTGCTCATCACAGGAGATCCAAGGTTGACATCACCTATTCCTCGTGTTTGACAACCACTGCTCGAACAAGTAGTTTTAGATATGAAACAATTAGAAGATTCAGTAGTTTGAACATTATTCATATCTAAAATATACATGTCCTGACATATTGGTGTTTTCAAAACAATCATGCCTTGTGGTATGACATATTCACGTTTAAGAATATTGAAAAAATATGAAGTGAAAGTAGTAGTGTACTCATTGTCACATACCTGAGAAACTGAAAGCAAGTTATAGTTCAGTTTTTTCACAAAATTTATTTGCTCCAGAGTCAATGGGCCATTTGAAACTTTTCCTTGACCTGTAATTGTTCCACCCAAATCTCCTCTAACTGAGACACTTCCATCAATAAATTCAATGAAATCTTGAAGCAACTTCATATTCCCAGTCATATGTCTAGAGCATACATTATCCACTACCCATATATTATCTTCTGAACCATTGGATTGCTCCTTCACATAATCATTATTCAATGAGATTTTGGTATCAAAGTTTTTGTAAACTTTGAATTCAGTCTTTTAAACTTGTTAAATTTAAAATGATCATGTAATCTTCTTTCTAGAATATAATTTTCATAATCCGAATTAAATTTTTCATCACCCAAATTAAAATTTTCTACACCAGTTAAATTGAGAATCCAAAATTTCATCCGACTCAAACATTTGTTCCTCCGAATTAAAATTTTGTTCACCAGATTTATTCTTGAAAACATGCTTACAAGAGTTAATTTTCATTTTCCCCGATTTAAACATATTATCATCATTTTTCAAGCTTTTTAACTCGGATACAGAATATCTTAACTTGGGTAATTTCAAACCAGTCAGCAATACAGGATTAGTTCTACCAAATTTCATTCCACATTCTTGGATTTTTCATAATTAGTCATGTACTTGTTAAAGTTTATTCTGTCAAATAGCAATTTATCAGATTTTGAAACACAATTAGAAACACATTTAATTTTAGATTTCAACCAACATTCTTCTAATTTGTGTTTCTTTTTGCATGTGATACAATCTGGTTTTCTCTTTGACTTTCTAAACTTGACTTTTTCTGGTTCAACAATCTCACATTCAGTCACAGAATCATGCACATCAATTTCATTTATAACCAATTCATTCAAAGACAATTCAGAAAAATTCAAATCATGAACACATAACATTTTTCATGCAAGCACTTATGCACATGTTCTACAAACTCTTCCTCAATATCAACATGTTCTATATTATTACAAATTTCAACTTTGAGACTCTTTTCTTCACATAATTCTTCCTAATTACTTGACCCTTCTAATGTTTGACCTGATACAAAATTAAAAGCTTCATTTATACTAGGAACAACATTCAAATAAACCAAAATTTTCACAGAATAGTAAGTTTCATTCAAATCTACTTTAGAACTTAATCCTGAAACATCATCAAAAGAATTTTCAACAGATAAACCACTCTTAAAAGTTGATGATTCAGGTTTAACAGAGTAATTATCATTGAATGGAGGTGGTACTGCATTATATCAAATACCACCCTTTGCTTTATGCACAAATTGATGTTCTATAATCCCATTCAAAGTCTTGGAAGACATATTAAACTTTCCAACATGAATTTTAGCATTTTTAAATTCATTTGTTACTTTTTGAAATCTTTCAAATAAGTTTTCATGTTGAGTTTATAACCTTCCCAGTTTACCCTATACACATATACATCATTTAGCAAATAATCAATTTTTTCTTTATACACCTTTTCAGTTTTCATAAATTCTCTTTGATGAAATTTAATTAAATCATTTTTTTTATCAATCTCAGATTGTGTTCTCTAGTGTATTTCAAGGTATTTAAGCATTCAAGAGAGCCAGATTTAGAAAGTACCTCATCAGTGGAAACTGAATTAATCTTACTCATTAGAGCTGAGATAGATTTGTTATTGAAATCCTCTTCTTGAACCTCATCCCATTCTACAAAGGTAATCAGTGCCTTTCCACTTGAGCTTCCTCCCTCCTTTCCATTCTTCACATCAGCACCAATCAGCTTCTTTTGTTCTTATTTTGTTTGATAGTTATTTCTCTGATAATTGCTGATAATTGTTGATGTTGTTCATCCTTCTAGGTGCCTGCACTCCCTAGCAAAATGTCTATAATCTTCACAGTTGAAACACTTTACATTAGACTTATCAAACCCCATCCTATCACTATTTTCCTTCCTGAAACTATTTCTCTCAGTCTTCTTAAAGAACCTGTTAGCTCTAACACTCACCATTTCCATCTGCCATTTTAGATCAATTTCCTCCAGATCATCAGGATGGAGTTGTTCCAGGTCTTCCCTTGCAAGTTCAACTTGATTCAAGCTTCCAGAAACAAATGCTTCATAACTTGTCACAAATGCCCTGTACAGAATCTCCTTATCTCCCAATCCATTAGATCCAGAGTATACAGAAGGTAAGGGATGAATACTTGATTCAACATTCTGACCAGAATATCCTCCATAAGCACTTGAATTATATCCAGCAGATGTTTGATTTGC
This sequence comes from Senecio squalidus, assembly GCA_910822075.1. Lineage (NCBI taxonomy): Eukaryota > Viridiplantae > Streptophyta > Magnoliopsida > Asterales > Asteraceae > Senecio > Senecio squalidus. The sequence continues at coordinate 62,828,153 of CAJVGC010000590.1, read as the reverse complement.
AGCAACTTCCAGAGTGATAGCTTCTTGAGTGATGACTAGCATATGACTATGGTTGAGGTTGAGCTTGACTTTGATAATGAGTTGAATTCATGGGAACTTTTGCCTTCAGTGCACATCCATATGAATTACCAGTTTGTTTCTTCTCATCAATTTGTATGTCAACTTCATATGACTGTATAATACCAATCAACTCCACTAGTGTCATAGCATTCAAGTTTATTGTTCTCTTAATGATCATCACTTGAACCGACCATTTTGTAGGCAGAGATCCCAAATATTTCTTACAAACATCAATATCTTTCATTGGAACCCCACGGCTCTTCAAATCACTCACAAGCAGTGTATATTTACTGACTTGCTCAGACAAATTTTCCCTTCTCACATATTCAACTGCTTCATAAAAAAAAATTCAACATATCTCTCTTGTTTTCCTTCAGTTCCAAGCTACCTTCATACCTCAACTCCATTGCATCCATGAGTTCCTTAGCAGAAACACAGTCCTTGAAGTTGTTGTAGATTTCAGTAGGAAGAGCAAGAATAATAGCTTCTAGTGCTCTGAAATCCCTATCAATCAACTTATTATCAGCTTCAGTGTATCTCTCTAGATCTACATCTATCATACCTGCTCCACCAGTTTCCTGAATCATTGGTCGATGAGGACCATTAACAATTGAGCTCCATAGTTGTTAATCACTGTAATACACAAACGCCTTAAACCGTAGCTTCCACATCATGAAATCAGATCCTGGTAGGAACTTTGGAGGTCTACCACCAGAACATGTTGATCACTTACACAAACGCCTTAAACCCAACACTTACATTAAAAGCATTTTTGTTGACTAACGACATTATAAACTTATAAACAATCGTACTCATTCAATTTTGGTATTACTATAGGATTTCCGTGAATTCCGACCCGTTTCGACCTTGTTCCGCACTCGTATCATCTCTAGAAAACCGTGAGTTACAACCCCACTTTTATTTACTGTATTTCAATAATTCTTTTGGGGGAAACATGAGAACCAAACATATTTTATTGCCACACTCGGCACTATTTTATTGCCACACTCGGCACTCGTATGAAACTTATTTTATTGCCACACTCGGTACTCGTATGAAACATATTTTATTGCCACACTCGGCACTCGTATGAACTTATCTTATTGCCACACTCGGCACTCGTATGAAACATATTTTATTGCCACACTGGGCACTCGTATGAACTTATCTTATTGCCACACTCGGCACTTGTACAAACATATTTTATTGCCACACTCGGCACTCGTATGAAACATATTTTATTGCCACACTCGGCACCCGTATGAACTTTGATTGATCGTATAACTAACGTGACTCTTGAAGAGAATATAACATGCATCTTAAGTGACTACTACTAGTTTTCTAATAATAAGAGGGCCCATTTTGCAACACACACTTTTAGCTTTGTTAAGCCGTTTAGTAACTATGGGTATCGATACTTAGGAAATAACCGTTCCTTACTTAGGCGGCAGCTTAAGTACATATTACTTGATCGAACACGACTCCTCGTAAGTAGTGCAGGGTAAGGGGCTTCGCGGTTGATTAATCGGTTTAGTGTGAACACTTAAGTTATATTATGCCAAGTAGTCGTTATACATGATTTCAATCAATAGTTTACTTTTCGCAACTATCTTTTAAGTACCGTTCTACTTATCGCAACTATTTAAGTATTGTTATACTTGACTCAAACCATTTTTAGTCGAGGACTAGAAAATTGTAACTCACTCGCTACTTTTGTAGTTTGACACTTTTTCTCATGTTTTCAGGAAACCAAATGTAAGGACACGAAGTGCATACTATGGATGGGTCAGGCATGTCACGTGAATTCAAAAATTGGGAGAAGACCTATTTAATCATTTTGGATTTTTGTTAAACAATTAATCATGTATTTTGTTATGTGATACATTAAATGCTTGGTTATCTTCAAACTTGTAAACTCTTATTTTAAATTTTAATGACTTGAAATTGTATGCTTTATTATAACTCGTGTAATGATATCGTTGCTCTTCTCACCTCGTGTTTCCGCTTTAGCGGGGTGTGACAGACTTGGTATCAGAGCACACGTTATAGTGAAAACGGTTTTAAAATAATTTCAAAATTTTCGAAACCAAACTATAACCAAGGCTTTTTCGGAAAAACAAATCATTTCACGAGCTTTCAAACTTTAGTAGATTAATTCCGCAGTTGCATGATTTGTTTTTTTTAACTACGCGTAACTTGATCAACTACGCCTAGTTCAAAATAAATTATGCGAGAACGGAAAGTAATTGCTATCGTTAAACGGTTTTCGAGTCAAAAAATTCCCGGTCTTATCCATTCCCGATTCTCACGTGACTGACCCACACATGCACTGTCGTTTACATTTTTCCTTATTTTTCCCCATGTACTCACAAAACTCATTATTCGCAGATCCGACATGTCTCACGTGACTGACCCAAAATCATTACACCAACGCACCGGCAATGTAAGAGTGCGACATGGTTACAGCTGCCAGAATAAGAGTGAGATATAATGAAGAACCAATCATACCCCTCTACGAGCTTGTTTGAGACCATACAAGGCTTTCTTAAGTTTGTAAACATGATTAGGGAAGTTTAGATTTTCAAAACCTGGTGTTTGCTTGACATATACTTCTTCCTTTAGTTCACCATTCTAGAAAGCACTCTTCACATTCATTTGATATACCAGAAAATCCTTGACTGCTGCATAGGCTAAAAACAGTCTAATGGCTTCAATTCTTGCCACAGGAGCAAAGGTTTCATCATAATCAATTCCTTCCTCCTGTTTATAACCCTGTGCAACCATCTTGGCTTTGTTTCTGATCACCACACCATCTTTATCAAATTCGTCTCTGAAGATCCATTTTAGTCCAATCATGATCTTTTGCAATGGACAGGGAACTAATTCCCATACATCATTTCTAACAAATTCACTCAGTTCCTCTTGCATTCTATCAACCCAGTCTTCATCCACAAGATCTTCCTTCACCTTCTTTGGTTCCATCAGACTGAGGAAATTAGTGTAAAAGCAAAAATTAGCAGTAGCTGACTTGTTTCTTGTTTTGACACCATCTTGTAATGATCCAATGATGTTAGTCAGTGGGTGATCCTTGACAGTTTTGACATTTCCTGAATCTGATTGTTGACCTTCTTCATTGTGAGTCTGAGCTTCATCAGTCTGAGTTTCATAAGACTGTGTTAAGTCAGTTTGTGCAGGTTCAGACTCATCCCTGCGATTATTCATGTGGAATTCATCATCTTTACTCTCAGATCCTTGTGCTTGTCTTATGAAGTCTCATTGATCTTCAACCTGATTTGGATCAGAATCAAAAAGATGTAACCAACAGTTCATCACACAGATGATTGATTGACACAAGATCAGACTGAGTAGTCAATTCATCCTTTTCAGACTGAGTTGTGTCATCAAATGTCACATTGATGCTTTCTTCAGCTGCTTTTATTCTATCATTATATACTCTGAATGCTTTAAAAACACTTGAGTATGCGACAAATAGACCCTCATCAGCTTTCGGGGCCATTTTACACATTTGATATCTTTGATTAAGAATATCATCTGCTTCAAAATATGTGAAAATAATGGATGGAAGGAACTTTATTGTGATACATCGCATAGGCTGTCTTCCCATGCTTTTTCACTATGATGGATCTATCTTGAGTAAAGCAAGAAGTGTTGACAACTTCAGCCCAGAATTTGATCCTCATGTTTCCATAGCATAACATTGTTCTTGCAGCTTCAACTAGAGTCCTGTTCCTTCTCTCAGCCACTCCATTTTGTTGAGGAGTTCGAACTGATGCAAAGTTTTGGACAATTCCCCTTTTGTCATAGAAGTTAATCATTAGAGAATTCTCGAACTCAGTTCCATGATCACTTCTCATCTGTCTGACTAAAGTGTTCTTTTGCCTCTGCTCCCTCTTCATCAGACCGATGATCTCTTCAGATGCATCACTTTTAGCTTGTAGAAATACCACCCAGGTGTATCTGGTAAACTCATCTACAATAACTAAAGTGTACTTCATTCCTCCTTAACTCTCTATACTTATGGGTCCAAATAGATCCATATGAAGCATATACAAAGGTTATTCAAATTAGTGAAGCATTTTGGAAGGAAATTGCACATTTGTTTGCTTTCCAAGAACACAGGCTGAGCAAACCTTGTCCTTTGAATAAGTCAGTTCAGGAAGACCTCTAATCAATTTGTTCTAGGAAAAGGTATTGATGTTCTTGATGTTTGATATCGCTCGATTATATGCGTATTCTTTCGCGATATTTGTTATGTTTTTGTTTCAAAACGTAATGGATAGCCTCGTATTACTTATTTTTGTGTAAAGTTTATGTTTTAGGTGTTTTAATATGTTTGGGATGAAAAAGGATCAATTCGGGACCAAAATGCAGCTGATAGTAAAACGGATGTATCGGGAGCATACGAACTCGAAAAGACCTCCGGTCGGCGCCAAAACGACCGCAACGAAAAAATCTACAAAATGGACCTACTGACCTTCAAATGCGCGGCAATAGGCACTCCATTCGCCGCATTCAGCTCCTTCGGCAGTTATATTATCGTTTTGATTGCTAATTAAGTGTAGCAGTGAAAGGTCCTTTGCTAGTAGCTTAAAGGGGACGATTTTGGGACTTCTTAGGGCATCTTTTTCACTATCTTGGGCATCATCCCATCACCATATTCCATCCCTAATCACCATATTATCATCACACAATCATTGGAAACAACAATCATAGTAATTTTTAGTTTATTTTGGAAGAATCTTTGATCGTATTTTCATTTCTCTTTGGATATTTTATCGAGACATTTCATCGAATACCTGGTATGAATATCATTTTCTTTGTAATTTCTCTTATGAGTGAGTAGTTAAATAATACTTGTTTGGATTGGAAACTAGATTAGATGATTGGAGTTTTTGGGATATTTATTTTTGGTTGAATGTTTATGTTCGCTTAATCGAAGAACCATTCGGGTTTAAATTCTTAATAGTGTTAGATAACTTATATTCATGATTTGATTAAGAACTTTAGTATCTGAAAAGAGCTTTAGAATTTGATTGATGAATTGAACGAAATAATCAACCGGTCTATAGTTGATTTGAGGTTTAGGATATTCGAAAGGAATCTTAACGAGTAATCAAACATTTAGATTGAAACTTGAATGTTAGTTGTAATTAGATTCATATCATTATCAAAGTCATTTTATATAAAACGTAAGTAAGGTGTTAGTGACAAACACATTTTGTAGGTATTCGAAAGGAACTTATAATAACTTATTACACGTTTTACGAAAAGGTTAATCTGTCTATAATTAATCTAAAATTATTAGTATCGAAAGGAACTGGTAATATAATGATTTGATAAACTGAATTTGATTTTAGCTAAGAAACTATTCGAAAGGAAGTTTTATAAGATTAAGTCGAGTATATAAACTTGTTGCTTAATGACTTAGATGTTTAAGGTTTCTACCGTATTCGAAAGGAACGGTGTTTTGTTTTAGATGTCTAAAGTTAGCTCGGTATTCGAAAGGAATCGTGTTATAACATTAGAAGTTAATTCAACCAAACAACCCAAAGTGACAATCGGATAACTAGGAACCAATCCAAACGAGTGTTTTTCCCATATCTTAATTTATCACAAAACGATACTTGTCACTTTTAGTTAATTTAGAAAACCCCCACTTTGTTACTTATATCTGTTTCATAAACGACAATTGAAATATCCCAATTAAAAGTCCCTGTGTTCGAACCCGAACTTGCCCAAACTATACTACAAACGAAAGGGTACACTGCCCGGTGTTGTGGTCTAGCGAAAGCAAAAAGGGAAAACTAGATTTCGCACATCAAGTTTTTGGCGCCGCTGCCGGGGACTTGATAATTGGAATTTTAGTTGTCGTTTATTTGTATATTGTTCAAAGTATTTGTTTTAATCTATTTTAGTTTTTATATTTTGTTTTATTTATTTTCAGGTGCTTTTCACGTTTTGGTTTTTGTTTAGTTGTGATTTACAGATTGTAGATATTAAACGATGAACAGGAGATATAGCAACTATTACGGATATTCGGATAAGGGGAATTACCAAGACCCAATATGTGATTTTGGATATGGTTATAGATATGATAGAGGACGGGGGAACAGCCAATCTTACGAACGGGAATTTTGGTATGAGGAAAATCAACCGAAGAAAGAAGAAGAGAAAGAGTTGAAAGACTTGTTTAAATCCTTTGTTGAAATGAAAAAACAGTTAGATGATGGGATTCTTAACCAATTGGAATTGCTAAATCTTCGACTTGAACTTGATCGTCAGGATTTTGATGTCACAAAACAACGGTTAGAATGGCAGTTGGAGGAGTTGGAAGAAAGAGCAAGGGGTCAACAAGAGGAACAAGTAAATGCAATTTCAACACGGTGGGGATATGAGTATTGGGATGAAGAAACTGAAAACAAAGAAGAAGCTGAACCTGAACCCACTACGCCGCAGTCACACTCACCGCGACGCAGTGTTATCTCAGAACCCGTTTCCGATTTTGATAGTGATTTTGAGTCGGACGAGGAAGAATGGGAGGACCCGGTAGTTCAAATATATATAGCCACATCCGAATCAGCTACTAGTCCACCGGTTCAAGTTTATGACACGGAAATTTTTCAACAATTTAAAGAGGAGGAAGCGAAGGTACAACCCGTACCGCGAAAACCGTTTGCAAGAGAAGCTGAATTTTGGGATAAAATGCATTGGGTAAAGAGTTTAGATGAGGAATTGGAAGACTTCCTCGGATTGGATATAGGAATCTCGGATGGGTCAGTTATTGGTGACTATGGAGATATTACTTGGGACGGGTTAGAAAGAATGTTCGATTCAAATGTCGACTTAAATACCACAAAGAACGGGGAAATAGGCGATCGTGTAAACAAGGATATAGAGTGTTGGGAAACTATCATGGAGGAGGTTGAGGGGGATACGCATGTTGCGGTTTGGGATTTTTATAAGAATATATATGTGAAACCGGTTAGGAGTTATTTCAAAGAAGAGCCCGGAAATGTTCATATCCACTTTCGACCATTTGTGACTTGTTTAATTTATCGGGAAACGAGGGAGTGGAATGACGAATGGGTCAAAAAAGAATGATGCGCTTGATGCTTCCAACGATCTCTTTATCTTGGATGACTCGATTGACGCAGTAAGTTCAGCACGTGCGAAGTCGAATCGGGAAATCAAGCAACATCAAAGCGACACGCACGGTTTTGTTTTCTTTTCTTTATTTTATTTTATTTTTGTGTTTTTAGTCTTTAATTTCCCTTGGTTTATTTTTCTTTTAGATGGAACACATTAGGGACAATGTGTTATTTAAGTATGGGGGAGTCGGGAAATTAGCTAGTTTTATCCCCCTTATATCCATTATTTTTGTCCCATTTGAGTCTTATTAAAAAAAAATTAAAAAAATTAAAAAAAATTAAAAAAAGAAAAACGCTTAAACGTAGTTAGGGAAAATGATAGGGGCTTTTGTATTTAACTTTATTCCGGTACATTAACGTGAAATTGTTTAGGAACATCTTTAGTTAATAAAATATTTGTAAATAAGAATTTAGGTTTCTTAGTTTTAGTTCCTTAAGTTTCCCCGAAAAATCTAAAATCCGGATAACCACTAGATAACCTTATTACCGAGCCCTTGTAGTCCTTGCACCCTTTCGGGGGTAGTTGGGGAACCCTAGTGTCACTTAATCCCGTACGAGAGTTAGAGGCGAAGAAAAAGGCCATAGGCCTTTCCCGTCAACAAAATTGAACTCATCCTCACTATAACCAAGACTCAAATCCCGTTATATTTGTTCACTTCAAAGAAAATATATAATAATAAATCTATAATATTAGAAGTGAACGAAAGTGAGAGGCAAGCTAAAAGATGTAGACTAACCAAAAATTCTCAACGAAAGAAGAACCGAAAAGAAGAAAAAAAATGATTTAGTGATATTTTAAGGTTTCCCCCGAAAGCAAGGAGGTATAGGGGTCGGCCCGAAAGGCTGATCGCTCCAACTTCGGTTGGAGAGTGAGGGAAAAGGGGTGGTTATCTAGATATATCAAAACTAGGGGATAAATTACGAATTGACATTAGGAAATTGCGGTTTTTATTTGCTTAAGTAATTTAGTAGCTTTTGATGTTCGTAGTCGGTTTTACGATCTAACAATTTCACGCATATCTTTATTTTGAACACCGGAATGTAGTTAAATGTTAAAGCCCGTGATTCCTTAATTTTCCTTAAGTTGTATATTTTGTAAAATGAAGTTAGAGTCTAAGTCGGATTTGCTTGGGGACAAGCAAATGCTTAAGTATGGGGGGTTTGATATCGCTCGATTATACGCGTATTCTTTCGCGATATTTGTTATGTTTTTGTGTCAACACGTAATGGATAGCCTCATATTACTTATTTTTGTGTAAATTTTATGTTTTAGGTGTTTTAATATGTTTGGGATGAAAAAGGATCAATTCGGGACCAAAATGCAGCTGATAGTAAAACGGATGTATCGGGAGCATACGGACTCGAAAAGACCTCCGGTCGGCGCCAAAACGACCGCAACGAAAAAATCTACAAAATGGACCAACTGACCTTCAAATTCGCCGCAAGAGGAACTCCATGATCCGCATTCAGCTCCTTCAGCAGTTATATTATCGTTTTGATTGCTAATTAAGTGTGGCAGTGAAAGGTCCTTTGCTAGTAGCTTAAAGGGGACGATTTTGGGACTTCTTAGGGCATCTTTTTCACTATCTTGGGCATCATCCCATCACCATATTCCATCCCTAATCACCATATTATCATCACACAATCATTGGAAACAACAATCATAGTAATTTTTAGTTTATTTTGGAAGAATCTTTGATCGTATTTTCATTTCTCTTTGGATATTTTATCGAGACATTTCATCGAATACCTGGTATGAATATCATTTTCTTTGTAATTTCTCTTATGAGTGAGTAGTTAAATAATACTTGTTTGGATTGGAAACTAGATTAGATGATTGGAGTTTTTGGGATATTTATTTTTGGTTGAATGTTTATGTTCGCTTAATCGAAGAACCATTCGGGTTTAAATTCTTAATAGTGTTAGATAACTTATATTCATGATTTGATTAAGAACTTTAGTATCTGAAAAGAGCTTTAGAATTTGATTGATGAATTGAACGAAATAATCAACCGGTCTATAGTTGATTTGAGGTTTAGGATATTCGAAAGGAATCTTAACGAGTAATCAAACATTTAGATTGAAACTTGAATGTTAGTTGTAATTAGATTCATATCATTATCAAAGTCATTTTATATAAAACGTAAGTAAGGTGTTAGTGACAAACACATTTTGTAGGTATTCGAAAGGAACTTATAATAACTTATTACACGTTTTACGAAAAGGTTAATCTGTCTATAATTAATCTAAAATTATTAGTATCGAAAGGAACTGGTAATATAATGATTTGATAAATTGAATTTGATTTTAGCTAAGAAACTATTCGAAAGGAAGTTTTATAAGATTAAGTCGAGTATATAAACTTGTTGCTTAATGACTTAGATGTTTAAGGTTTCTACCGTATTCGAAAGGAACGGTGTTTTGTTTTAGATGTCTAAAGTTAGCTCGGTATTCGAAAGGAATCGTGTTATAACATTAGAAGTTAATTCAACCAAACAACCCAAAGTGACAATCGGATAACTAGGAACCAATCCAAACGAGTGTTTTTCCCATATCTTAATTTATCACAAAACGATACTTGTCACTTTTAGTTAATTTAGAAAACCCCCACTTTGTTACTTATATCTGTTTCATAAACGACAATTGAAATATCCCAATTAAAAGTCCTTGTGTTCGAACCCGAACTTGCCCAAACTATACTACAAACGAAAGGGTACACTGCCCGGTGTTGTGGTCTAGCGAAAGCAAAAAGGGAAAACTAGATTTCGCACATCAATTTTCAAATATGATAACCTTCTATGCCACAGCCAATTTAGTTCTTCTTTTGTTTCAGTGAAAAGAGAAGTCTCAGCTTCATCATTTGCAGAACTCAAATCCAGACAGAACACATCTCTCTCTCTCTTGGCTAGCAACAAAGGTTTTCCTTTAGCATTGTATATTATCCCTGCTTGTTTCCTGAATCTGACTTCATGATCTTTATCTGTGATCTTACTTACACTTAGAAAGTTATGTTGAAGACCTTCCACATAGGTTACCCTTTTGAATGTGACGATTTCCAGCATGAGTCTTTCCATAACCTCTTGTCATAGAAAGACCGTTATCACTGTCAGGGTCGTATTAGTCTATGTAAACTAATATGTTTGCCTACGTTAAGATCGAGATCTATTGAAGAAGTTCAGCAGCGGATGAACACTTCAATATTACGAGTTATCGAACAATAAATTATGAATACAAATAAACAAAAAGTATTGCCGAATTATAAGCCTAAATTGTATTAACTTTAAGAATATCAATACAACGTGTTTTTATGAATACAAGGATCTATCTTTATATAGACCTTGAGGCCGACCTAGATAAACTAGGAAACAACTTCTATCCTTATCTAAATATATCGTTATCTAGAAATAAAGAAACTCTATCTAATTAACAAAAGGAAACATAATCTAATTATAATTCTATAACTTAGATTATACTTGCACGGCAAGTTGGTCTTCCGTGTCTTGACTTCTTCCGTATCTTGACTATGCCCGTAGTCACTTCAATACCACCGTAGTAACTTGACCAGTCGTAGTAACTTGTTGGACAGCCGTACTAACTTGTTCTTCCGTAGTAACTCTTAATATCTTCCGTATTAATAGTTTAAGTTACTATTCTTGTTTGTTAAGTGAATTGTTCATGGTTAAACTATTTTAGCTAAGTTATAACCCAACAATCTCCCCCTAACCTTGAACTTTTATGACACATCAAAAGTACAAGTTTTATACTCCAACAGTACTAACTTTTTACAAAAGATGATTAATCATTTACAAGTATTTTGATCATCTTTGTGTAGGCCAATCACTTTCTGTGCCTTTGTGTTTTTCCTCTGTGATTTGCACTAGAATTCTCCAAACTAGCTTATGTGCAAGGTCTGAATCATGAAGACCATTAAGCTTCACTTCTATCATTTCTTCCAATGTCTTCAGCCCGTGAGGATATTGCATATCAACCAAGTAGAATTCCATGGCTCCCTCCTTTCTTCTGATGGAGTAGACACCACTGCGATCATAGATAAACCAACTGATGACTGGATTCTTTGGATCTCCTTTCTTGAACACTAAGCTCTTCTTTTTGTACCCTTGTTCAAATAGCCCACACAGAATGTCCATAGCAAGATCAGTTCCTGAACAAGCTCTTCTTTGATGAGAATACTTTGTCTTGCCTATGCGATACATTCTTTCCAAGTCATCCCTGTCAAAAACTCTTATGGCTTCATGGAAGGCATGAAGTATCTTCTTTGATCCATCTTGTCTTTTCACTTCATATTCAGTATTCTTCTGCCCACCAATGAACTTCCAATCAATAATCATTGGAAGTCTCTTAGCCAATGGAGTAAACCTCAGTCCTTCTTCATGATGAATATACTCAGAATATCCCATTGGATTGAATTTGAGTGCTTCTTCATCTCCCCCTTGATCAGTCATTGGAGGATCTTGTTCCATGTCTTCAGGTTCTGATTTGACATCCATAAATGGAACACTAGGACCTTCTTGTTGAGAAGCAGCAGCATCATCATTCATCCTCCTTCTTTTAGCTAGAGGAATCCTTTTTGATGGTCTTTTCTGTCTTTTGGGCTTCTCTTGAGGTTTCTCTTCAACAGGAGCAGGTTCTGGTTGAATGAACACCTTTCTTCCAGTTTTAAAGGCAACTTCTAATGCTTTATTTTTCTTCTCTTGAAGCTTTGCAAGAGCAGCTTCCCTTCTGGCTTCCTTTTGTCTTTCTTCCTTCACAAGGTCCAACATGTTAGTTAACTTCATAGGGCCTAAGGATCTACCACTGTGACCTTTGCTTTTGAGGTACTTAGTGTACTTCTCCCTATCTTCAGCTAACTTTATTCGAGTAGACTTGGACACTTTCTTCTTCTCAGGCTTCATTTTAGCTTTTGATCGTTTGAGAGCAATTTCATCTTCTTCCAGAGTCTGCATTCCATACTCGAAATCTGCTCTTACCTGGCCTTGAGAACAAAGATTTTGAAGGATTTCTTCATTATGTAGCTCTTGTGCTTTAATTGCATCCTCTGCAGCAATTTTCTCCATTCTTTCTCTTTCTTGTGGAGTTGGAGCTGTATTCAATCTAGCATGAAGTGCATCTTCTTCAGCTATCTTCCTCTTTCTTGCTCTTTCTTCCTCTTCTTGCTCAGCAGCTATCTTGTTAAACAATTCTGCTTCAGCATGCTCTTGTCTGAGCAGTTCCTTCTCTTCAGCTGTCATACCTTGAAAGTTCAGTTCTTCCAAGGCTTTCTCCTGAGCAATCCTTTCTTCTTCAACCTTCTCTTCCTTTGATTTCTCCACAACAATGGATTTGCCTTTTCCTTTTTCTTCTGGAGCATCAAGGTCAACCCTCTGTACTTTCTTCTTTTTCTTATCCACTGTGACATACCCAAATCTACCTGTAGAAACAGAAACAGACAAACCAGCAGATTGTTCAGGTAATTTTAGAGATGTTTGAACAGGTTTTTCAATCAATGCAGCTGATGCTCTCTGTTTTGCAACAAGCTCAGCTATCATCTACTTTCTTTCCTCTTCTTTTTCATACTCCTGTTTGAGAAGAGCTTTCTTGTTCTTCTTTGAATTCTTTGTTCCGCTGAATCTCTTCTCCAAAGCTTCCCATAGCGATTTTGCATCTTCATATTCTTCAAATTGCGATTGATATTCGTTGGGGATTGCAATTAGAAGAATACTAAGGGCCTTGATTTCAGTTTGTTTTTCCCTTCGTTCAAGATCAGTCACTGGTGCACGAGCAGCCATTCCTGGTTCTCCATCAGCTCCATTGGTGGTAGGACGTTTGTTACCATTAATGATCACATCCCAGACTATATAGTCAGATAGTAGGATGTGTTGCTTGATGTGTTGCTTCCATAAGTCGAATTCGTTGCTGCTTAAGATAGGAACTTTGCCAATTGCAACTTCAGTCATGATGGTTGTCTTGATTCTTTCTTATGAGGATTATGAACTCGTTGATCAATGGATCTAAAGCACCTCCTGTGCTCTGATACCACTTGTCAGGATCGTATTAGTCTATGTAAACTAATATGTTTGCCTACGTTAAGATCGAGATCTATTGAAGAAGTTCAGCAGCGGATGAACACTTCAATATTACGAGTTATCGAACAATAAATTATGAATACAAATAAACAAAAAGTATTGCCGAATTATAAGCCTCAATTGTATTAATTTTAAGAATATCAATACACCGTGTTTTTATGAATACAAGGATCTATCTTTATATAGACCTTGAGGCCGACCTAGATAAACTAGGAAACAACTTCTATCCTTATCTAAATATATCGTTATCTAGAAATAAAGAAACTCTATCTAATTAACAAAAGGAAACATAATCTAATTATAATTCTATAACTTAGATTATACTTGCACGGCAAGTTGGTCTTCCGTGTCTTGACTTCTTCCGTATCTTGACTATGCCCGTAGTCACTTCAATACCACCGTAGTAACTTGACCAGCCGTAGTAACTTGTTGGACAGTCGTACTAACTTGTTCTTCCGTAGTAACTCTTAATATCTTCCGTATTAATAGTTTAAGTTACTATTCTTGTTTGTTAAGTGAATTGTTCATGGTTAAACTATTTTAGCTAAGTTATAACCCAACAATCACCATATCTAACTTGTGGCCCAGCTTCCTCCTTGTACTCAGATAGAAAAGATGTTAGGATAATTTATTATCCATAGTATTGATTTTGATTTAAAGGTGCATGGCAAGAGTATCCGCAGTAACTTCAAGTCCGTAGTATCTTGAACTATCCGTATTAATGAAAGCTTCCGTAGTATCTTGTTGAACAGCCGTATTAACCTTGTCTTTTGTAGTAACTTCTTCAATATTAATGACTTCCGTATTAATCTTGTAAGTTACTCTATCCGTAGTTAGAAGCAGTATTAATGAGTTAAAACTATTTTGACTAAGGTATAACCCAACAATCTCCCCTAACCTTGAACTTTTATAAACTATCAAAAGTACAAGTTTCATACATCAACGTTTTAACTACTTCATTACAAGGAAAGTTATCTACGCATTTCTTCTCTCATCCTTGTCTTTCCATTCTGCTTCTTTTCCTTTTGCTCGTTCTTCAGTAAGTTTTACCATGATGCTCCAGACTAAATCATGTGCTATCTTAGAAGTAAGAAGTCCATGCAACTTGACCTTGATCAGTTCTTTCAATGTCCTCAAGTCATGTGGATATCTTTTGTCCACTAGATAAAACTCCATGGCTCCATGTCTTCTCACTATAGAATAGACACCACTTTGTTCATATACAAACCACTTGATGACTGGATTTGTAGGACTTCCTTTCTTGAATACAGAACTGGTTCAAACATGCCATTCAAGCAGTCCATGGCCATGTCAATACCTGCACATTGACCTCTGAGATTTGAATACTTGATCCTTCCTATTTCATACATTCTCTCCAAATCAAACCTTGAGAAATCTCTTATCACTCTAAGAAAGATTGGAACACTGGTTTTTGATTTCTCTTGCCTTGTTACCCTATATTCTGTCTTCATAGGTCCAACGATGAATTCCCAGTCAATGATTAGAGGAAGCTCAACAGCTAAAGGTATAAACCTTAGTCCTTCTAGATTGATAATAAATGCAGAACAGTTATCTTGGGAGATTTCAGGATCATCATCTTTTTCTTCCACAGTAACTAGTTCTTTCTTGACTTGTACAAGTGGAACAGTATGACTTTCTTGAGAAGTGGTTGAAGTAGCAACATTCCCTACTCTTTGTCTCTTTGGAGGAATTCTTGTGGATGCTGACTTCTTTCTCTTTGGCTTCTCAGGAGGATTAGGCTTAGCTGGAGCAGTACTAACAGAAGGATTAGATACTTCCTTTCCTTGTTCATCAAATATTTTTCTCCCAGTGTCATGAGCTCTTTTTAAGGCTTTCTCCAAATCAAGCTTCTTCTTTTCTTGCAGTTTGGAGAGTGCAGCTTCCCTTTGAGCATCTCTTTTTCTTTCTTTTTCCACCAACTCTAATAAACTCCCCATCTTCATAGGTCCTAAAGACCTGCCACTGTAATTCTTTGATTTGAGATAGGTGATAAACTGCTTCCTATCTTCTGTGAGTTTATCTTGAGTTGATTATTTTTTTCTAGGCACTTTCTTCTTCTCAGACTCAGCTTTGGCTAGATCAGCCAGCTCCTGTTCAACCATGGCTTTCACAGCCAACTCTTCTTGTCTTAGCTTCTCTATTTTCTCCAGTTGTTGAGCTTGCAACTTTGTGTGAATCTCCCTAATTGTCTCAGGGTCATCTCCCACATATAAGTCTTCAGCTGCAAACTTTAAAGCAATAAATTCTGCAAGCTTTTCTTCCTTCTTCTTCTTCTTCTTGAGTTTCTCCAGTTCCTCTTCATCACCTGCTATTTTCTTTCCCTTTGCTTTTTCTTCAGGCTTGACTTCTGTGCCTGATAGGGGAATGTAAGTTCTAGCAGGAGGTACAATGAGTGGTCTTATACCTGAAGGTCTAGAAGAATCTGCAACATAGTCAGGTACTGAGCTTGTGCTTTGAGAAGCTTGTGAGGCTGCAGGAATTGTTAAGGCTTTTGCTTTTGGAAGATCAGCCGCTTCAAGTCTTCTTTCTGCAATGATCTTTGCCATCTCCATCTTCATTAATTCAGCAGCAGCTGCTTGTTCATCAATAGTAGGAGTAGAGACCAATGCTGTTGTTGTGAGTGTTGTGGCTTCAGAAAGAATTTCTTCAGATACTGGATGAATTGATATTGTTGGAAGTATAGCAATAGAAACTGGTTCTTCAAGCTTTCCTTCAGTATTAACTTGTATGTCCGCAGTAACTGGATTAGCCGTATCAACTGGATTGCTGACAATATTAACAGTGTCCGTAGAAACCATTTCAGCATCCGTAGTAATCACTTCACATTGGGGGGCCGTAGTAACTGGAGCTTCCGCATTAATGGAGTTGTCCGCAGAAAAAGCTTCTGTTTGAGGGGCCGTAGAAAGTACTTCTTCCGTATTAACAAGAGGAACCGTAGTAACAAATTCATCCGCAGGAATTATAACTTCATCAATTTCTATATCCATCTCTTGCTCCCCCTCAACTGTTTCATCCATGTTCTGCTCCCCCTCAACTGTTTGCTCTTTCTCAATGGTTTCATCCACCACCATCTTCTCACCCTCTTCATCAATCATCATATCTTCACCTTCTTGTTCTTTCTCCCCCTTAGGTGTACTGTCTATCTCCATCTCCATATCTTCACTTGGCTCTGAGGTTGCAGTGATCACAGTCTCATCACTTTTTCTTTCCTTCTCCTTGTGTTCAGTACTCTCTTCAGATGATAAAATATGTGTATCTTTTTATTTCTCCCCCTTTTTGTCAGCTGTGGGAGTATCATCTGAGGAAGAAGAACTGGAGGACTTAGGTGAGGTTCCAATGCTCCTGTTAGTACTGCTCAGTTCTAGTTAATACTGCTCATTTTTTGTTAATACTGCTCAGTTTCTGTTAATACTGCTCCGTTACTACTACTCTGTTAATACTGCTCTGCTCTGTTAATACTGCTCTGTTACTACTGCAAGAGTCAGTTACTACTGCACGATGGTGGTA
Source organism: Senecio squalidus (assembly GCA_910822075.1). NCBI lineage: Eukaryota > Viridiplantae > Streptophyta > Magnoliopsida > Asterales > Asteraceae > Senecio > Senecio squalidus. Next base: position 62,811,313 of record CAJVGC010000590.1, on the reverse strand, counting down.
CTACTGTAACTCTGTTACTACTGCTGGAAATCTGTTACTATTGCTGCAAATCTGTTACTATTGCTGCAACTTAATTATGGAAAACTTGATTTTCAAGATAAAGATCTAAAAGAATTAGTCTCCTAATAAAAGACTTCATTCCTATCATGTGCCTTGAGTCTCCACTGTCTAAAAACCATTTTGTGGAATCATGCACATAGAAACACAAACAAAATTAGTTCCTTGTGGGAACCCACTTTTGAGTGGGTTCATTCACATGTTTTTGTTCCTTCACAAGTTCATTATCTGAGATTATTTTTCATTCAGATTCAGGGTTTTCATAATTCCATTTATTTATTTCTTTCATACAGTTCATGGAATAATGCCTATCACTCCACAATATTTGCATGGTTGATTTTTGAGATTAGTCTTTGGTGAATCTGAGTTGTTTGAAGCCCTTCTAACTGACTCTTGTTTTTGGAATGAGACCGACTTTTGTTTTGAAGGGTGAGCTGACCTTTGTTTTTGGGGTGAGACTGATTTTTATTTTGAAGATTGAGAGACTTTTGGCCCATTGTATCTATGTCTAGTCTAACTTAATTGTTTGCAGAACACACCTCCGTGTCCCTTTTCACCACAATTATAACAAGTTCTTTTAGGAGGATTCCTTGGTCCTTTTAGATTTGGTGATTTATTATTGACCAGTGTTTTCACAATATTAGTTAGTTGCAAAAGTTGATTACCTAATTGATCAATAGGGTTTACTTTTTGAACTGACTCCTTTTCAGCACTGTTTGGATTGACTTGTTAGAGACTAACTTATGGCTTACTCAAAACCTTTGGTTTGACAACATTCTTAGGTAAAGGAGGCTTAGTATTATGACTCACTTTTTGGTCAGTTTCATGTTTTGAATGAGAGTCAGACTGACTTGGGGTTAAAGATTCACATTTGTTTGAATCTTGAGACATAACATGTTTGACAAAAGCATTTAACATTTTTGTTTTGTTTCCTTTTATGTATGTGAATGTGTTTGGTAAAATATCAGGTTTGAAAACAATTTTCTCCCTTTTAGCCTCTTCTTCTTCTTCACACATATGTTTCTTGAGACTGAAATCTTCTCCCAACACAGCCTGAACTTATCTAGGGACTTGTCTACTCAAACAATCTTCATTTTTTAATGATGAAATACGCCAAGACTGACAAATACTTTTATAATGTTGAGTTAACTCCCTGAACTTATTATTTTATTTTGCAAGATCATTATAAGCTTCAGTCTGAACAATCATTGTGACTTTGCAATTTTCTATCTCAGAAATCTCTTTATTTTGCTTTTTAAATTATTTTCTAAATCTTTTAATTTGATTTTGAGAGCAGAAATATCTTCTAGTGATGTTTTAAAATCCAGAACAAGAAACTCAAACATTTAAAGATTTTGATCTTCGGTGTATAGATTGAAATTGGCCCTATAGAATTTTGACTTGTCCCAGTCTGAGCTACACCTCAGTCTCTCAGCTTCCTTCAAATCTTTTTCAAACTGAGAAGTGGATGACTTAGTTTCATCTATGATAGCCATCAGACATTTATTCACCACTTCATCATCTTCATCTGATGATAATTCTTCATCCAACCATTCTTCTACAAAGAAAGCTTTCTGCTCATCTTGAGGCTTCTTATTCCTTAAATTGTTTCCATCCTTTTATTTAAGATACGTTTTCCTGTATCTTTGAGCTCTCTCAGCTATTTCATCCATATGGTCATTCTGAGCATTCTTCACTTTGCAGTCTGCAGCCATATGACCAAATTCTCCAAATTTGAAGCATTTAACCTTTTTCAAGTCAAAAGGTTTCTTTCCCTTGTAGCTTGTCTTTTGTTCAAGCTTCATGGTAAGTAAGGCTTGTTGATCTTTCAATTTATTGACCTCACATTCATCATCAAAGTCTGAGTCTGAGTTTGACTCAGACTCATCTGAGCCTTTAAATAGATTCTTTGTTCCTTCTGCTTGTTGCAACTAATGCAGCTTCAGGATCTCTAGCAGTCCTCCTTTGGTTTATTTTCTTCCTCTCTTAGGTTTCTTCAAAATTTAGCAATAATCCAAATAAACTAGACAACTTGTAGGTGGACAATTTTTCACTTACTACTACGGAAGTGATGACTGATTCAAATCTATTTGGAAGAATATCAACAAATTTCTTGCACACCTCATCATCTTTTTTCCCCACACCAAGGGCAGATAAATAATTTAATTAAATTTGAAACCTGGTGTGTACATCAGCAAGTGATTCTTTTTCTTTCACATAGAAATTCTCATAATTTCTAATCAAACTGTTCAGCATCTCTTCTTTCACCACTTGCACTCCTTCATAGGATTCAATGAGAGTATCCCAAATTTCTTTTGTTGATCTACATCCAGCAATCTTAGAGAATATCTGTCAGACACAACATTTACTAATATGCTTCTAGCTTTTGGATCTAGATTGAATAGTTGTCTATCTAACTCGGTCCATTGAGATTTTGGAGTCTGAACCCATCTGGCACGTTGGATAATTTTGTCTCCTTCTTTCACTTCTGGAATTTCTTTTCCAGGAATAATGGGTCCTTCGGTGATTGTATTCATCATTTCATCATGAATACCAGACAAATGCCACTCAGCTTTGAGTTTCTAATGGGCAAAGTTATGTCCATTGAAGATGGGAATTCCTTTTCCAGCCATGGCTGGTGTTTGTGATGATGAAGACATTTTAGTTTATTGAGATTTTACTGATTGATAGTGTAAGAATTGTAAATATTAAAATTTAAATTATATTTGCTCTGATACTAGTTGTTAGGTCTGAGTAAGATCCCAATTACTAGATATTCAGACAATTGATTAATCTTATGTGATTGAATGAATTTGCAAATGAGTATTCAAACGTTAATTATCACTCTTGATAAACACACAGTTCTTGTTAATATATTATAGCGGAATTATAACAAATAACAACCGATTACAAGACTCAAGCTCCCTATTTATACACAATAAGAGGGAGTTTGATTAATTACGAATATTAGAAAATCTTCTAAAAAGATAAAAAAAAATTATCTAACTAACTTCCTTATCTTTCAGTTCAAGATACATTAATGAGCTGACTACTGAGACCCATAATGTCAGTCACTCAATCTCAAATTCACTCAGACTCAAACTTTAATTAAACAGACTTATAGTTTGGATTTAATTGTTGATTTTCCCAACAAATATCAAGTCATTAGATAAACTTTACTTACAACTAGTTCAGTGAGTAGCGTAAAATATTTGTGAATAGACATAGTAATTATTACAAAAAGTACAAAGTATGAACAAATGAATACATAAGATAAGAGTAATAAGACAAAAAAGAAAACACTAAATGTATTAACAAATTTTTACACAAAAATGTACTTGATGTGTAAAATCTAGTCTTAATTTAAACCTACTATTTCACGTAATTACACACTTATAGGCAGTGGACCTATTCGTATGTAATATAGTTTAAAAGTAAGTAAAGGTTCGTTCGCAGGGACTAATGTTGTTTTTAGATTTCGAATTAATAATACTATTTGTTTTTGGGGGTTTTTTTTCGTAACAAAAAGATTGATTGATTAAAAGTTGCAAAGTAATTAATAAAAGTGATTAGTAAAAATCGAGTTGAGAAAGTAATTGAGATTATCAAATAATAGAGAAAATACACTTGTTTGACACTTCACTTGTTTTCCATTTAAATTTACGAAATTGATTAAATATCAAACTTCTAAAATATAGTAAAAGTCCTCTCGAATCTTTTATTAACTTTAACTACTTCTAATTATACCGTTCCTCACGAATACAGTTGTAATTATTAATAATTAAGCAATAAGTAACAAGCCTGTTTTTAGTGATTTAATCTTATAGAGTTTTCTCTCGAATAACTCCTCTAATTATCAAGTCCTTCCGAATCTTGACAAATAGACTTACTCAATTAAGTTTAATTACCTAAGTTGTTATTACTAAGTCCTCTCGAATCCTAGTAATTTTAAACCGATTATAGACCGACCGATTACTTCATATAAATTATTTAACCTATCTAGATTCCTCTCGAATACCTAGAATGTTGATTAATTAAATTATATATAAACATCTTTATGATAATATGTTAAAACTTAAGCAAATAAGGATTAGCGATTAAACACAAAAACATAAATAATCAATTACGCAAAAGTAAACTTCAAACAAAATCCGTTAATCAAACAAGCGTAAAAAGAGTTTAGCTACGCATTATTAAGTCTAAAACAGCAAATAAAATAGTAGAAAACATCCCGGAAAATAAGTATTAAAAAGGAAGAAAAGCAAACTAAGAAATCTTCAAACGTGTCGTGACCGAATATTATGAATAACAAATTCCTAGCTTCAATCCTTGCCTCCAAACGTAAAATCCAGCTCCAGAAACTTGAAAATATTAATTGATGATAAATCTGAATGTTTTGGGGTTGTATTTATAGGCAAAAACTGGATAGAATTCGTGTTTGAGTCGAACTCCAAAACTTTTTAGATTGTGGATAATGATCGATTCAAATAGACGGTGGACTTTTCCTTATCATGTTACAATTGGGTTTTCTTTTATTTCCTTTTGCGCCATGCATGTCTCAATATTAATTCCATATCTTTCATTTACTTGCATTTCTTCGTCTAAATGTCCACTTTCCGATCATATTCAACCTGTCACTTGAATAAAATACTTTTCACACAATTAAATGTAAAAATCTTATCCTATCCATCATGATTAAATACGAAAATGACCAAATATCGCATATAAATAACTATATAAATATGCGATATCAGTACTCAAAAGTATATACACTCACATCACATGTGTATACGCTGTTCACACTATTGTATACATCGTATTCACTATAGAACACATCCTAGTGAACAAAGTAATATACTAGTGCATACTCTGTATTCACTAGTATCGATTATACATAATAACAAAAATATAGATTGTATACACTATATCCGCTATACTATTAAACTATAAGGTAAAAACTAAAACAATATACTAAAAATAGTGTATTCACATTTGGATATTAAGAATTTGTTTGACTATTTATAAAATTATTAGATCTTTATTACAAATACACTATATTTCATTTTTGAATAGTGTATATTGATTTGTGAATATTGGACATTCATTTTTGAATATACAACATTTATATGGTGCATAAAAGTAGTGATCTTGTTGAGGAGTTTTATCAAATACTTATGTACATTTTATATACTAGTGTATACGTTAATATAACCAAAATACAACAAGTTTATTAACAATTATGTACGAGATTCACTAGTGTATACAAACGATTTACTGTAAACAAAGTGAATACAAATTATACACTAGTGTATATATTAATATGACAAAAAAAAACAAGTTTATTGGCAAATATATACATAAATATGCATTCACTAGTAAATACACAATATACACCATTAGATACAACTAATTTACAGTATTAAACACATATTTAACCGATTAAACCCTAGATATATAAAAAAGTCCAAAATTATAATCAATTCTTGAAATCAACAATAATAAATAGTGAATTCGCTTGTATTTACAAACTACTCTAGAAATCCTCATAATACTTGCAAAATAATCGACTATTAACCTTTAAAATCTAAACCCCCACCCTTAAAAATCATTAAAAAAAACCCTAAAAACTAAAAAATAAGTTAATTGGATTGCTTACATTTTTTTCTATCATAAATTATCAATGGTAGGATTTTTGACGTAATTCCCAATTGATTATGGTGATGAATTTATGATTTTTGGTATGAATCGTGTCAAATAGAGAGAAAGAGTTTTGAGAAATATTTCTTGGCTGGTTCTATTTTAACAAGAAAGAAGGTATAAAATTAGATGTTACATTTTGCACCTAATGTTTGGATTTATTATAAATTTGTCATCTTATCTTTAATGGTTACTATTTGAAGTCAACCTATATTAATATATGATAATTATAACTTTTAAAATAATTATTTTAATAATTAAACTTATTAAGGTAATACATACTTTCATTAGAAGCTTTTATAATAATCAGTTTAAAAGTTATACCTATTAAATTAATAAATACTTACCTTTTATGATAATTTTAAATAATAAAAATATCAATATATAAAGCCTATGTAAAATTATGAATACAATTTTAATAAAATAAAAATATACATAAATTGTGAGACGAAAAAACAAAACACATTTGATATACAACTATGGACTAACCATTTTGTATGTAAAATAATTATTGCTTAAATACGAACAATTATTTTTACGGCCCACACACTATGTTGGGAGCTGAATTGATTAGATGAAACTATGAAATCTAAAAGGGGTACTTGAAAGGATGTTTTCAGTTCGGGGAATGTCCGAATTGAAAACATGAATAATCCGAAGTGAAGATTTCAGTTCGGTGAACATGTTAGTTCTGATACTCCGAACTAACTGAAGTTCCTCCAAACTGAAATCAAACTGAAGAATAACTTAAGTCCACTAAAGTCAACGTTGAAGACATTAACTCGGAGGCTGAAGACTTTAATTCCGAATTGAAGTGAACTCACCGATTTGAAATTAAGATGATGACATGTTGTATTATTTAACTCGTAGTGTTTAGATTTTGTCTATAAATAGTGTGATAGGTTGTTAGAGTTTGTTGTCTTTGAATCGGGACTCAGATTGAGTGTCTTTAAGCTTGTCAATGTCAGTTGTAACAGCTCGATCCAAAACCAGTTCACACTATCAATGAAATCTGAAACAGTTACACATATTGTTCTATCAGTTTCTTTCAATTTCAATTTCATGTTTCTGCTTATGATTCAACTCAGGTCATGAGATTCCGCATCATGACCTGTTTCAATTCGATTCACTGAGTGTAGAGAGGAAATTCAGGACCTGTCACACTAACTATAATTGATCGTGTCTATCCATCAACGTCTTATTTTTATTCACCACCATCACATGACACGGGTAGTGCTAGTATTGTAATTGTAGATAGACAAAACTCAAACTAAGTCGTAATTGTAGATACAGGGCCGTTCCAAACAATATTTTGGCCCTGGGCGAAATCCTAGAAATGGGCCCTATAAATTTTTTTTTTTCAAAAAAGTAAAATCCTATATAAAGATTACGAAGAAATAAAGAACTTACAATTGATTGATGTCGCCACTTTTGTTAATCTCTACTGTCAAGTCTTCAAAACTTTCTTGAACATTCTTGTAACTACACGCAATAATAATAAAAAAACTCATAAAAATTTGCTTCTTTTAGCTTTTCTAAATGCGAAATCATCAATGGCCTTATCAAGATCAATGTTATCTAATATATCTTTCTCAATACATAACATAGCTAAACCATTCAACCTTTCTTGTGACATTGTTGATCTTAGATAATTTTTAAGTAATTTTAGTTTTGAAAAACTTCTTTCAGCCGAAGCAACAGTGACAGGCACAGTTAGTAATATTCTATATGCAATACAAACATGTGGATAACAACCCGCATCTTTAACAAACATGTGGAAAAATATTTGGAATCTTTAATAACCTTAATTATATAATCTTTGACACAATCACTTAAAAGAGAAATTAGTTCATTTTGAATTTTAGGTCCAAGATAATGGTGATGAGTTTCATGATTTGTAATTCGTCTAACATGTTCTTGCATTGTGTCATCAAACTCAACCATCATTTCAATTAAACCTAAAAAGTTCCCATTATTTTGTTGATAAAGTTTTTCATTTGACCCTCGAAAAGCTAAAATATCCCTTAACTTATTATCAACATTATTCCAAAAGCTAGGATCATAAATATCTTCTTGTTCTTCACTTTCTTTCATATTAACATTATCATCTAAAGTAGTGTCATCGTTACTTTCATCCATATTTGTGTTAGGTTGTTCATTCAAATCATTAGAAGGACTTGTCTTTTTAATAAATTTATCCATTGAACCTCTTAAAGATTTTTTTTCCTTTTCGATTTCTTCCCTTTTCTTTCTTTTTTGGCTACCCGATAAATATTTTTTAGAATTCATTACTAACAATTATTCAATTAAACAAAATAATAGAAAGCGAAGACAGGAAGTTTAACACCTGATTAATTGATTGTTGAAAGCGGCAGTAGGAATTGAGAAGCCAGCGGGCGCCCAGCGGCAAAAATCAATGAAGCAAAAATCAGTTTGATTAATTGATTGTTGAAAGCGGCAAAAATCAGTTTGATTAATTGATTAGGAAGCACAGCTAGCAGCGGCAAAATCAATGAAGCAGCGGCGTTTGATTAGGAAGCACAGCAGCGGCAAAATCAATGGAATACGTTAACGTTAACGGGCCCTAGAAATCTAATAAAGCTATGGACTGAAGAGAGTTAACGGGCCCCTAAAATTGATGGGCCCTGGGCGGTTGCCCTGGTGGCCCAGGCCCAGGGCCGGCCCTGTGTAGATAGACAAAATTCAAACTAAGTCATATTTTAATATTTACAGGACATCGTATATCTAACATAAAACAAAAATGTCTAGTAAATGTTTTTGATATGGCACAACAACAACTAAGGGTATCTAGGGGTGTCATTTTTATCCGAACCCGAATAACCTACCCGGTCTTAATCGGGTTTGGGTTAATTAGGTTGGGTTAAACGGATTAAATGGGTTAAATGGGCCAAACCCGAATAACCCGAACCTTATACGGGTGCGGGTATAGGTTAAATTTTTTTTATTAGGGTCAACCCGAATAACCCAAATAACCCATGTTTTTATAAACCTAATATTTCAATCTATTTTTAATAGTACTACAACCTAATGTATTAAGCCCAATTCAATAATTTGTCAAATATGAATCCATCAATCTATCCATGCATTAACATGGACTAATAGTCCAGTAATTCTTATATTACATATTCTATTCATCTAAGTGTCAAGCAAAACCCTAAAGGTAATATATGATTTTATAGTGCTAGTTCACCCCACAATAACCAATCTACTAAATTCCACAACTGTTGAAAACCAATACGGTAAAGGTAATGCATGATAGTTGTTTATAATTGTATAATGTACTGTTATTTGTTTGCATGTTGCAAAGTTTGATTGTTTGAAGTTTGAATACTTATTAAGTTAGTGTTTCTATTATATCGATTACGGGTTATTCGGGTTTGGTGACCCAACCCGCGTAACACCCGACCCATTTAACCCTTATCCGCGTAACCCAAGTACTTATGCGGGTCGGGTACGGGTATATTTTCTATTATAAAAAACCCGAATAACCCAACCCGTATAACCCAAAACCCGGTAACCCAACCCGATCAACACCCCTATCCCATGCTTTACCCATGCTAATAAATGTAATACGTTAAAACTTCACCAGCAATCAATTTTATTTCTTCTCTTTTTTATAAGTGTAAATACTCGTACACCAATGACATACAATCTTGCTAGATAAAGCAACCATAATACCAATAAATCAAAGATAGTTTGGTGAGCAAACAATGTTTTTATTAAATAAAAGAAGATATAACTCTAGATATGGTTCCATCCTCTTATAAAATGCCTTTAATTAATTTTCAATTTACACCTCCTCATCTTCCCTACCACTTGATCCAAGTTGCCACTTTATTTGTCCCTAGTCCTTAACACTTTATAACTCAATCAACTACAAGTTAAAAGAACACTCTTGAATCTTGATAAACAGCTTAGCAGTGTGGCCCATTACCCTTTTCCCTTTTTCCATATATACACTTGACTCTTCAGTTCCATATATCATATAAGTGGCATCACATCCTATAATTCCTCAAACCCCACACTTCACAAACAAATATGAAGATCCAATGTGATGTTTGTCACAAATCAGAGGCAGTTGTTTATTGTGCAGCCGACGAAGCGTCCCTATGCTCCGCTTGTGACCATCGTGTCCATCATGCCAACAAACTCGCTAGCAAACATCCTCGTTTTTCCCTCCTTAATCCTTCGTTCAAAGATTCACCTCGATGTGATATATGTCAGGTACTGTTTATATCAATCAGAAATTTATATTTGTAGCCGCTTTTGAAACTAGTCTGAAAGCGGTTACAAATTAAATGCTATAGAATGTTAATACTTCCACTTTTTTGTTTTTGTGTATAACACATTTTAGTATATTCTCCTTTGAATTATATTGATGTAACAACTGCATGTAAAATATAATTACATCATAATATAAGTATATTACTTACTGTTACTGAAATATAGTTAAAACAATTAGAAAAGGTCTATCATGTTTTAAAACATTTGTTCATGTTTTTATTTTTGTAATTATCAGGAAAGGAGAGCATTTCTATTTTGCAAAGAAGATCGAGCGATTTTATGCAGAGAATGTGACATTCCTATTCACCAAGCAAACGAACATACACAAAAACATACACGATTTCTTCTCACCGGAGTTAAACTCTCGACATCCTTATCATGTTATGATGATTCATTTCACCAAACTCCATCATCCTCAAACTCAAATGGCTCAACTGAAACTGAAAGCACAATAGGCTCTAGCGTTTCTTTCGATCATAATAATTTCTCGATTAATAACCATTCAAGTTTTTGTTTTAGTAAAAACGAAGATGGTTCTATGGAAACTGGGAGTATTTCGGAGTACTTGATGGAAACATTGCCCGGATGGCATGTTGATGAGTTCCTTGATCCTTTTGGTTATGGTAAGTTTTCAACAACTACAAGTTTTTTGTTGTCTACCCTTATAGTTTGGCTGTTTGTTTATATTGACTACATTATTTATAACTTTGTACAAATTTAGTCCTTTTCGAAAACTGGATATTTTGATCATGACAAATCATTTTATTCTTATAGATCTTTAGGGTTAATTGTTTGGAAATACATCGAACTTTACACTCAAAACTATTGTATGCATTCATATTCTAAACCATCTATTGTATTCAGTTATCTTCCTAATTAGTCTAATGTCAGCACGATTTAACCTATAACCGGCTTCATGATGACGTGGTTCAGGTTTTATACATTTGGCAGCCACCTATCATCAAACCAAAAATTTAAACATTCTAATTTCCTTTTGATTTAATTTTCATTTATACTTATCATCATCACCATCATTTAATCATCATCATAAACCTTTTTTCACAATTTGGAATTTGAGGTTTTGATTCACCTTGGACGCTTTCAAATTTTGGGTTTACAGCTATAAACCAACCAATTTTATTCCCAGATCTAGATTCAACCACCATCCTCTTCTACCACCCATCATCATCTTTTCCACCACCCACATCAAATCAAACAAAGACTTTCACAAACTAAATAAAATTACCTAACATAACATAGTCCAATTAAATTGAATCAAACAAAAAAAATGCAAAACAATTACACATAGAAAAAGAACTTAAAAATTATCCACGATTGTCCTTGTAATCGCCGACGAAAAACTTATTCATCACCGTTGTCGTCTTCGTCTTCATCCTCCCCGCTGATTCGTCTTCATCCTCCCCGCTGATTCGTCTTCATTATCCCACTGATTCTTCGTTGTCTTCATTATTTCTCGAAACCACTAAAAACCTTAACTTTAAGATCTGAAAATGGTTATGAGGTGCATCAATGGATAATCTCCTTAAATCAATACAAGTGTTTGATTTTGAGTATATTTGGTCAATATTTGTTAATTTTTCTCTATTAATGGTCAACAATGGATAGTAGGTTAAGTTTGATGGCTAAAATCAATTTAATGATTTTGGGTATTTGATTAATGTTTGATGTCATGGGTGGTTTTACTTTGTAACAGAGGAGAAAAAGAAGAACATTGTGTTTAATACTTTGAAGTAATTTGATTTGATTATATATCTTTAAATAAAATTAATTAATATTAAATTGATATAAATAGTTGACATGGCATATACATGGCAAGTCAAAGTCAAAGTTGATTGAACTTTGATGACATGGCATTTGACTATAGTAATATAATCATTGACTTTGATGACATGTCAATAAAAGTAAAATCAAAATTAAAAGTTTACCGGCTACTTAAATAGAAGGTAAACTAATACATACAATAGATTTTTTTAAGAGTTCGTTAAATACAATAGATGATTTAGAAATTGGATGTATACAATAATTTTTGATATAAAGTTCAATGTATTTCAAAACAATTATCTTTACAATAAATAGAATAAAGGAAATAAATAATAGAATATAATTGTATCAAGTTATCAATTAAAACAAACGTTACTATAATAAAGTATTAATGTATTGTTACTCTAAATATTAACAACTTCATTGTTGAAATAATGGTTAAAAACCAATAGTTGGTAATTCAATATATCAATTATCTTTGATACTTACAAGCTTTATAAATTCTTTAGATACTACAATGATAACTATTGCAACATTTATGAAAACCGAGTGGGAAAATCATCCGGTACATGTGGATAATGGCAATCAACTTCAAAGTGCTTAATCGAGCCTAGAAGGACATTACTGATAAGAAAAAAAAGAATTGATATGTCGATTTAAAATCCAAAGATTAGGCCATGAGCGCCCATGATCGTGGTCCAAGCGAGTTTTTTGTAATTTCACTTTCAAAAGTACTAGCGATTAATGTATGAAAATATTCTGTTTATAACACTTATTTTTGTTTTCATTGACAGGCTTATGACAAGCATTTTGATATTTATGTCACATGATCAAGACAACCATGCCAATTTTCGAGTTTTTCATGATCAGAAGACATGGGCACTTATGTAAATTCATCATCAATGCTTTTCGTCAAGAAGATTTCTGTTAAAGGGACCTTGAAGAGCAAAAGCATAGTTACTTTCTTCAATCTTCATACATTAAGAAACCAACGTAACCATAAACCTATCATGTAAATTGTGAAATCCCATTTTAGCCCTTGTGGGTCTGTTCTGTTTAAGGGGTTATAGGGGGATTGCCCTTTTTTTTCTTTGCGTGGTTCGGGTAATTGGGTTGGTTTCTTAGTTTTTTTTCTTTTGTTTTTTCATCAAATGTTCTTGCTGTTGTTTTTATACGTTTGTTCCATCAATGAATAAATGAAAATAATAAAGAAATTAATACTAAGCTAAGCTATCAGTGAATATTGAATTATATTTTAGTCAATAAAATAATGGAGAAAACATGATAAAGGAAAATAAACAAGAAGTTCGCATAGTTTGAACTTTAATATTTTACATTATATTATGCCTATAATACCTTTCACAAGTTCGGCTTAATGTTCATAAGTCATCCGAGCCTTATACCTATATGATACAAATTGAGAGAAGTCTTTTAGAACAAGGAGAGTATGGCGGGATTTGAAATAAAGATTAAAGCAAAGCTAATGTGAATACTTATTTTGGCGCAATTTTACATAATAAACTGAAATGATATATAAGTCTACAAATTATGTATCATATATGGATGGAAAGCTCTCAGAATCTACTTTCTAATGCAAAAAACGACACCTCATTTGGAATTTCAGAGAAGAAGTTATGACAGTTTTGCCACGATGATCTCAACGAAGACAAGTTTTGCAAGTCAAAAGTTTCGTAAACATCACACGGTCGGTTTGGAAGGATATTTTTCTCAAATTCCGATATTTGGGGGAGTATGTCTCGTTTTGTCACGACGTAATACACGTTTACATGATGATTACAACGAGTCATAATCATCATGAGGGGGAAGAACGTGTACCAAGGGAAAAAAACGTGTGTATATGGTGTACCGAGGGGAAGAATGTTTGTAAATGAAGAAATAGGAAAAACATGTGTATATGGTGTACCGAGGGGAATAATATGCGTCAATGAAGAAATGGGAAAAACATGTAACAAAAGCGAAGATTGGAATATACAAAAGCAAAGATTGGGGAAGAAAGAGTAACAATGGAGTGTATGAATAAACGAGTACAAATGGAAAGGAAAAACGCAAATTTTGCAAAGAATGAGGAATTGTGGAAAGAATGAAAGAATGAGAATTTGTGAAAGAAAAGATGGGTACATACAATGGAGAATTTCTTCGACATCAATCGGTATTTGTGAAAGATAACATGGTGCACATAACGGAAAGTTGTACAAAAGATTGTATATAAGGCGGTGCACATAATGGAGAATTCGAGTAAAGAAAGAAAAGACGGATGCATTACGGAGTATATATGTGAAATAAAAGAGGAATGTTTGATGAAGGTGCATCGGGTCATATGGAAAGTTTTCGGAAGCAAGATGTACATAATGGACGTATTTGCGATAATTTCTCAGTTTTGGTTGACTTCTCGGGTGTTGTGGAAGTAAAGGAATTGTGATAAGATGTCAAGGTAAATCATGCTTCGAGAAGGTTCAAAGAATAAGTATTAATTCACGAAACAAATGAAATTTGACTTAAAAGAAAACATAATCGAGATTGGAGAATAAATGCAAGAAATCAAGTTTGGAAAGAATAGGAGTTTAATGTACAAGCTTCACGGAGAGCTCAAATGATCAAGATTCAAACTTTCAAGAATAAATAGAAGCGAAAACAAGACAAGCATGCAAACAAAGAAGATTGTTCATCATCAAGCTACAACGGTGACAATTAAGAAAAAAAACCTATTACTTGATTAGTGAATTCAATCCTAGATAACGCGACCTAAAATTGACTTATGATAACACAATCAAGACCTACAGATTTGTTATCGAAGCAAAACTAGATAACTCGATCTAATAATGAAACAATTGATAATTGAAGCATCAGTATAAAAAAAAAGAGAGGTAAAAACCTTAACAAAATTCGTTCATAATCTGCATTACAATGTATAAAAACGTTTACTTATATATGAAAAAGAAACTAAACCCTAAAATGCACAAAAAGAAAGTCTAAAAGTCGGTTTTGGGCCGATATACCAGCTACGACAGGTTCCAATGCGTCTCAACGGGAAAATTCGAGAACCAAATTTCAGTTTCACCAGCCATTGTGTCGCAGTGAAGTGTTACTGCCTCGGAGTGGAAACTCACTCAATTTAGTTTGTAGCAAAACTGTCATAACTTATTCTCCGAAACTCCAAACGAGGTGCCCGTTTTTTCATTAGAAAGTAGACTCTGAAAGCTTTCCATCCATGTATGATACATAATATGTAGACTTTTATATCATTCTAGTTTATTCTATAAACTTGAGCTAAAATAAAAATTTACATCAACTTTGCTTTAATCTTTATTTCAAATGTATCATCTCCACTTGGTCAAAAAGACTCCTCCCAATTCGTATCACTATATTGACAAGTTCGGCTTACTGTTCATAAGCTGTCCGAGCCGCGGCTCGGATCGGCTCGGGTCGGTTTGCGGGTCAAATTGTTTTTTTTTTTTTAGAAATGAGATTTGTATCAATATTTACGGGTTACTCTTAGGCTAGGCTGGATTGGGTCAATTAAAATCATTTTTTCTTTTTGTATTTTGATTAATTTCTAATATATAAGTTTTAGCTTTTCTTTTAGATTTACGCCATTATATAAAGTAGGTACGACTTTATTTATTTTTACAGCAAATATATTTTTGTCCAGACGCGGGACACAAAAGTTGTTGGTAAAAAAAAAAAAAAAAAAAAAGGAACACCAAAACAACCGTTCTAGATGGAATTCTTCCTTCACAAAAACACCACACAAAACTTTTCTTGGAAATTTGACACACACGAGGTTTTATTTGTGATTCGTTGCGGAGATAACCTTTAAAAGATAAAAATATAAAAGATAATTTCCTAACATTTTAATAGTAAGATGAAAAAATTGTAAAATATAATAGTTGAAATTAAAAATAAAAAAATTTATAATGAATAGTGTTTTTGTAAGTAAAACAGTATTTATTAGTTTGAAAATTGATATATTTGACATACATATGTGGTGATGTACAATAGATCTTTAAACACCTTCATTATCTTGACCTCGTAACTCTTTTTCCCAACCCCACGTCCACAACCAAATTTCACCACTCCACTCCCAATTTCACTAGAATGATGTTTTTGTACTTTCAAACCTGAAACATGCAGAATTTATAAATACCAAGGCATACATCCACACATAACCTTAACCCATCCTATCACCCTTCTGCCCCCAAACCTTATAATGTCAACCCATGTCTCTCTTCACCCATCATTTCTAAATTCCGCTTATATTAGTCCACTTTTCCCCCCTTGAATATTTTTTATGATTCGAACCCCAAATGTTCATGATATCATTATAAAACACCATAAATGTTTTTCAAATAATGTCATACCGGAATCTTTCAGACCATCGATATTTAATCCCCTTCCCCTTGAATACTTTTTATGATTCAAACCCCAAAAGTCAGTGAATTCGTTATAAAAAAAACCATAATTGTCTTTAGAATAGTGTCATACCGAAAGCCTTTAGACTATCGATATTTAATTTCCCATTTCCCCACCCCTACCCACCCACCCACCCACCAACCACACAAACATACATACACACACACTCTTTAATCAAAAGAGTTTTTAAACTTTATTAAGCTTAACCCGTGAAACATTCCTATTTTAATCACTCTCACACCAACTTTATTAAATATCGTCTTAGAGTCTCTAAACAGTTTAAGACACTCGACGAAGCATAAACAATTTAAACAGTATATGTATTCGATATATTGACGAGACCGTCTTCAGAATATGCTAGAATCACGATACACCTATAGATAATGGTGTTAATTTTTATATTGTTATCATAGTTATTCTATTAGGTCATATCTAATGTATGCATCAAAACACTAAAATAATATAAAAGTTAGTATAAACTGTTTTTAATCAAGACACTAGAATTGTATAAAAATTTAATTCAACATTATTCATTGACATATTTTACACCAAATTTGGTGTTACGATATTTACCGCACCAAATTTACATTAATCTTTAATTCGGTAAATATCTTATTTAAATATTTATTATTAATTTATAAAGATTAAATTGTTAACTTAATTTTATTTAAATATTTAATATGAGACGGATTATTAGTAATTTTAATTTTATTGTTATTATTTACGTATAGTTATATACATTATATAGCATTTGATTATAAAGGGTTAAAATTTAAACATGATAAAATTACTAAACTATCATTTTAACTAATTAAATATTAATATATTATAAATATAATTCTATAACACATTTAGCATATATACTTAAAATTTTGAAATAATTGAATTATTTTTATATAAATTTAAAACAATCAATTTTAGGATATGAAATTTCAAATAACTAGAGTTAATCTTT
The DNA here is from genome assembly GCA_910822075.1 of Senecio squalidus. NCBI lineage: Eukaryota > Viridiplantae > Streptophyta > Magnoliopsida > Asterales > Asteraceae > Senecio > Senecio squalidus. The sequence continues at coordinate 62,794,086 of CAJVGC010000590.1, read as the reverse complement.
AGATTATCCAACTAATTCAATGTTTACAAATCGAAAATTTTAATGATTTGTAAAATTATTTGTAACAAATTATGTACCACCAAAGAAAATTATTCATCGGAATCTATTATCGCCGCAACATCGCGCGAATATATTACTAGTTTATTATTGATAAGTTTGTAAAATAATTTTGAAAAGAAAACTATTTTATAGAAATATAAAATTTTGCTTTCTATTATATATAGAATTCTTTAGATGTAAACATTTAGTGCGAGTTAACTTCATGTTTGATATAGTTATACCGAAATAAATTATATAGTTAAACCACCTAAACTAATCTTAAATATTCATTCATCTCCAAATGATTGAACGCAATCATCATACACAAAAGTTCACTCTTTTTCACCCATTTCCTGAGAAACGAAGTTATTTTTGATTATAAAAGAAAGTGTAACTTTTTATAAAATATTATATGAAAAGGGATAAAGAAAGAAAAGACAACCTAAAAGATACTACAAAATCTAGTGCCTTGCGAGATCCAATCTAACAAGATGGATATGGAGTTTATCTTTTTCATTTATTTTGGCAAGAATGGTCCCCAGTATAGCCTAAAGTGGAAGTAAACACAAGGATATTGTCAAGCATGGGTTCTTTGAGCAATGAAGATCTTTAAAGGCACCTCCACAACCAAAACCTTTAGATATTTTTAAAATTATATTTCCAATTTTTATTAACATATATCTTGAAAACAATACGTATAGATGGTTAAAATAGTAATCACTTTATAACAAAAATAAATATATAATAATCCTTTTAAGTTTTGTAGCATATCAATATATTAAACGTTACAAGAATACAAGCTTTGTTTAATACATTAGTATGCAGTAATGTTATAGTGTTAAAAGGGTTGTTCGTAAATAATAATATTAAGTATTATTTTGTTGTTGATGAATAATAATAATAATAATTGTATGAGATATTAACCCAATCATTAGGGTTGCTGTTCATTGCTAAGGGTTACTAATCATTGTTGGGATATTATTCGTGATAGGATACTAGGTATTCCTCCTATAATTAAAAGTCCACACTGCCTATGAATATGTGCCGGATATTATTATTTTAGTCGACTGGGTTTGGGCTGGGATTTTGGCTAAGTTTTTTTTTTTTTCTTCGTTGGGCTTGGCAGCCTAATTCCGTTACTTGCTTCGTGACTTCGTGATATATCCTTTCGCCACGTGTTTTTGCTTTGCTCTATTTTTCTCCGACCTCCTCTCCGACTTCCTGTCCGATTTCCTGCTTCATGTTTGCTTCAGTTAGAAGGTTTGTTCTTCTTCTTCGGTTATTGCATGTGTTAATTTTCGGGATATTGGTTGTTTTAATAGTCTAAGCTTATGTGTTGATTTGGAAATTGATGTTTGCCACGTGTTTTTGCTGTGTTGTATTCTTCTCTGACTTCCTCTCCGACTTCCTGTCCGACTTCCTGCTTTATGTTTGCTTCAGTTACAAGGTTTGTTCCTCTTCTTCGGTTATTGCATGTGTTAATTTTCGGGATATTGGTTGTTTTAGTAACTTAAGCTTATGTGTTGATTTGGAAATTGATGTTTGTTATATTTTTACTTTGCGGTCAGGGATTGATAGACTTCGGCTGTTGGGTGTAACGGTGGTTTCGTATTACAGTTTTCTTAATGCTATTTTAATCATCATCACTGTTGGGTATAACGGTTGTTTCGTCTTCTGCTGCTATTTCGGTTAGTTTTCGAAATCAGTCGCAAATTATTTAATGTTTCAGGATGTAGTTTGCTGAATGTGCTGTCAGATTAGGCCATTATTTGAGATTTAGGGATGTATTTTGTTGAATGTGCCGTTAAATTAAGAGATAACATGATTTTTTGAATTAGTTAGGTTGTCGAGACTTTAGCTGTTCTTTGGTGCCTTTTTCCGTTTTTGTTAGATTTTTATTTGTATGTGTTATGTTTTGTTTAGGTTACGTTCCGGTCTTCGTTGTTTCTCCGTTTTGTTTTTGTCGTTCGCTGTTTCTCTGAGATGTGGGGAGCCGCTCTGCCTCAAGGGGTTACTTGGCCAGCAGTTTCTATTCCAGAGCGTCGTCGGTACACACGTCGTCGTTCCGTGGTGTCTTCTGTAGTGTCTGCCGAGAATTCTATGCCTACGTATTATGACTGTGGTGACGCCAGCAATTGGGGTTTTTATTGTGGTGCGTTATTTTGGTATGAGGAAAGGGTGGTGTCTACTTCACGTCGCGGCAGGCTTGTATACAATCAATGTTGTAAAGGTGGTATGGTTGTTTTACCTGCACCTGCAACGCCATTAGCTACTTTCCTTACTCTATATGAGGACTCCCATTTTATGCGAAATATTAGAGCGTATAATTCAATGTTTTCTATGACATCGTTCGGTGCTAGCATTGACGAATCTTTGAATTTCGGTTCGGGCCCATACACTTTTAAGGTTTCTGGCCAAATTTCGCATCATATCGGGTCCTTGTGTCCTCAGCCTCCAAATGCGCCGCGTTTTTTACAGTTATATGTATACGATACTCAGAATGAGGTTGAAAACAGAATGAGTTTTTTTGGGACTTCTGATTCCAACGATACGCTTAGGCCTGACGTTGTTGCACTCTTGAGTACTACTTTGCCAGTCTGTAATGAGTATGTACGCACTTTTAAACAAGCTGTCGACATTGCAAATTCTAAGGCTGTTGTGGACTATGCGGTTCGATTGTATAACAATGTTCCTGATAACCGTTATAGTGTGCCACAGCCGGGAACGCTTGGGGTTATTGTTGTTGCTGACGATGCAAACGCGAGCGTGTATGACATAATTATTCAGTCAAGAGATAACTGGTCTCAGCGCATAAGTAAATTGCACCAATCATATATGCCTCTTCAGTATCCATTGCTCTTTCCTTTTGGTGAGGTTGGTTGGTCTCCGTCGATGAAACTCAGGTCTGCACCAGGTTCGACAGGAAGGTCACTAACGGTGAACATGTATTACAGCTATTTGTTACATAGTCGTCGTGATGTATTCTCTCTTCTGCTTCGTGGAGGCAGACTGTTCCAACAGTTTTTGATCGATGCTTATTTGTGTGTGGAGGACAGCAGGCTAGAATAATTTCGCAAACATCAGAACAATTTGAGATCTGAGTATGCTGCTGGCATTTATGATGCATTGTCTAAAGGAGATTCCATTGGTAAACATATTGGCAAACGGATTTTCTTGCCATCAACTTTTGTTGGCGGTCCGCGATATATGTATAAACACTACCAGGATGGGTTAGCTATATGCCGGGTTCATGGCAATCCTCAATATTTTATAACTTTTACGTGATGCTAGATGGCCTGAGATTGTCAGATTTATGGACGACAATAGGATGGGACATTCTCAAAACAGGCCAGACATTATCTCCAGAGTTTTCAATATGAAGGTTGGTCATTTTGTGAATTTTCTGAAAGAAGAGAAACCGTTCGGTGCTGTAGTTGCGTGTATGTTTTTCGGCTTTTAACTTTCTTCGTTTAGTTGCACACGTTTTCACATGTACATCTTACCGTGCTTATCTTTCTCTTTCTGTCTGCAGTACTATACACGATAGAATTTCAGAAGAGGGGTTTGCCTCACTGCCATACTCTTTTGTGGGTTGACGAGGATTCTAAAATTAGAGTCGCCGCTGATATTGATAAGTACATTTCAGCAGAGTTGCCCAATCCTTCCACAGAGGCAGCTTTATACTCAACGATAACCACTTGTATGATACACGGTCCTTGTGGACTCTTGAATCCTGCTGCTCCTTGCACACGGGATGGAGTTTGTAAGAAATAATTCCCAAAACAATTTGCTCCAGCCACTGTATTTGATAAGGACGGGTACGCACATTATAAAAGAAACACGGTCGATGCACATACGATGCAGAATGGAACTCGGGTTCATAACGGATTTGTGGTTCCTTATAATAAGCTCTTATGCAGTAGATTCAATGCACACATCAATGTTGAATACTGCGGGTGGAATATGATGATCAAATATCTTTTCAAATATATTTCCAAGGGCGTAGAACGAGTTGCTTTTTATTTGCAGAAGGCTGACAGTTCTGTATCAGTGGCTTCTTCTTCATCGAAGGTATCGGGTAATAAGAGTTCCTCTGCCCCTGCTGCGGAAACTGTGAATGAAATAGAACAGTTCATACACGGCAGATTCATTTGTCCACACGAGGCTGCTTGGCGGTTACTCAATTTTGTTATACATGAAAGGCAGCCTCCGGTTTTGGTTTTGCAAGTACACCTTGAGAATATGCAATCAGTCACTTTCCGGGATAATTGCCATTTAGAAGAATTTGTCAATGATGCCAGTTTCGGTAATTCCACACTTTCCAGATGGTTAGTGGCAAATAGATGGGATCCAGAAGGTCGGGCTCTAACCTATTTCGAATACCTATCGCAGTTTACGTGGAACACTCGAAAAAAGGACTGGTTCTTTAGGGCGAGAAATACCGTTGCTCCTGTCGGCAGGATGGTTTATATACATCCTACCGCTGGTGAACTCTTTTATTTGAGAATGCTTCTCTCGCATCAGAGGGGTTGCTGTACATTCGCCGATATTCGTACTGTTAGACAGGTTGTCTATTCATCATATCGACTTGCTTGCGAGGCTATGGGCTTAATCGGTGATGATAAAGAATGGCTCACTGCGTTTAATGAGGCTTCATTATGGGCATCGGCTTCTGAATTACGTTCCCTATTTTGTAATCTTCTCTTATTTTGCGAAGTAGGTGACCCAAAAGTACTATGGAATAACGCCTGGTCCAAGATGGGCGACGATATTTCTCGAGTCTTATCAGATTCCATGTCATCCTCTGAGTCTACAATATCTGAATTTGTGTTACAGCAACACATTTTATTAGAGATTGAAAAGCTTTTAAACAGTTCGACTCCGCCAAAATCACTCACCTCATTCAACTTACCACTCCCGTCTTCGGAATTATTACTTCCGTTGACAATTCGCCTATTATTGGAAGAAACATTGTATGATAAATTTTCTCTGGCACAACAACATTTGCATATGTCTCATAGGCTGAATCCGGAACAACTGTTAATTTATAATAGAGTGCGAAACGACGAACGAATGAAGAAACAAACCCTGTTATTTGTATACGGTCATGGCGGGACTGGAAAAACGTTTCTTTGGTCCACCATACTTGCCTATCTCAGGTCTTTAGGTAAAATTGCGTTAGCAGTTGCTTCCTCGGGTATTGCTTCGCTACTTTTACCTAATGGTAGAACTGCACATTCTCGATTTAAGATTCCCATAAATCCTTTAGATACCTCTGTCTGTAATATAAAGAAAAGGACACAACTATCGGAACTTTTGCAACAGACACACATGATCATATGGGACGAGGCAACGATGATGGACCGTAAATGCCTTGAATGCGTGGACCGTACATTTAGAGATGTGTTAGAAGCAAGAGACAAACCTTTCGGCGGCATATCGGTATTGTTAGGGGGGGATTTTAGACAAACATTGCCTATAAAGCCTAAGAAAGGTCACCGAGATATAATACTTGTCACGCTTCCAAATTCACACCTTTGGCCAGCCTTTACTTTGTATAAACTCTGTCATAATATGCGTATTTCATCCACACATTCCAGCGATTCTGCAATTGTTAAGTCAGCCAGATTTGCTCAGTGGCTCTTAGATATCGGAAATGGTGTTGCTGGTACTCCAGACCTAACGAACCCCGGATATGCTTCAGATATTCAGATTCCGGATGAGTACCTAATAACAGACGCTAATACTGGACTACAACAGTTAATTGATTTTGTATATGAACCGTCTATTCTGCTCCATCCTACTCCGGAACTCTTATGTAACAGAGCCATCGTATGCCCGAAGAATTGTACCACTGATGAAATAAACTCCACTGTTTTACATAGTATTCCTGGTGCGTCCACAATTTATTACAGCTCTGATTCCATAACACCACATAGTCATAGAATATCAGATATGGATTTGCTATACCCGGAGGAATATCTAAATGAATTGAACTTTCCTGGCCTTCCGCTTCATCAACTAGAACTAAAGACGAGTACGCCTATAATTCTCTTGCGCAATATGAGTCAAAAAAATGGTCTGTGTAATGGCACAAGATTGATAGTTACGCAACTATCGTCAACAGTCATAGAGGCGCTTATCATGACAGGCACTTGTATTGGGCAGAAAGTTTATTTGCCCAGAATTAAGTTTGTTCATCACGATCCAGAGCTTCCATTTGCTTTTAATCGAAAACAGTTCCCCTGTAAAGTTTCGTATGCTATGACTATTAATAAAAGCCAGGGCCAATCGCTGCAACGAGTGGGAATATTTCTTCCTTATCCAGTTTTTGGTCATGGCCAGTTATACGTTGCTCTTTCGCGAGCCACCTCTCCTGAATCGATTAAAATTCTGATCCATAGCGATAATGGAGAATGTAGGCGAACAACAAAAAACATCGTTTACAAAGACTTCATTTCATACGTTGACAGTCTTCAAAATAAATAACTGGAATACCCGTATATGTACGTATGCACATTCTCACATCAGTTACCATATATTGGTGCACTTCCCACATTGTGAAAATGTGTATACGTATGTACACGTGTATTTCTTTTTTATTAATAACAACAAATAAGAATAAGTTTTCTCGGAAACGTGTTAATGATTCGAAAACTGCTACCATACTTTCAATTTTGACAGATTTTCTCAAAGCATAATAAAATAGCAAATATACATACGTGTACATGCTTCTGATGCCAACTATTTTATGACAGGACAAGAAGATGGTTCGTATTGGATAACTCGAATATGGTTGTGCCGGCTCATACGTAGAAGTCAGAATCCTACGAAAGTGGACACCCCATTTTAGAAATAAAGAGACGTGGTTTTTAGCGATAGACAAGGAAGTATGTACTCTACACATATAGCTTACTTTACGGATTTGCAGAACTTATATATATTCGTTTATGTTATTGAAACTTATATATCTAACACTTCATCAATAACAGGGAGATACGATCGCAATCCTAGGCCAGCAACAAGGTCAACATTTTTTGGAATCGAGATTGAAGATAGGTAAGTGCTACGGGATAGAGCAATATTCGTGTTCGGAGACGCCAGCATATCAAAGAAAAATCCGAAACACAGTGCACCTAAATGCTGGAGAAGCATCACAGATCACACCGCTAGAGGACAAAAAGGAAATACCAGAGTCATCATTCGACTTCGCTGCCATAGATGATCTGCATACATTTCTTCAAACGCCTACATATTTTCCAGGTATTCAAAAATAAGCATTTTTTCATATATATTTTTACTAAATAAACACATTTACAAACTACAGACTTTATCGGAAGACACAAAAGACAGGGCTTCAGTAATAAAAGAAATGGTTACCGCTTTCTCATACTAACGTTGACAAGCATGACGTAAGTATAAGAAAATATTGCATTTACGCATCAGAACATATGGATAATAACAATAATGTACTTTATCAAATCTTTGATTCTCTATATGTGATAGTGGCCAAGAAATCACTATTACGATGTGGAAGGAATGCATTGAAAATGCTGAGAAGGTCAACCTATCGGCCCTGTCCGCAGCTACAGCCGAGACGATAATAGCAATTACAAACGTAAAACCAGCGATATACGCAGGTAGAATATTAAAAATAGATGTACATTCTGTATCGTTAAATTCTTGTTACATTCGTTACAAATTCTGCGTTTTTGACATATTACAGATATCCTAAAGCTGTCATCAACTGATGCTACGCACGTGTATCTCAATCCAATGCTATCTATAGAGTTGACGGAACACGGACAATCGTCGGCAACCGATCAAACAATCCAAAATACAACTTCATACACTGTCATGACGTTAGGGGAACTTCAAGATAAGCTATACGACAGTCTGCAGGTATACATCTATACCTATTTTCGCAGATTTCCCGATCGCATATGCATCGACATATAACTGACCACATACCTGGATGCGCCATGTACGCATAACAACAGCGAAAAACAATCGCAGTTGACGCAAGAATCGTCGATACAAGATTCGATAACTGTTGGTACACAGCCACATGTGGACACTGTAAGAGTCAGATTTCAAAACAAAAAGACACATGATTCTGCCCCAACCACGAATGCGAGTTTTTTGTAAGATTACAGCTATTTAAAAATCATATTTTTAGATACAATTATTATAGACTAATGTTACTAAAAAATTTACAGCTACAACATAAATGCTACTCTCTCTGACGGAACAAGAAATTTGGAGGTTTCTTGCACCGATTTGTGTATCCAAAAACTTATGGGTCGTAGTTGCAAAGAAATAGTGATGGGGGAAGGTTACGAGGATCGGAAAATGCTACACCCATCCTTCAAAAAGCAAGGAATGAACACGTACAGGTATCATGTCGAAATGACAAGGAAGACGACTCCTACCAATACCAAATTTGTGATCGTTAACAAGGAAGCAGTACCCACCAAATCACTGACCTCGCAAGACATAATACCAGTCTCACATGATACATATCTATTAACAGATGCAACTGAGGCAACACTAACGACTCCACCGCCAGAAAGCCAAGCAACTCCAACCACTGAAATGGGGTCAACTCATACAAATATATCAACATCACAACAACGCGACAAACCCACAGCTGCAAAACGTCTCTCTTTCGAACCGATAGGTAATACCAGCAAACATTGTTTTTTCTTTTTTTTTTTATACGCATATGAATGACTACTATTCTAAACATACAGATCTTGCCAACACTATGCATATGTCAACACATTCAGAGGACAATCCAGTCAATATTCCCGAAGAAATAAAGGATCACGGCCGAAAAACAACAAAAATCGCAACACCTATCGACACAGGCAAACACAAAACAGCTTCGTAGTCCGCCACACCAATTTCACAACAAACTAACACGTCAGCTACTGTAACCGAAGCACCACACATGATTCCACCGCCACACACCCCAGTTACACCAGCCATTGAAGCAGAGTCTGCTGAACCAACAGGTAACAATAGTAGATACATTACTTACTTCCATTCGCATGTCAATCAAAACGATTTAGGAAATACAAATACCGCAGACATTATCCAAGCAGCAACAGATTCGGAAGACCATCCGGCGAACATTCCTGAACAAACTAAGGACCGCAACCGAGCAACAACAAAAGTAATCAAACGTTCTACCACAGACAAACGCAAAGCGACAACACCGACAGGTACATACATTTTGCAAAATAACCTGCATACCATTACTCTAATAAAAAATTGTCACACTTTACAGACGAACTCGAGAAAATAAACCCGGGAAAGCGTGAACGATTTCCAGAATAAGAAGTCAGGAATGGAAAATGTCAGCAGTAAACCTCAGCTCCGAAAAATTACAAACTCTTAATAACCAAAGCCACGATAGACTTACGCACTCAATTAAGATATCATATGAGACCGATATTCACAATCAGCTTTCATCTCTATTATTAGCGTAACTACCTTGATGCAAAAAAGTCCGTAAATAATAGTCCTATCGTATACATAATAATCGAAGTGATACTAAACCTAAAATACACATCCACCTATATGAGTAACTATGAAATTATAAATCGAAAAATTTTAAAAAACGGTCTCCAAAACAAAAAAATAAGAATGACAAACACACTATACAACCCAGCCCAAAGATACAGCCCAACAAAAAAATTTGTAACCCTACACGTTCTATCTATAAATACAAACACAAAGATAAAGAAACCCTAAAAAGCCTTTTCTATCCCCAAAAACAGTATCGCCATTGCAAACCCTAAGTCGACTAAATCCAGACTTCATCGATCTACAGACTATCGCCGCCACCGATCGCAAATCAAAAAGATACGAAATCCACAGGCTTGACTTCAAAATTCGTCCACTGGAAGGTAATAAATCAACGTGTTCAATCCGCTATCAAATAATGAATTTACCCACTAAAACACCGACATATTTTATTACAGGATTCTATCTAACATACCGAAGATCGGAGCCTTCAGACGACACCGGAAAATAACACATCGGCGCTTCCAGTTCGTTCTGTCTCAAAAATTATCCATTACGGTATGAACGTTCTTTATCATAGATTCTATATTCAGATACCAAAGATAAAACGTCTAAAATACTAAAACGCATCATTGATTGTATTTTTACAAACACAGCTCCCACAGCACCGCCACCTCTGGCTACTATTCAAACAAACATTTATTCAACACTTCCAGTTGCTCCTTCCTCAGAGATCTATTGACCAAGGTATGAACATAGTTTCTACAAATTTTACATTCACATACCAATAAACTCAGATTTACAACACAAAAGAACATGCACTTATACAAAATTGCGACCTGCAGATTTACGGTTTGAGACACACCGCTAAAAATCAACCCTCAAAGCAGGTACAAAGTACACACTGTCTCTGTTGTCTATTATCAAACTCTCAAACTCTAAAGAATACAATGGAATATCTACTGACTCAGAATTGTAACCGTGAATGCATTTTTCCAAACTCATAAAACAAACCCTGAATGCATTCACGGTTACAGCTGAAAAAGATCAAATAACTAAAAAAAAGCAATACAAAAAAAATCAAATAACTAAAAAAAATGCATTCACGGTTAGCTGAAAACAGATGCTTTTATTTGAATGCAACGGTCCTGTCCTCGGAAAATTTAAAAACGAAAACAAATACAAACCTCTAAAAAATAACGCGGTCATCTGAAAACAAAATATAAAAACGAATAAACCAAAATAGACCAATTATTTATAATGTTTTTATTTCTTCCAGTAACTGAGTATGGATTGAGAAAACGCAAATGGTGGGGTTCCCGGCTTACCGATGGATGCTTTTAGTAATTTCAGGGTAATTAATTTGTTTTCCGTTATGTGCATAAATTGTTCCGTGTATAATTGTTTTTAAATAACATAATAATCCGAAAACAAAATATGAAAAGGTAGAATACAAAACACACAAAAATTGAAGGATTGAGAAAGATGAATTATCAGTTTGAGCTGAAAATTGGGGTTACTCAAAAGAGTTTTTTCGATTTGAGTATTGCGGTTTTGGGTTGGAAAAACTTGGGTACAGAGTTGTTGAGTCAGCAGCAAAAAAATTTTCTTCGGGTTTCCATCCTGTTGCGGGCTGTGGTGTGTGTTTCGCACTATACGGCAGCACGGATATGATGAGACGATTTTTTTTTTTGTCGGCTCATTGATTCTGTACCCAGGTTTTTCAAACTCAAAACCCCTCAAATTCAAAACCTTCTTTTCAGAAACGCTAATTTTAAGCTCAACCTGGTAATTGATCTTTTTCAGTTCTTCAAATTTTGGTTTGTTTTATGTTCTTCGTTTTCATGTTTTCTTTTTAGACAATTGTGTCAGCTAAAGCTGAGTATCTGGCCGGAGTTAGAGAGAAAAGTGAAAGCTGCTAGGAACGAGGTACAGGAACGACGTATGTCATAGGGTGCGGTGTACTCTATGGCTTCGGGGGTTGCTGTTACTCTTTTCGACCATCCTTCACTTCTTTCTTTAACTTCGGGCAGGTGCTCAGCTTTAACTGAACAGCGTCTATATATAAAGTGATTAACAGAATTTAAAGTCACTCCTAAAAAATAACATAATTGTTTGGAAACAAAACATAAAAACCAAAAACCCAAAAGAAACCAAAATTCAACAATTGCAAAAGATGGATCACGAGTTGGAGCGGGATATAATACCTTCGGAACAAAGGCGTTTGAATTCGAATATTGGGATTCTGAGTATGAAAAACGTAGATAAAGAATCGAGAACCCAATAACAAAAAAATTCGTTCTCGCTTTTTTTGTTACAGGCTCATCCACTCTTTATCCAAGTTTTCCAAACTCATAACCCTAATGTTCGAATCCAAACACCTATCTTTCGAAGTTTTAATATCCCGCTCTTACCCGTGATCCATCTTTTTCAGTTCTTAAATCCTTGGTTTCCGTTGCGTTGTTTGTTTTCACGTTTTGCTCTTACACAATTGTGTCATTTTTTACGAGTTCCTTCATTTCTGAAACCATTTCATTTGCTGGGGGAAAACGGAAAACCCCAAGGTGAAACTCACCGCTCATATATTAACGAATTTGCTGGAGTATCGTTGGAATGAACATCAACAGCCACCGAAACCTGAGAACAAAGGACAAGAGATCCGATATCTAGATGAAAAGTCTTTTCATCTATCTATTCGATCTTTAGTACTCCGTTCTCCAGCTTCGAGGCACGCTTATCTTCTTTCCGACTACACTGCAACAAATTCGTTCATATGTAAGCAGTAAGTTTCATCTTGAGATTTTCTGTTTTCCCCTGGCACTTCGAATGGTTTAAAACAGTGAAAGTCAGTTTCAATAGCCCAATCCCTTCGACAAACTGTTTTTGATTAGTCTCCTTTCTAATTTGCTTTCAATACGATCTAACCAATATTCTTTTGTCTCTTTGCAAATTACTTGGGACTAACGACATCCAAAGAAACACGATCAGCAGTGACAGCAAATATTACATTGACATAACAATCTGGAACAGCGTGAGTCGGTTTATCTAAATCGGTTCCTTTTAAACAATTCCCTTTCAATTCGATCTAACCAATACTTTTTTGCATTCTCACAGATTACCCAGGAGTAGCGTTACGCTGAACAACGAACAAAATCACGGAATATACATACACCAGCCGCCAAGACCACAAATTTCAGAAGCAAATTTCAATGATAAATATAGGGACGAGATCAGTGACGGAATTTGAACCATATTGTTGGAGGAGCTAAATTATAAATGGTTTAATTTGAAGGGTCAAAAATGAAAGTTGATTGTGTTTATAGAGTTATTTGTAAGTAAAGATTGAATTTTTTTAGGTAAAAAATATCTACAAGAATTATTCTTGGAGGAGCAAACAATGTTCTACGCACTAAGGCAAAGGAGGTTAATGAGCCTTGAGGCGAGGCGCATACCAAATCGTGGGATTCATAAACACGAGGCGCACTATATATATTATGTTTTTCTATAACATATGTGTCAAAATTATGCAATTTAAATAGCACATAATAATATTGAGATAGTGAATAACTAATACATATGTAATAAAGCTTGAATTTAAACCCAAAATATAAAGCAAGCGTGTCAATATTCAAGGCATAGTGCCACATTTTCATGATAATATTTCATAAAGAAACTTAATGAAACTAATGCAAATTCTCCAAATTCCCCATCGTTTTGCGATTTTTTTGCGCAAAAGCCCGGATCGCTGCGCTTTTTTTGCGATTCATGCATGTCATGCCACTCGACCAAAAAAATCCCTAGCCTTGGCGCCTCATGCGATTTAGCGCCTAGGCGCGCCTCAGGCGCGATTTTCACAACATTGGGGGCAACAACCCCCCTCAAAATCAATAAAATTTCGTCCATGGATGAGATCATTTAATACTATTATAAAACTTGATAACAAATGAATCAATTTCAACTATGAAGTTTAAAATCCATTTTAATTTACTTTTGTTTAAAAATTAAATATCTCAAAAATCGTAAATGTATTAAACGAATAAATTACATCATTAAATCGAGCATATTTCATTTTTTTATAGAGCGCCCACTTGATTTACTTTTGACGAAATTTTTTTCCGGGTTTTGGAAATTTTATATTATAAAATCATAGTTTTATCATATGTGATTTTAGTAGTTTGACTTATGTTTTTTGTGTTCTTCTTTGTTATTCTAGCTAAATATAAATCATATAATATATTTAGGTTTTAAAATTCACATTTAGTGTTCATATCGCATGTGATTTTGCCTTACGAATATCAACATTTAACCAAAAACGAAGAAAAACAATGTTTTCAAAATTCGATTTTTTTCTAGGTTTATATACATTATATCTCATATAATATTGTTGTCTCTTTAAATTCAGATTTAAAGTTAAAATCATGTGTGTTATTGACTAATTTGTTTTGAAATTGTACGTATATTATAATATCACATATGATTAATTCAATATCACATGTGACAGGATCGATTAAGTTTATCAAACCTAAAGTTCGCCTACGTTAAGATCTTGATCTATCAAAGAAGTTCAGCAGCGGATTGAACACTTTGATATTAACAAGTTTATCTAAACAAACAATATTGTAAACTAAGAATAATTAAGAATAATATGTTTGCCGAATTATAAGCCTCAATTGCATTAATATGAATTATCAATACAACGTGTTTCTTTATCAATACAAGGATCTATATTTATAGACCTTGAGGCTAAACCTAGATAAACTAGGAAACAACATCCATCTAAAAAGGAATTACAATTTGAATCTAATTATAATTTTAAATCAACAAACTTGCATGTCAAGTTCTTGTCCGTAGTAACTTGTGCACATTAACTTGAACATTTTAGTAGTAAGCAGTAATCATAATCTTTCCGTAGTAACTTGTCTTCTTCGTATTAACTTGTCTTCAGTGTATGTCTTCAGCATTAACTCATTGTCTTCCGTAGTAATGAACATACTTCATTATCAGTAGTAGGTGAGCATTAATAATTGAAACTAAACTATTTTAACTAAGTTTTAGTTCCAACAATCTCCCCCTAACTTGAACTTTTATAAATTACTGAAAGTACAAGTTTTTACACAAGTTTTACTACGCTATTACAAATCATTATAACTACTTCTTCAAACTTTCATCCTCCTCTTCTCCTTCTTTATCCATCTCTTCTGTCAATTGCATCATTATGCTCCAAACCAGTTCATGAGACATTCTTGAAGTGATTGAGCCTGATAATCTCACACTGATTAGCTCCTTAAGTGTTCTCAACCCCAAATCATATCTTTTATCTACCAGATTGTATTCCATGGCTCCATGTTTTCTTACTATTGAATACGCGCCACTTCGTTCATACAAATACCATTTGATAACAGGGTTGTTCACACTTCCTTCTTTGAATGTTGAACTCTTTCTTCCTTCACTTGGGTTAAACATCCCATTCAACCAATCCATAGCCATGTCTGTTCCATAGCATTCTCCTCTGAAACTTGAATACTTTATTCTTCCAATGTCATAGACACACTCTAGATCTGACCTTGAGAAATCCCTTATCATTATGTGGAAAGCAGGTACATCAGTCTTGGATTTTCTGCTCTTATAATCACATATGATGTCTTGTTTGGACCTCCCACAAATTCCCAATCTATGATTTCAGGAAGCTCAACTACCAATGGTTCTATTCTCAATCCTTCTGCTTGAGTAATCAAAGCAGAACAATCATCTTCAGAAATCTCTAAATCACCTTTATTTTCTTCAATTTTGACTGGAGCTTTCTTGACTATCACAGAGGGTATGCTTGGACTGTCTTGAGCAGTAGTAGTTGGAGTAGATAGTATTTCTTTCTTCACTGGTACTCTTGTAGAAAAAGACTTCTTTCTCTTCAACTGCCCTGGAGAACTTGGCTTGACTTCAGCTTCTGGAATATGAATTTCTTTCCCTTGGGAATCAAACATCTTTCTTCCCACATCATGAAGAGCTTTTATTGCTTTCTCCATTTCATAAGCTTCTTGATCTTGTTTCTTTGTAAGCTTGAGCATTCTTTCACTGTCTCTCTTCCTTTCTTTTTCAACTAAGGCCAGCAGGTTTCCAATCTTCATTGGGTCTAATGATTTCCCATCATACCCTTTGGACTTCAAGTAAGACATAAACTCCTGCTTATCATTTGCTAACTTGTCTTGAGTGTATTTCTTCTTTGCAAGTTTCTTTTTCTTTTCCTTCTCTAAATGAGCTAGCTCTTCCATCTCCTGCTCTAGCCCAGCTTTCAATGCTAGCTCTTGTTCTCTCAACTTTTGAATCTTTTCCATTTCTTGAATTTGAAGCTTGGTGTGAATGTCCACAATGGTTGCTGGATCATCTCCTACATCCAAGTCTTAAGTGGAAAATTGGAGAGCAACAAAGTCAGCAAGCTTCTCTTCTTGTTCCTTCTTTTTATTCATCTTCTCCTTCTCTTTTAGATCAACAGCTACTTTCTTTCCCTTAGCCTTCTCATCTGGCTCAATATCTGCAAGTGGTTTGGGAATATATGATCAGTGAGGAGGAATGATTGGTCTTCTACCTGATGGTCTTGAAGGATCTTCTGCATAATCTACTCCTTCTATCAGTTTGGTGCTATCAGGTGTTGCAAGTATCTTCAGTGATTTTTGTTTGGGCAGTGAAACTTGTCTGATCCTTCTTTCTTCAAGAATTTTACTCTTTTCAAGTTTTAAGAGCTCTGCATCAGCAACTTCTTCATCAACTGTTACAATTGATGTGGGAATTGTGACTGTTGTAATGGTTGTTGTTTCAGTATAAATGGTTGTTGATGGAGCTTCAGTAGAAACAAACACAAAGATATCATCAGTAGGAATGGAAGTAGGCACTTCAGTATTAATACTCTCCGTAGCAATGAGCTCTTCAGTAGAAACAGACACTGGAGCAGTATTAACTGGATCTTCCGTACTAACAAACTCTGCAGTAGAAATTATAACAGTATCAATTTCTGCAGTAGTAATGACTTCTTCTTCATTCTTTTCTGCTTCTTGCTCTTGCTCCCCCTTAATCACACTATCTATTTCCATCTTTTCTCCTTCCACCTCTGCATTAATTTCATCATTTTGCTCTGAGGTGGCAGTGATCACAGTATCATCACTTTTTTTCTCTTCTTTCTCCCCCTTCACTTCAGCATCTTCTTCTTTTGACAAAAATTCATCTTCTTGTTCTTTATCCCCCTTTTTGTCAACAGGAGGAGTGTCATCTGAAGACGAAGAGCTGGATGGTACTTGAGATGTACCAATACTTCTCTTGGTTGACTTTTGTTGCAGAAAGAAGTCCAACATCAGTTTCTGCTGATCAACTAGCTTGTGTACAGTTTCTCTCAACTGAGCAAGTTCCTCCCCTTGCTTTTCTATGGTCACCAAAAATTTCGCGTAAGATTCCAGCAATTCCAGTGGGTCATAGTTATATCTATCCTCACCCCTTACCAGTTGGGTACCAATAGGTGGTAGATCATTGGAAGTAGAGGGACCCCTATGCCTAGCAGAAGTTGTTCCCTCCCCCTTGGTTTCTTGGCACCAGGGACCACTTTCCGAAGATGCTACAAAAGCAGTATCAATGGATTGTGTTGCCTTGATTTGGGTCTTAGTTATGTATATTGTCATGTGTCTCACTATGAGAATTTGGGAGCACCATTAGTATGAGCCCTTCCCAAATGGTCTTCCCCCTCCTTAGCGACCACCTCAGGGAGCTTGGGGGACAGCTCAATGGTTTCCCTTTTAAGTTTCTTTCCTGAAGATTTTACAGGTAAAGACTTTTTGAAAATAGATAATGGGGAGGTTTTAGACTTAGGAGACTGAGGAACCCTCTTAGCCTTTCTTGAAAATGTTGCAAGTGGAGAGTGTGGTTGAGAAGGTTCAGAAGATGAGGGAGTCACAATAGAGGTGACTATTGGTTCAGTTAATACTGGAGGACTGCTCTCAGTAGAAACTGGAGGAACATTTGCAGTAGTAACTGCAGTGATGGCCTCAATAGAAACAGCAGAGGTACGTGCAGTTGGAATTGCAGAGGTACTTGTCGTAGAAATAGATGGGGGCTGAGACAGAGGTGAAGTCACTTGTCTCTCATCTTTTTAACTTGTTCCCACCATCATTGTAGAGAACAATGGGGAAACATTTGAAGAAAATCCTTTATTGACCCGTCTCATATTCACAAAAACCTTTTTAGTATGAGCATGGGTAGGAAAAACAGTTCAGGATCTTTTTAGATCCTTGATTTCACAGTTTATGATATGATGTAGGAATCTTGGATACATTAAAAATTTATGTTTAGGATTAGCCAAATTCCACAGCATACCATAAAAAACAAGGGCTAAAAAATTGTATTTTTGATTAGGGGCAAGACAGACCATGGCAGTTGCCAAAGAAAGACTTGCCTCATGCCACTCTGTCCATTTTTGTGAAATACATTGTTGCAAAGTATGCATCAAGTATTTCCATTGGGGGGACAATTTTGCTTTTACAAAAGTTGAAGTGTTTAGGTTCCCTTCATACCCCATTAGCCTAAAGTTTTCAAAAACTGTTTCATTGGACAAGTCACTTATACCTGTATCATCTTGAAATTGAAGATGTGTACGGATTGTTGCCTCTGAAACTGTTACTTTCTTCCCATCAATGGTGGCATTAATCACTGGTGCTTCTCCCTCATTGTTCATTACAACAGTCTCCCAGAAAGAGCGTATGTGATCATCATGTATCTCTGGGCTAACTGTAAGAGCAAATTTGATGTAAGACTGCTTCAAGAAATCAGTAATTTGATAATAATCAGTGTTTTCTGAATTCTTTGCAAAGCAGGCAGCCATGTTGTGACTAGAAAAATATTGTAGTTAATTGATGTTTAATCGAAAGAGTTTTGGTTTAGAAGAAAAATAAAACTTAGATAATTCAACCCAAAAAGGAAAAGTCTATGTAACACCTAAATGGTTTTTCAAATTCTAAATCTTTTAATATTTAAATTTTTTAATTTCAAATAAAATGTTTAATTTTTTGTATGATAATTTTAAGAAAAAAAAATACAAAAAAATGTTTTATATTATTTTTTACATGTTTTTTTTCTCATATGATGTCGGTTTATTGTTTAAGTATGCTTCGAAGTGATATAATATAGATTTCGGTCCCAATAACGAAGCAAATACAATTTTAAGTTTGATATCGGTTGTTTGACTCTTGTGATTTTGATCTCAATTTTCAGATGATATTGGTAAAATCCGATCGATGAAACTCGATAAATAAATAAATAAATAATTCTACTAATGTACATGAAAAAAAATAAGACATTTAACTAATATTAAAACTTTTGATGAAAATTTTAAAAGTTTAAGTTTTTTGTAAACTAAAGAACCAATCAAATAATGATTGTTACTAAATTAAAAGATTTGGTTACCGTTAATAAGAGACTATCGAGTTTGTGACATTTGAACTCATGATTTGAAATGACACTCGAGAGTGATGACAACAATAATTTACATATATGTAAACTAAAAATTATGGGTACATTAAACTTAACAAATATATAAAATAGGGTAAAACATGCAACTAAAAGCTTAAAACGAAATTGAAATTAAAAATTTGGTTTAATTCAATCCCCCAAACGGGCTTGATAAGTCAAATGACTCGAAACAATATTAACTATTCATATGACCTACACAAGAATTTTTTTTATATGTCCTGAAGAATAGAAAGTGTAACTATTAGAAATTTCAATAGGTAACTGTTTTTATAGTCCGAATAATTCAAGTAGAAAATAGAAATTGTTATATGTAGCGGTTTAGGTTTATTATGATAGTTAATTGGGAACAGGAATTGAGATACGATTACCATTTAATTTGTTTTATGACTCGAAATGATCGAACTATAAAACCTTACTACATAATTCTTTCTAAAGCCCAAAGGGCCGAACCATCAACTATTACAGCCAACAAATGTATTACAAAACGAATGAGAAACTACCATTAACCATTTCAATAATACAATTCAATCGAACATTAATATTTCATCGTCGCTGCATCGGGCGGGTTCTACATTAGTTGGACAAAAAGAATCTAAAAATCATCTACAAACTAACTAATAATAATATGAAGAAAATAGAATTAATTTTTTCAAAATGACTCATTTGCTCGAGTAAACGTTGTAAATAAAACAATGATAGGTAAATCTAGGGCTGTAAACGAACTCAACGTTCAACGGACCGTTCATGAATCGTTCGGCGGGAAAATAGTTTATGTTCGTTTATTTAATAAATGAACGAACACGGACAAAAAGTTATGTTCGTTTAGTTAAACGAACGAATATGAACATAAACCTCGTTCGTTTATTTACGTTCGTGAACGTTCGATTATGTTGTTTAGAAGTTATTATATAGATATTAACTAGGATAATTCTATTTATGACTAAATTATGAGATAATGATGTCTTTGTGATCATCGATGGAAGTAATAAATTTCTATATACGCTCGTTTATGTCTGCTTATTTTCGTTTATGCTTATTTATTTTCATCTATATTAAAAACTCTATAAATTAAAGCTTACATGATCACTAAAATTTATTAATTTAAAGAGTTATTAATTAATCGAGTATAGAAATACAATGATAATTAGATTCGGAACCTATATATTATATTTTATTTAAGTGAGTTTATTTATTAATTTCTATTGTATGTTCTTATGGACAAATTTTTGAGTCCATTTACGCGTCCGTGTCCGTTTATTTGTCCGGTTAAAAGTAAACGAACGAACATGAATACACCCTCGTTCGTGTCTAACCGGTTCGTTTATAGCCCTAGGTAAATCCTTTATGAGTTATAATAGAAGCTTTAAGATAAAATCTAATTGATAATTCCAGCCTTTCGTTTTTATTATTGTTTTTAACTTATTTAACTTTTTGCTTTTAAAAACTAAACACGATCGTGTATGACATATAAGATTTTATACTTAGTTGGGTATTAAAAGTGCGTTGCTTCTTAGACCTTCATCTTAATGGTTTATTTCCAGCAAAATATTGCTTTTTGTGATTTTGCTGTTCATTCCGCTTGACTTTCACGTACATAAAAAGTGCGTTTCTTCTTGGACTTTCATCTTTAATGTTTATTTCCTGCTTTACATATTGAATGAGGTGTTCAAAACCCTCATGGCCCAATTACTACATATACCTATTTTTTTATTTATGAAAACTATTTTTGACAATTAAATAATTTACTTTTAACATTTTAACATTTTAACATTTTGTTATATTATTACCGTATAATATAATAATATAACTATAATATGATAAGGATCATACAGATTAACTAATTAAGTAATATCATATTTTGATACAAAAAAATAATACCATATGAGCTGGGGTTTCAATATTGCCCGACACGATTTTAACATTAAATTCTAAACTTAACATTTAGAAAGGACTTTCCTTATTCATTTATGAGAGTGGATACACAATTCATTGAATAGTATATCAAGCGGCAGACTTTTGTGAACAACGAGATTGTTTTACACAACTTTCATATTATGACTTTATTGTATCGACTACTAAAATTAAGTTAATTATTTTGCAAATAATGACTTTTGCAAATTTTATACATTACACATAATATATACTTTCATACCTGAAGTAATTAAGATAAATAAAAATACTAAAAGCCTTATAGAAATGCAATAGACTGGAGGGTCATTTCATAATTAGTTGTAATGTTTCTTTCTAACTAAAACCCTAGCAAAGTGTGGGTTTCATATCCTCGTGAGTATAGTAATGTCGGATCGATAGGCAAACAATCAAATAACAAGAATATTCATAAGAATTCCAATGAGGCAACTTTTAGAGATAAAAAAGCAAAGTTTTATTTTAATCGATATCAAAGTCTATATAAACCTTAAATAAATCGGATATTTAACATAATTAGTTAGCTTTAACCAATTATGCTAACATAACCTAAATAAATCATAAATTTGTCTTAAACCTTAGAGAATAAAAAGTAACAAATTACACCATAAACTTTTAATATGTCATATTCCTTTCAAGGTTATTATTCTTCATTAATCATCTTATTATTTATTATTCATGTTATTATTCTTCACCAATCATCTTATTACTCTTCAAAACTTCATTATTCTCTCCCTCTTGAGAAAACTCGTCCTCGAGTTTGTTTCACTTGTCTTTTGTACTCTTACCACCCAAAGTTGTACTCCTTTCATTAGATTTCCACTCTTGAGAAAAATCCGACCTCGGGTCTTGATTGTCTTCAAACCCAAATTATTAACCAGTTTTGTGACAACCGTAAACCCAACTTGATAATTCTCTCCGCTCAAAAAATTAATCAAACAATCTTTACTCATCTCAATCACGTCATCTATTTCCAACCTTATCAAATCAGACGAGTCTTGATAAATAATGATTAGCAAATTAATACATGATATACTTTCTATCATAACACGATCACTATATAAAAAATACCTCTCGTTTAGACTTGTCTTCTTCACTGGTATCCGTATCATAAGTTAGATATGATTCTTCCTCAATACAAATATTTTCTTTTTCTTCGTTATCGGTATCATAAACCGGCACCGATTCTTCTTTTTACAATATGTCTTCTTCGACCAACATGTCCCAAATAATGTTATTATCATATCCTCTCTTCTCCCCCTCTTCGAAAAGACTCGTCCTCGAGTCTTCGTTGTTTTCAAAAAACTCATAATTGTTGACAAAATAATGCTCCTCGTTCTCCTCCCCTATGTCCCAGACAATAGGTTCTGATTCGGTTTCCTCCGGCTTCATATGGTAATATTGTGGAACCTTACCGATGAATTTAGGATTTGAAACTCGCAGCCCAAGACTACATAAGGAACGACGATAGTTTGGAGGGACCTTATCGACGCACTCAGAAAACGAAACAACTTGCTTTCTGAGACTACGTAAGGGTTCCTTCCGATCACCTACACGGTAACTCCGTTGATCTTTAACGAAAATAAATTGGTTTTCAGTCGTGGGTTTTCCATGTATTTTCAGATCCGTTATTCTCGTGTTGGCATTCAAATTCTTGAATTTGTTGCTTGAGACATTGAGGCATGCAATCTTCACGTCACGCGGATCTGATTCGTCACCTGCTTCGGCGAGTTTACGAACTAGATGTCTTCCACGATTTCGTTGTTCGATCATTGGCTCTGATACCAAATAATGCCACATTGATAGCTAAACAATTAAATAACAAGAATATATATAAGAATTCCAATGAGGCAATTCTTAGAGATAAAAAAGCAAAGATTTATTTTTAGTCAATATCAAAGTCTACATAAACCTTAAATAAATCGGATATTTAACATAATTAGTTAGCTTTAACTAATTATGCTAACAAAACCTAAATAAATCATTATCTTAAACCATGGAGAATAAAAAGTAAGAAATTAAACCTTACACTTTTAATATAAAAATTTTATTATTTATTATTCATGTTATTATTCTTTATCAATATTTTATTATTCTTCAAAACTGCATCATATAGTTTGTAATATATTAAATTAATCGTTAAAATACATGCATACTAATATAATTAAACAAAGATAGAAACAATATAGGTATGTTATATTTAAAGAAATATCTAGCACAAAGGATCATATTTGTAAACAGGGTAACAAATTTCTGGTATGGACATGTGAGATGGTATGTTGTAATAATATGCCTACACCATAATTGTATGCATAATAGTTTTGTATCACGTCTCGTGTCATGTCACTTCACCTTCTATATCATAGCCACTTTGCCTTCTATATCATATGTGCATCATATTTGTAATATACAAAAGCTATGATTTATGAAATCATTGTTATTCTTTTTGCAAATGTGAAAATATTTAATAATGTTTTTATATATAAGTACTTATTTGTGTGTTTTAATTAATGTAATTTGTATTCATCCATGCATACAAAAGTTGGCATGGGAAGCATGGCTTTGCTAAGACTTTGAGATCTTTCGAAGTACTTTTGGATATTTTATCCCCTTTCAACTTATTTTTCTTAATTATTTTGCTTCAATAGATCTTATTCAAGAGATATGTACTTATTTGTGTGTTTTAATTAATGTACATTTGTATTCATCCATGCATACAAAAGTTGGCATGGGAAGCATGGGCTTTGCTAAGACTATGAGATCTTTCGAAGTACTTTTGAAAATTTTATCCTCTTTCAACTTATTTTTTCTCAATTATTTTGCTTCAATAGATCTTATTCAAGAGATACGTTTCTTACTTTTAGTTGTCATTATTATACTTGTATTACCCATATATAGAGAAAATTTGGTAGGAATAGACATATAGTCGTCGGAATTAGTAGAAATGGACGGCATCGGAAAAAATTAAGAAAACTGCCACCTCAGATTGCCACTCAGTCTTTCACCTAGTCACCGTTCACTTTTGTTAGTGGAATACTGATGTGTGAAAAGCCGGAGTTTGCATCTCCGGCTTATGGGGAAAAATTAGGGTTTCCACTTTGGTGGTTTTAGGGTTTAGGTTAGGTGGTTTTAGGGTTTTGGTTTAGTTATTTTGTTTTAAAAATGGTTAAGTGTTGGCGTTTAGGGTTAATTATGTATGTAATTTGATAATTTTTATGAAAATTTCCAAATTGTGTTTTGTTAATATGTATTTGTTTTAGAGTTTATAAAAGTTAGATTAATGTTTATGGATTTTTTGTGTGTTTTATGATAGGTAAATAATGGCAAAAAAACATTTTTTTCACAAAAATGAACAAGTTAACGTCTTTAGGCTTGATTATGTATGTATTGTGAGCGTTTTCATGGAATTTTCAAAATTTTTGTTTGTTAATATGTATTTGTTTTAGGATTTTGAAAAGTTATATCAATGTTTATGATATGTATTTTAGTGTTTTATGGTATGTAATAATGGGAAAAAAAAAAAAAAAATTTTGACATAAATGAAATCACACTTTTGATCCATCTAAAATACAACATGACACACTTGATCCGAAATACAAGCAATACAAGATATCACTATCGTTGGTTACGTATACACGTACGGCTACGACTGTTGTGACTTGTCTGTCCACAACCACTACACGTTTGGAGTTTACTTCCGCTCGTCTGGTCCATTTCGTTATGAATTCTTCTTTTTTTTCTTTCTCCCTCTTTTTGTAATGATCATTGTTTTATCCGCTTCGATCGTCCAATTTGCTTCTCTCCGGTAGTCCTCGTGACGTAGGCCCCTAAGTGTTGGGGTATACTGTGTTCTCCACGTATTTGTGTTGTAGATGGTAGAAACCATTATTGGTGTAGGTTCTTGGTTTCTTCGACTAGGACCATTGACGTGTCCATCAACAGTCATGCCATGAGAACAAATAAACCTCTGAATTTGCCACTTTCCACAAGTACAATACTTAGCCGAAAAATTGACCCCGTATTTATTCCCCCTACCCATGGTTATTGGATTATTTGTCTCAGTCTCGTAAACACCATTTGGGACATCGTAAGGTGTTACCCTTTGATGAGTTGCATATGATCCGCGGCCATTGTAGAGTCTCCACATGGCCGTTGAAAGCGGCGAATGACAACTTCTAGCTCTCCCAGAGTTTTGTACGAAGTGTTCTCTAGTAAGTTCGAATGGACCTTCAATACATGCCTTGATAGGCATCATGGGCATCGTACGTATAACATTGTTATATGATTCGGCTATGTTTGTTTTCATGTTTCCCCAACGTACATAGCCTTCGTCATACAACAACGTCCACTTGTCCAAACCGATATTCTTTAGCCACCTCCAAGCTTCCCTATTCATCCCTCTTAATTTACCAACCGCGAAATTATACTTTCTACGCTGAGATGCAGTGTCGATCTCCCAAAACCATTTTTCAGCTTCTGGTTTTGAAACGTCTTCATAAGGTTACTTCTTATGTGTCTCAAACGGAATTGATGATACCAAACATCCATTTCAGCCATTGTGTTGATCAAACCTATGTGACGGTCTGAAATCACACACAAATTTTTATCTAAATGTACGGAAACATGATTCCGGAAGTTGTGCGAAAACCATAGCCAGCTTTCATTTGTCTCGTTATCAACCATGGCGAAAGCCAAAGGAAGTATATTCCCGTTAGCGTTTTTGGTCACGGTTGTAAGCAGGTTCCCGCGATAGTTTCCTTTTAAATGAGTCCCATCGACACATACGGCCCCTGAATACCTTTCACATCCTTCTTCTCGACAGCATTACATAGTTGTCGATACAAAACTGCCAATACTGCACTGCCCCAGCTTTTTCTACAAGCTTCAGAGAGCTTGTCTATGTTTTTTAGGAAATTTAGCGAAACATCATTCGACCGTGAATCGCTAAACAGGTGCCCACCCAAAAGAGCTAAAGTATATACTCTAGCTCTTTGTTTATAGCTTTTCTTACTCTTCCTGCACCGTTTTAGAATTTCCTCTATTAAAGTACGAATTTTTACTGTACCAGCTTCAACTTCATCAAGGTCTGGAACAAACCCCAAATAGCCATCACGGTCGCTAAGCCATTCATCCTGACTTTTGCACTTTCATTGTCCAGACACCACCGGTCCGTTTATCGGCAAAGCCCACAGAACTTGTACGTCCTGCAACGTAACAGTAGCTTCACCGACTGGGAAGTGGAATGTATGCGTCTCAGGATGCCACCTTTCAACCAACGCGGTAATTAGAGCGTGGTCTAATTTGTGATACCCGGTGCGTAATACACCATCAAAACCCGCACTTATTATCCACTTTCTAACACCTTCTTCAATGACATCGGTGTGGTCCCAAAGTCCCGCAGCACATCTTCTGACTTTTATTGTGTTCTAGAGGATCTTGCTCACCGTTGAATAACCTAGCTAAACGATGGTGCTCACCGTCTTGCAAGAACAACAAACTAGTGTTTCTCGGGGTTGAACTTGCTCCAAATTGCGCCATTACAAACTAGTGTCACGAAAAATATGTGTTTATGTGTTTATGTGGAGAATAAGAAAATATATGTGTGTGTGTGTGTGTGTGTGTGTTGAGAATATGTAATTGTATGTGTGTTTAGAGAATGTGAAATACTGCCGGTTTTAAAGACACCATAAGCCGGAGGTGCCAACACCGACTTATGACGTGTCACATTCTTACTGGTCTGCGTTTTTGAAACATATGAACGGTGGCAGAAAGTTGGTCAAAAACCAGCACTCCCACCTCCGGCTTTTGACTCAGTGGGAATCCGACGTGGAAAGCATTGGAAATCAGGGAGATAATGTTAGTGGAAAGCTAAGCTGGTAGTACACAAGGCATAAGCCGGTGTTGCCAGCTATACCATTTCTCAAAAGAATTTCATGCATCGTCCAGTTTTGCTAATCTGGCGACACCAACGTCCATTCCGGCCAAATTTTGCATAGATATATGCTTCATGTTTTATAAGGATAAAATCTCCACACGTTTTGTTGTTATTGAATAATTGAAATATTTTTGATATATTTGTTTGTTACATAAAACTAATGATACTTGGCCAGTGCTCGTCATATGTTGAGATACACGTACATATTGATCGCCAAGATCGAAAATTACACTTTAAGTCATCACCATTTTTATAGCTCAAGGTTGCATGTAACAAAATATTAACTAGGAGAATTAAGTTGTGAATTGTGATAACGATTATACACAAATCAAACTGTAACAGTGGAAAAAACGGTAAACTAAACTTAGAGACTCAAGTTTGACTGTTCGAGCCTTCATGATTCCCTCACTCCTTCAGATTACACTATTTATACTTAAAAGCAAGGGTGAATACTTGTATATATATCACAATAGGAGGTCAAACGATGGACCTCTGTTAGTTTCTATTTTCGAGTTGTCTTTTGAGGTTTAAATTTCACAATCCATTCAGAATGCTTAAAACAGCACTATACCTTTTC
This sequence comes from Senecio squalidus, assembly GCA_910822075.1. Taxonomy (NCBI): domain Eukaryota; kingdom Viridiplantae; phylum Streptophyta; class Magnoliopsida; order Asterales; family Asteraceae; genus Senecio; species Senecio squalidus. The sequence continues at coordinate 62,766,571 of CAJVGC010000590.1, read as the reverse complement.
AAGAGTAGTTTACATACAGCTTGATCAATTAAAGAATAACACCCACGATGGGACATAAAATATAACCAGCAGGTGAGTGATGATGATTCATGAAATATCTCCTGAAAGCAATAGAAACCATTATAACCCAAAACATTGTCGAGTAAATATCAAATACAAATGATGCACCATATTAGAAGAAAACAGAACAACCATATTTGTTATATATAACAAACTTTATCTGTAGTTTCAGTAACAGCTCAAAACAAACTCGTATCAAACAGGTATATCTAGCGCTGATATACCAACACTTTTTTGAAACTAACACAATACGTTAGACACGTTAGCAAAAAACTATTAATTAGCAAAATAATCCAATTAGTTTTCCTAAAAAACATCGAGATAGTAAATATTTGAGTATCCCCTGACTTCTAAACCTCGCTTCCTATTTAGCACCAATAAAATAATTTTATCTATATATGACTCATTTGGTATTGTATTCCCAATTAATGACTGGATCATAATACAACCACCATATCCAGTTTTATGCATATAATAAAGGTTATTAGAAAAATGATATCAGAAAACAAGAACTTTAAATATACCTTGATTCTAATAGGTGGTAAAATGCAAATATCAAGATGTGAAAGCAAAAATTCTATCTGAAATCTTGGTCCGGCAAATTGGACATTCGGAACATGCAACTGAACAAGGTTTACACACTGCAAAATACAAATTGTAATATAAGTAAATATAAAACAATTAGATCAAACCATGATGGATGGAAATAATTATTAAACGTGAAAATAGTTTCAAGGTTTGAGGTTGCATACAACTAAAATGTCGGCAAGGAAGAAGCATTGTTGTAGTTGGTGACTCGAAACATACTTTACATACATGAGAATTTGCGTCAACATTTCCATTGAATTTGAGCTCTTTCTCCTTCATCTCTTGCATTCGTGCCTGAAGACATAAGACTATTATAGCAGCATGCAAATTAAATTAAAGTGTATTATTTAAGGTGGCAAATTTGTGTATTATTCAAAGATCTAGATTTTATTGTGAATATAGTTTTGTACTCATAAATAAAGGATTCATTATTTATACAAAAAAGAAGACACAAAAATGGGTGTACTCATAAATAAAGGATTCATTATTTATTGTGAATATAGTTTTGTACTCATAAATAAAGGATTCATTATTTATACAAAAAAGAAGACACAAAAATGGGTGTGGTTCAACCCAACGCGACCCGCTTGAACAAAGTAGTAAAAATGACCCATTTCAGTATGTTTACTTTGAAAGCATACTACCTCCTAGATCGTTTTATTCAAGGATTAATATTATAATGTAAATATTGTTTGGTAATCATTTTTAACACGTTCATTATTTATAAAAAAAAAGAATAAAAAAAATGGGGTGGATCAACCCAGCCAGAATCGTTTCAGCAAGTACTAATATGACCCATATAATATATATGGTCATATAATACTTACTCTCTGTCTAAATAAATGAAAAGGCCATGTAGTTTATACAAAAAAAATATATATATAAATTAAACAGAAGTGGATTAAAATATAAAAATAAGCGAAATTACCTTCAAACGAGCAACAAGAGGCTCTTCCTTAGGCACATCATGTGCTATTTGTTGGACATCCAAAACCTGCCTTTCTTTAAGAGCAGAATTATTAAATTCAGCATTATCTACTCTTATTTCGTTCAGATTTTCATTTCTCTCAACCCCTCCTACATCATTAACGTTTGATTCATTAACTACCCTCCCTGCCTCTTTCTTCAGCTGAGCAACGAGAACCCACATATTTGCCAAATCATTTTCCAAAACCGCTTCCTTCTTCTTCATCTCTTCAACTTTCTTCATGTATTCATCTTCGAAAACTTCTTTCTCACCCAGTGCAGCCTCAAGGCTTGCTTCTCGTTGCTTCCTTGCTTGCAATTCTTTTCTCAAATCTTCAACTTCAACGTGGATGTCAAATTCATCCTTGACTTTTCCAGATATCCGTCCGTTTCTACCAGGTTTGGTGCGGGGACCACTGTTTCGAGCAGTTAGTAACTCTTTCTCGAGTTTTGCATTTTGTAGTGAAAGTTTAGTGACTTCACCAGCCAAATTCTTTAGTTCAACGGCAGCAGCAGATGCTAATTCTTTTGCATATGATGCTTCTTCAGAGAGTTTCTGATTCTGTACCGATAATCCACTATTCTCTTCTAGAATCTGAACATGCTCCAGCTTAAGTTTCTCGTTCTTAACCTCCTGCTCAAAGGGGAAATAAGACGAACTATTATTACAAATTACACCACTAAAAGTGTAACTATGAAAATTAAGGAAATAAAACAAAGCTTTGGGTCTAAACTGGTCAGTATAAATTGAAAGGGGCTGGGTCAGGTTGGGTTGGCTTGCAAAAGTATTTTGCTTATTTTTATATATATATATTTTTTTTAATAACCAATGGTTTCAATAATTAAAAGAGCAATACTATAACAGTAAGAATTCATATCTTTGAATAACAAAGTAGGAGGTATGCATTAACCAATGATCATGATCCATTCACCAGTTCCAATTTAAGCTAAGTTCTATTAATTGACCCCTTTGAGAGATAGAACTCAACCCAAAACCAACCCATTTATAAGCAAATAGGTCACAATTGCTAACTCTTATTTAAAACAATAACCTGAATCTGAATTTTCTTCCTTAGCTCGTTGATGCACTCTTCAGATAAATGCTGTCCAGATGATGGCAGGGGTTTCTCACTCTGGGCTGCAGCCAACTGTTGTTCAAGCAGTTGTATTCTCTCTTGCAGTTCTTTATTTTCAGAGCTCTGTTATAAATGAGAGACAAAATAAGGAAATACAAATCAACCGTGTAGCGTTAAGATATAGTAAAGAAAAGGAGTGTAATTCATCAATACATATTCACAAAAGTTGATGACATGAAACATATTTTTTAACCTTGTTCTGCAGCTGTTCCTGGAGTATCCGATTGTCTGCTGACTTAATCTGTTAATATAAAAGAGTTTTCTTGATTAAACTGGAAGTATATAATTATGATCTTAATCATAAATTGGCTTAAGACGCTAAACTCCCATGGACAATAAACTGTTCTATAAAAATAGAGAATCACAAGGAAAATCATAAGCATACATTAATGTCATTTCCAAGATCATAAATCTGTTTACGGTCTCGAATACCACATGATAAATTAAACTGAACTTATTTAGTCACAACTTAAGACGTTTAGCACTACAGGAAAACCATTTATGGAAAGCTTTAAAGTCATATGTACCTCTAGCTCAAAACCCTTTTCATCACATTGTGTCATCAGTCTCATCATTGTCTATTTGAAACAGCACCCAAAAATAAGATTGTTAAGTTAATAATGAATACGTGAAAAATACAAATATAAGATATGATGACACAAATGAAAACTTATATACTAAACTTTAAAAAGAAACTACCTGCTGCATATCAGCCAATGACGTATTGGATATTGAAGCTTCATTACTTTCAATTATCTGTTTTTCAAAGACCCTCATTTGCCTTCTCTTTTCTTCGATTTCACGTTCTAAGTTTTCTATCTGTCAAAACATATATTACTACAATTAGCATACAATTTGTAATAAGTTCCACCATCATATAAGATTTAATCAACTTAAGGCGCTTTTGAGATAAATGTGTCTTAGGCTATTTGCAAATGATGTTGATATTATCCAAGCCAAAGCAGGTTCGTTTCACAGCAGCTGGTTTAAGCAAAAAAGGTCAAAATGTAATTCCAAACAAGATTGTGAATAACGTGAGGCGTGGCGTGGCGGCATTGGGCAAGCCTCGAGACATGGCGTTTTCTAAGGCGTGAAAATACAGGGGAATTTTAATATATTTTATAATTTTATATATGTTTTTTTTATTATTATGTTATATAACATCAATAAATTATAAAAAAGTCGAGGTTTTTCCATTTTAATATACATTTAATCTAAAATATAGTCATCAATTTACAATCAAATGAGATTTATAGCAATTTTTAACTATTTTAAAACTTTTTTTTTTCCAAATTTTCATAACGCGTTACAAAAAAAATCGCGTTAAGACCCGCCATGGTGCGCCTAGCCAAGCAAAGACGCCTTGCATGTTTTCGTAACTTTCTAGCCATGGCGCGCCTTGGCGCCGCTATGGCGCGTTATTTAGAACCTTGATTCCAATACCATACCCTCCAACTGTAAATCTTATATGCATAACTGAACAAAAAATCACGTTAAATTTATATTAAGAAGAAAGCAATACTTGTGTTTTAGAGCTCTCTGGGTCATTTGCAGACTGCTCCACTAGACGTTTCATTGTACTTGAACTGAATGCTATTTCTCCTGCAAGCATCTTAACTTGCTCCACGAGAAGGTCCATCTGATCTATCGAGATTACACCCTAGAAATAAGTAAAAGGTCAAAGTTAATATTTTAAATTTATGATATCTGCACACAAAATGCTGCAAAGTTTGCACTTTGCAGTAAGACTATAAGATTGTAAATGATAATCCCATATCAAATATAAACGAATTGTTTCACCATGCATATTTTTCGGTACAAAACAATGAAATGCAGAACTTTTTTAAATAGACAAGTCAATGCCTGTCTATTTCAATATAGAAGACAGAAACTCCATGCAAGTATATATTAATGGCATTTTGAGCTAATATGCAAGCTACAAAAAGAATAATGACAGTTTCCCAAAAATATTACATTAAAAAAGCCTTCTTTCCATCGAAACACACTACCAATTAATTGATTCTGGGGATTTTACAAAGAGTAAAAGTTTTAAAGGAGAGTCTTGAAACGTACGTTAAGCAGTTTTGCACCACCAGCAGAACCATTAATAAGGTCACCCACTTGTGTGGATTCTGTGATAGCGCTGCCTGCTGCTGATAAGGTGCTGGAATTTCTTCTGTGTTTGAATTCATAAGATACTTCTGATGGAGAGTCATTTGGATTCTCGCCTTGCAAGAGCAGAGAACCATTCTGAAACATATGCAAACACACACGAAAAGAGTCATCAAGCTCAAGTCTCATAGAACAAATGCAAGCAAGCAGCAGTTTAATATAGGAGCAGAAACATAAGTTCATGGAAACACAGATGGAAGAAACACAAAAGGTAAAACTCTCATCATGCTCAATCTAATAATCTTTGTATTCTATCAGATTTTGCATATAATATCTAGAGTTACCTAAATGAAAAAGAAATACGATAGTCTCCTATTTTAATTATGGAAAAACAGCTTATAATATCTATAGTTACCAAAACATAACCAAGTCATGTTTAATATAAAAGATAATCTGACAAAAACCTTAAAATGTTATGCTAGCAAGACAAAAATATACAGATATTAATGTTTTATGAGCTTTTAATGTTACCGCCATTAAAAAATAAGTAATCAAGAAACACAAACCTTCCATATGAATGTAGAATATTAAACTCACTTCCATGTTAAAAATTAAGAATCTTTATTAATATGGAGGGTATAGTTTATTGAATGTTTATTTTTTAATTACGATACCTAACATCATCCACATTTGCATGTTTTAAACACTATAATCTAAAAACGGTTTTACAGTGATATAAAAGGGAAAAGGTTTAACTAACCCATGTTAAAAACACTACAATCTAGAATAGGCATGAGTAGATTTACAGAAAATCGAAATCATGTAACGTACATCATCCTCATTGGCAGAAAAACTCCGTTGATGAGTAGATACATCTGTTAATCCAGGAATTGTATTTTTTGAGGAAACTAGTATTAGCTTTGTGAGCCTTTGGATTCTACTCATTAGAGCTGCCTTGGCTTCTTCCTCTTCCTCCAACCGTGATTGCATCTTTACTTGTCCTTCTTCTAACTATTATATATATATAACAGTTAATAAACCTATCACAAGATATTTACATGGTATCTACACAAATATGGATGCCACGGAAACAATGTTCAATTGGAAAACTAGCAAGTGCTAATTACAATAGTACCTTCTGTTTTAAGGACATTATCTCTTCAGGGTTAACACCTACAAGCATCCCCCTCCTTAGCTGGTCAAGCTCCTGTTTGAGAACTGATATTTCTCTTTGGTACTTTTTAATTAAAGACTTCTCATCAATAATCTGGAAGATGAATATTTCACCAAGCATACAAACAATCAAATTAGTCTCTTATATTCAAATTTTATAGCAAACCATATAAAATATTTAATTCATAGCAAACCTTATTCCGAGAAGCATAGATTTCAACTCGCTTTGCCCTACTAGCAAATTTTAACGTATTGTGTGTCTCCTCCATATTACTAGAAGCTGGAGTTATGGTGCAGATGAGCTGGTAACGGAAGGAAATTTTGAATGGAGGTCAGGGAGGGTAAGGTGAAAAAAAGCAAGTGATTTGTCAGATAGCCCATAAATTCAACTACACATGCTTATAGCACTCTGATTTCTTTATACTTACTGAAACATGTCCATGGCCACTCAATGAGGACTGTAGTAAGCGGGTAAGTTTGGAATCTCTATATGGAACATGGGATGCCTTCCCCTCACTAAGCTTTCCAATTACCTGCAAGTCCGGTGCACATAAGTTCCTAAAGAAAAATTTCACATAACTAAATATAGTTGTCAAAAACAGATGTAGAAATAGCAGTATGGAGGATATTGTCCTGGTTGATGACAATGATTAAGCAGACAAGAAATCACACATTTTAAGTGGAATTAACTACATCTGTCTTGGGCTAAATATCAGTTGTAACGTATACATTGAAAGTGCCCAATGATGGTCCGTTGCAATTAAGAAACAAGTAATACCACAAAGATGTCAGATATATGCTTATAAACTTCACAGTACAATCAGTAAGGAATCTATATTGACTTACAGTTCCAAGGGTCAGAAGACTTTTGTTTATGTATGATCCTTCCTTCCTCCTTAGCCCAGTTGTTTCGGTCTTTGAGCTCTCAGATCCAGCGAGATCAATTAGATTCTAGACCAATTAAGAGAAATGATATAAATATATGATACAACAGCATTAACCTCATGATAAAGGATACTAAGAAAGAATTGTACATACAAGTTGAGAAAAGATCACTCCATCATATTCGTCACCATGGGCACTGCTTTCGATCATCTGTTCAAACAAAGATATATTTAAGGTAACTTTGAAAATAATTGTGAAACAACTACCGACCTAACACATAACTTGTTAGCAGAAAAAACGAAAGTTTTGTCAACAATTTGTTAGTGGAGGACCAAAGAACAGAGGTAGATGGTAGCTATAGTAAGAATGAGGGGCAAATGCTAATGTAGAACATGGACATCTAAATTCTAATCTAAATGACAAGCACATGTTCAGAAAAAATACAAGACTCTATAAAGAAGTTCATGGGGAAAAACCCAAAATCAAACACATGGCTCAGCAAAATTTTCTAATTTTCCAAAGTTAAACACTTCAGATGCAAAAAAACTGCCTCTCTGTAGCAAGTCCATTATGACTAATGCACTAGTATGTAATAAACCACGAAAGGGGTTTTCTTGTAGAGCTGGTTAGACAACTTGTGAAGAAACTCATCTATTTTCTAAGGTATCATTAACCGTCACTGATGAAGCATCCAGTATCAATATGCAAATGGAACTGCTGAACACCTCTGAGGTTCTACTAATATTTTGCAAGCAGAACTGACTGAAGCTGAGGATAAATCATTGGGCCGTCCATCTAACAACTTAACATTTCTTTTCATATAATCGACGATTCAAAGTCCATGGAAAGTATTTTGTATAAACTCTAATTGTTAAGTTGGTCCCTAACAAACTCCTACACCCATGTTTGGTCTCAGAGATATAATGATGGGTGAGCCAATGATGTAGCAAGTAAGTTTGATCAAAGAATAAACAGCATGTTGTTTTAACTGGAGATAACTAATTACTAATACTGGAACTAAAAAATTCTTTTCCTGGACAGAAATTAAAATACAAGCTTTACAAGTAATAGAGGCAGAAAAAACACAAGTCTACTTAGAATTATAAAGTCATAATAAGCTAGATGTGAAATTTATACCAGAGTAAATATCGTGTGACTGCGGCTACTAAGCAGATTAAAGTTATTTGATCCAACATGGCGGTGCTCTGCAACAGAGAATAGTCAAAAGAAGCTGGAGGTTACATAAACGCAAGAAAAAAACGTAGATGCACATTGTCAGAATAAGCTGTACCTTCACCAGCAGCAATAAACGACAGGGCATGCCCAGGGGATAAGACAACCTCTTCCTTTATACCCTCAACATATGTACCCTATGAAGAAAATATACCATAATCAGGAATATAGAGACACACACAAAGATTATATACAAAGCTTAGCTTATCCTCTCATAACAAGATGGGAAAACGTTGAAAACAGTTCAACTATAAGAACTAAACCCTGATACAGGTCACAACAATGATGTAAAAAAGTTGATATGGGAAAAAGGCAATACAGTGATCTTATTCGCAAGCAATCACATAAAGACGTTAAGGAGAGTAAGAACATACATAAGCAAAAGTATAAGTGGTTAATTTATATACAATGAAAAATTCTTTAAGTTGTCCAAAACATGCAAGGATAAATTATTTAACATGAGTACTTTTTAGGGATATTAATATCATTATTCTACTAACCCATATACTAGTAATAAGAGACTCGAATGATTCTCTCCCGGTCGAGAAAAATCAATTGATGAACACAAGTTAAAAGGGTTGATTAATTTCTGTTTGGTTTTTTGGATTACCTACGTCAACAATTACTTGCTAAACAAAGCAGTGTGCCTCCGAGGCAGAGAATAGCATCTCTAAGTAAGTAAATAATCAAATCACTAAGTGCATCCTTAATGTTTAGGTGGACAATTAAGCAGCCTAAAGAGATACTTTTTAGACCATTGGCACTGAGTAAGTGATTATAAATTTTGAAGAAACAAGGATTTCAAAAAGATATCAGATGGCAAATACACAAGCCAAGAAGTTAAATGTATAGTTACTGCAGAAACCTGTGCATCTTCTCGAACCCGCAAATTTTGACCAGTTGGATCGAGCAAATCATTGATCACCTGGCACAAGTAGCAAAAATATATGAATTACAAACAAGTAAGCTTCAGATATCACAAGTACCAATTAACCATGACAGGAGGAGACAAAACAAAGAACATGATGATGTACTGGTAGTGGGATGTGTAGTTACTATTTAACAAATTTGTAAAAAGTCATTTAAGTGGTATTACTATTTACTAACCTCATTGTAGATCTCAAGATATGACACACGCAACAAGAACTCCCTTCCTGGAGTCTGCAATGTGAATATAAGGAGTTTATTACTCATAAACCGTGCTCCTGAAACGGCAATAATAAACCAAGAGTGGCACAACTCTCTACATATATCAGATACACACATACATATATACGAGATACAGAGATAGTGCATCAGTGTATGAGGGAGATCAAAAGATTGATAAGAAATTGTCAAATGGAACATGCTCACAGGTACAAGTGACTGTTCCATCACAATACTGAACCAAAGGGTTGTTATTTGCAAGTAAGCAATTGTCATGCACATCAAAGATTAAAGTTATGGTGGTGAGAACTGAAAAACACTTACATCCTGAATAATGCTGAAAACATCCTTTATAGCCAATGGTATTATCCCGGGAGAATGATGATCACCCTGAGAAAAATATTGGAAAAGAATTTCAAGCAAAACACAAACACACAGAGCAACCAAACTTAGAACGGCGGACTAAAGGCACTAATTATAAGTAATCCTTTATATGTCCAGAATAATTGAATGATACTTCCTCCATTCCGGTAAACATCAGCTTTTTGCTTTGTAAATTCGTGAAGGAGCTTCTAATATGTCCAATTAGGTCATGAAAACAATTAAGAAACTATCTAAGCATCTATACATATAGAGCAATCACCACTAACTTACTTTCAAAATTGTTCCCACATACAGCTCCTCTGCTAGCTCTGAACTAATAGAGCTTACATAATGCAAAATCGAGAAATATAACAGTCAACATTAAGCTTCATTAGTTGTTATGAAAAAACATAAGTTGCACTTTATTAGTTTACTGATGCTTATTTATTAATATGAGCAGTAACTACACACTATTCCATCAACATCTTCGCACTGTTAAACTAAATCCTACATATAAATAGTAGAGTTTAACAAAGTCTTTACTACTCCAGATTGCCGAAGACCTCATACTATTAGATTTAGAACTTAAGAAATCAGTAAACACTAATAACATCATATGAGTAGAAACTTCTCTTACATGCATTGTATGTGTCTTCCCACTGCTTGTAACACCATAAGCAAAGACAGTGCCTGCATTAGCAGTCGTACATAAGCTCAAAGCCTCAAACAACTACGGTTGATTCAATCAGAGAGAAAGTGCAATTAAATTTGATCTACCGTTTACGCCTTCCATAGCATTCTTTACAACAGGTCGAGCAGCTACTTCATAGACTTCCTGAGTAACCGCAGAAGGTCCAAAAACTCTATCTGTGATATCATCATACACATACACGTAATTAACATAATCATCGTTATATCCTATTGTTGTGTTAACTTAATCAAATAATAGATAAAATCCAGAGTATGTACCAAAAGCATAAGAAGTCAGAGGATTGTACTCGTTTCGAACAAGCTTATCACCATCTGCATACCACGATATCTCATCTCCTCTATGATACTCTCGTTCACTACATTTTCAACAAATTAGTCAAATACATTTTCTCAAAAGCCTAACCTACCTAATAACCTAGGTTCAGCAGATCTAAATCCAATTCAATAAATGAAATTACCTCAAAGGCCGAAACCTAATTGTAACAGAAATGCTATCACCAGTTCCCGATCCTGGCGTAGTATCAACCGGCTCTCCAATGAGTTCATCAGAAGAAGGAAAAGCTACCGGTGAGCGGCCTCCATAACCACCACCACCACCTCCTCCTTTGAAATACATTGAATCAGACCTAGATCTAGAAGCGTTACCGTAGAAGGAATTGGTAGCGGAAGATGAACAGGAGCGAGGAATCAATTGCTTAAACGAAGAAGATGACGATGAAGATGAAAATGGACTTGAAGGCTTTCGATTATGATTATGAAAACCTCTTGATGCCATTTACCGATTCAGCTTCTAGTTTAAGTAATCAATTCAGTGTGATACAATACAAGTAGTATATGTGTGTATGTGTGAGAGAAAGAGATTTGTCAGACCCTCACATGGTGCCTAGTTTCAAAAGTGAAGGACATTGTGTGTGAGTGAGTGACCGTATCTATCTATAATCTATACGTATAGAGAGAGAAAATGAAAGTGTACGTGTGTGTGTGTATATCTCTTCTTTGTTAACACAAAATGAGAGAGATGCAAAACATCTCTAAAATTACTCACAGCTGGGGAGAGAACGATGGAAGGATTGCATTTTTTATTTTTAAATCAAAATAATATTTTTTTAACCCGCGTTACGACGTGGTTAGAAATTATAAAACTTTAACAATCAATTTATATTTTTTAATTAAATCATATTTTTCTTTCTTTTATAAACGAGTTGCGCTTATATCTAGCTTAGATATAGTTTAAAAGACGATTTGACAACTTTAATATAACTTACGAAAATTAAAAATAAATTTTACAGATATAATCCGTTCTAACATGACTGTTTACAAAAATGATTTCTATTATAATAATTATGAAATTTAACCGAATTTCAATTTTTAGAATCAAATAAAACTGATATAATTTATAAACTTCTTCTTTCTCAAAATAATTATGAAATTAAAATTCAACCAAATTTTAGTATAATTAAAGTCACAATTTATTAAAATTATGGGGAACATGTTTAAAAAAATCGGCAATAAGAATGACTCTCTTAACCTTAACCACTACATTACATATTAATTTTATGCAAAAACTTTACTGTTAAATTTATAATTTAAAATTTATAATATAAAATAATAAGTTTATTATTTACTAGAGATTATTTTTATTAATTGGTAGTATTTATAATTATAATTATAATATAGTTGTATTTTTTTAGTTTTATATTAGAAAGTACATTATAGTATGATCTTAGATTTCAATATTTTATTTAAGATCTAACGAGGTTATTAAATATTAAGTGTAGTTATATAGTATTGAAGATCCGTTTTTATTAATAAAAGTAGAAGTACAACTTTTTTAGTTTCTTGTTTAATTATTATTATGTTCTATATGCAACCATGTGATATCAAAATAAACATAACAAAAGCTACAAAAAAATTACATATGAAACAAATAACCACATATATCATTACTTGAATAGGGTTTTGGCCTAGTTTCTTATTAGCTTAATAATAATTTATAAGGTTTTCGAGTTAAATAAACTTCCTTTTCTATCAAACATATTATAGTTCATAAGTTTTAAATTCTAGAAATAATAACATGTATGGCTCATTGACGAAGTATCTATCGACGATTGTCCACAAAGTTATAGAAGTTTAGGGATGACAATGGATCGGATATGGATTGGGTGAATCCGTATCCATATCCATATTTATTTATATTTTCGTCATCCATATTTAATCTATGGGGGTGTTTGTTTGAGCTTATATAAGGGCTTATGAGCTTATTGAGTTTCGGCTTATGTTTCATAAGCCCGAATTTTATGGCTTATGTAAAGGTTTATGGGCTTATTACTGTTTATTATGACTAAATAAAAAGTAATAAGCTCGTAATTCCTTACACAAGCCATAAAATTCGGGCTTATGAAACATAAGCCGAAACTCAATAAGCTCATAACTCTTATATAAGCTCAAACAAACACCCTCTATCCCTTTAAAAAAAATTATACATTCATATCCATATCCATTGGAATAAGCGGGTAAAGGATATCCATTGGATATTATAAAAAAAATTATTTGAAAGAATATCAAACATGAAAATAGAGTCGAAACATAAAGTTGATCAAATATACAAATACTATACAATAAAGTCATTTATCATAATTTGATGTTTGTCTTTATTAAAGTGGTAATTTTGATAAACATGTTTATGAAAGCTAACTAATTTTGATAAATGTGTTTATCAAAACTAACAAATTTTGATAAACGTGTTTATCAAAGTTAATTAACTATTAAACTATGTATTGTAATTAAAAGGCATTATACGAAAATTATTTAATATTTAAAATTTTATAGCTAAAGTAAAAGTTGTTGTTTAGTTTTTATTTAAAAAGTAATATAAGTTAAAGATCTTTTGAATAATTATGTATATATATAGTTATTACGGACGGTAAACGGGTTATCCATGGATAGAATATCATCATCCATATACGATCCGCTAAAAATTTACAACATCCACATCCGTATCTATATCTATTAATTCATATCCATATTCACACAGATAGATTGAATCGGGTGGATATCTATCGGATTGGATATCCATTGTCATCCCTATATAGAGTTGACCAAACAAATATGTTGAGCTAAAGGCTTTTGGACTAAGTTGTCTGCGAAAGACATTTATAACGGAAGTTTGTACATATTTTAGAAGCTGACCACATATAAACTACAGAACATATAAAAGTTTATTTTCGTAATTTGAACTATAACATAAATCAAATGTTAAAGTGATTATACAATTATGGTTGGACAATAATATATAAATCATTACTCTAATAAATTTTAATTTGAATATATTAATTTTTAGAACATCAAAACATTTTGGTATTAATAGTTTCATTATACTAAAATATATAAAAAGAAAAAAGTAGTTAAATAAAATAAAATCCAAAATAATCATAATTTTGAGATGGGAAGTTAAGAAGATGAGGTGGCATGTCACTTGTAGGTTATTATTTTTATATTTCTTTCAACTTGAAAGTGACGCGGGCAAAATTATTATTTTGAAAAGGTAACGTAAATTGGGCGGGAATAATAACAGTGGGAGTAAGGAGGGTGGGTTAGTGGGGTGGTTACAAATCATCTAAAATTATCACTTTATTGGACAAAGTTGGTGTTACGCTCTCATAAGTGAATATTGGTCAAATTAAGCTCGAGTAGTAAATGAGTAAAGTTTCATTTGTTTATTGTATTGAATATGAATATGGATACAGTGTTTGTACGAATAAATATTGTATGTATATAATAAAAATTAATGTTTGTTATACGTGCTGAATAGTTATATTATAAAATTTATTGACTTTATGGAAATTATATATATGATTTTTCCACATAAGTCGTGTTGTATGAATTAAGTCATAAATAAACAAACATCTTATAACTTGCCATATTAAGTCATCATTTTATAAATCAATTAAGTTTAAATCAAATACCATCTAAGAAGTTATTTTAATGAAATTTCAGTTTAATACTAATAGTAAAATATTATATACTAGCTTATTTTGTATTTATTGGTAGATGTTTTCTATTTCATTCTTGTTTAGATATTTAGATGGTTATGTGTTTTAAATATTAACCGTTCTATTAAATAATAACTTTTTTAAAAATATTATCTATATCATATATAAATTGAATGATTATTGTTCGATGTCATACAAAGGGACACAGGCTTAACCGTTTATCTTTTATACGTGTCTTTTTTTTCCATTTTTTTAACTTATCCATACTCCACGCAACACCTAACAAAATTGTATATCTTTCTTCTCACTCTCGTTTTCACTCATTCTCAAATAGAGATATATAATTAGGTCATGATACCTTAACTTTATATTTAGGGTTTATCTTACTCTCACATATTTTTATGTAGATTTTGCATCTAACAAAGTAAATGGAATCTAGTAGTTGAGTATGAGAACATGAAATCTGATGAAACGTAAATAGTTAGATAGATCCTAAGTACATAATGAAAGATCGTATAAGTTGTTATGAACATGACTCAAATCAGACTTGGAATGAAATGGAACCGGTACTAGGCATGAAAATTGAAGATTCTAAAAATTGGAAGCTTTTGTTGACTAATTATGGGCAGGAGTGTTTAACGGTCAATAATCGTATTGGGATGTTAATCGGGAAGTAGAAATATCTCTGACCAAGAACCGGGTCGAGAGTCTCGGGTTTGCCTTCGGTTCGGTCGGTTCTTGGTCTAAACCGAAATTAATTTCCCTTATTATGTTGCTTTGTATCGTAAAGTAGATTTTGTAGGAATTTTTCTTATTTTAAAATCAAATGGAACAACTTTTAAAAAAATATATTTTCATGCAATTATTATTTAAAACCAATAAAAACTTAAAATCGATTAATACAAAATATTAACCATAACAATAAAAAAATAAAATCACAAAAACATCTGTAAACAAGCTAGGTTATATAAGTAATAGTATCTTTTCAAAAACTAAACCAAAACATAATAAAAATTCTAAAAAAAAGAAACATAAATCATATATCAAATCATCCTAAAAGTAACAATATTCATGAAATAATAATAGCAACAATTTTATTTTAACTTGTTGTCCTAAGTCATATAGTATTTTGCTTGTCGTCATCGTTGATACTACAAAAAGGGAATTAAATAATTTTTTATTAACAAGAGACATGAATAGGAAAATTGAAACTACATTAAAAAAATTAAATTGCTTAAAACTCAGTTCTTCGTTCTACTATAATGGACCATCAATTTCGACCCGGACTGGACCGAGACTGGGATGAGGTGAAATTTTAAGAACCGCAGACCCGACGACTAAAGCCAATTCAGTTTGGTTCCGATCCAATTTCGGTTCAATTTCTCAAATCTTTTCAGTTCTAATTTTTTTTGACACCCTCTAATGGTTATTAACTATTGTATAAATGAATGATTATGGGTGAGTTTATAGCGACTTCTACAAGGTTTCTAGGGGTTTCAAACTTTTAAATTTAAAAATAAAAACATTCAAATTTAGAAGACTTGTTTGGTTATCAAGGGCTTCAAACTTTTAATTTAAAATAAAAGCCCAAATGAAAAACTTTTTCAAAGACCTTGAGGTTTTTAGAAAATAAAAGCTACAACTTTCAGCCTCCGACTACAACCTGTCAATATCTTATTTTATAAAACTATTTTAAAAAATCGAGTAAATTTGTTATAAAAATTTATAGAGTTGTTGTTTTTAGAGTATATTTAGAGCCTAAACGAACCGAACGAATGCGAACAGAGCTTGTTCATGTTCGTTCGTGACAAGATTTAAACCTACGATCAATTACACTAATTCGATGATTAACAATTACAAATGTGATGCAAAATCTCACTTTTGCATGAATTTATGTCTAGAATTAATCAACACACGAATTCACTAAATATTCATTCTCGTTAATCCAAAGCAGATTGGCGGGAAATTCAGTTTTTACAAATGATAAATGTACTAGCATACTAAAATGGTATCCCACACGCTATTTATTGACAATGGGAATATAAATTGCAACTAACAAATTACAAGTCACGTGTTATTTAAAACACTTCGGACTCACTAATCACCAATGTATTCGTCTTGATTTACTTCTGATGCTTCAAAGTTACTTCGCATGTTAAAGCTTTGTCATTCGAAGTAAACTCTTCAACGTTGACCAACTAATATTTACTTCGGATGTTGAACTTTGTTCATCTGAAGTGAACACTTAGGCACAAACCACACTTTGAAGATTTGTAGCTTCATCCAATTTCTTCAAACCCCAACAATCCACCCCTTGGATGATGCTACCAAAATCTTCAAAAAAAAGCACATATGATTCTCCATGCTAATCCCTTGAACCATCCTTAATCAGCTCCAAAGCAAATAGTAATACCTTCATGAAATGTAAACCTTCATCATCTATTTCATGATATCCGATAGGAAGATGTTCTAAAGTTAACAAGTCAGCTTCTCATTCTTCTTAGGTTTGCAACATCATACAATATTTCTTCATGACCTTCTTCCCTTTCTATTACCACTTCATATGTGTTAAGGTCAAAATACCATCCACTTATCTTTGATTTCACTTCATCTTTTCTCTTCTTTAGTGGTTGAACTGGCTTAGTATCAATCGTCATTGTTGACCTTTTTCCTTTTAAAAATCTTGAATAGTCACTTGTGATGACTAAACAATATGACTTACCAAGACTCTTTACATTGATCAGACCAAAAAGATCCATGTGCAAAGGATGAAGGACAATATATGTTGAGTTTTGATTCTTGAGTTTAAAACTTGATCTATGTTGTTTACCTTTTTAACATGAAATACAGATTAAGAAAAATTCCTTTTTGGGTAACCCATTGACTAGGTTATCCTTGACCAGTTTATTCATATTTTTAAGGTTTACATGACCTAATCTCCTATGACACAACTCAGACTATTTCTCGGTAGTTTTAGATATGTAACAAATAGAATAGTCAGTAGATTTAACCTTGTTCATATCTAAAATATACATATCCTCATATCCTGGTGTTTACCAACACAATCATATCCTTAGGAATAACATACTCGGGTTTAAGAATGTAAAAGGAATCTGAAGTGAATGCAGAAGTAAACTTCATATCACAAACTTGTGAGACGGACAATAGATTGTAATTCAAATCTTTTACAAAATCTACGTAATCCAATGTAAGCTTACCATTTGATATTGTTCCCTAGCCTGTGATTGCACCACCCAACTCTCCTCCATAAGCAATTGTTCCTTCAAAGAATGATATGAAATTCTGCAACAACTTAGCATTTCCATACATGTGTCTTAAGCATCCACTATCTACTATCCAAACATATAAACTATAGACTCACTTGGATCATTGGGCACAACGGGAGGCCGAGAGCATGTCTTAATCGTTTCCGATACACACCCCTCCGGATATCTTTATTCAGTCACATCGACATGGTGGTTTTTATTATCCTCCTCCACCTCACGGAGGATCTTCCTCGGCTGTTGGAGGTTCAGATGCACAACCCTAGTTTGGTAGCTCCTCAGAGGGTGGGACACCATATATTTTTTCTACCCCGGGCGATGTGGACTAGCAAAGGTCGAGGGATTGGATGTCGACAAGGCGGTCGCCTGGACATAGATGGTTTGTTAGTTTTATTTTATTTCTTTTTCTTTTCTATTCTATTTTATTTTATTTTATTTCCTTATTGTGAACTAATGTACTCGTATTTGTTTTATTTATGTATTTTTCCTATTTTTAGTTCATTTCGTACAATGGGGACATTGTGCAGCTCTAGTATGGGGGAGGGGGGGGGGGGGGTGGGTAAAAATGACATAATTTGTATCTTCTTAGTTATCCATCATGTTTAGGTAGTTAGTTTCATGCTTTTCAAAATGAAAAATCCAGAAAACAATTATTTATAAAAAAGAGGTTTTTGAAGAAGGATGATAGAATGAGTTAAAATATTGCTTATAATGTAGGTTCAAATTATGATGTATAGTGGCTTTTCATTTGTTCAAAGAACTCTAGTTGTATATTATTTAGAATTAATATTTTGAAACTTTAGATAATATATTGTTCTTTGAAAAGTTAGTTCAGATATAAGCACTATAGGTGTAGGTATGAGTCTTAGAAATAAAAGTTGAGATGGATTTCTTGTTACGGGTCATATGTTACGCCTATTAGAGGGGAAAAACTTTTATTTGAATTTCAAAAGTTAGTTGGTATGTTAAATTTTATATAAGTGTTTGAATTCACATGAGTGGCCTTTGAAACTTGAGTCAGGATACTCTTGGTGTGCCCTTGTTCACCTGGCCACCTAAGGTCGTATGATCTGAGATCGGTTGGTAGAAAGCTTGCTATAGGGTTTCATAGAAATTCATAGAATTCAAATTTCTTAGAAAATCTTAAATCAAGTCAAAGACTTGCAAAAATGACATACAATTTGTGCTTCTAAAAGTTTTAAATAAATTCGGTAAAAGCTATCCATTCGCTAGTTTCATTTGCTTTCCTTGTCTAGGTTGGTAACAATTCCATACCACTCGTAACTTGAAAATGATTAAATATACCTTGAGCTAGGAGAGTTTTTGTTCAATAGGATGTTAATCTAGAGTGTTAATACTTAATTTCAAAATAGAGAATTTTTGTAATATACGACTTTTTAAGATTTGAAAAATAGAAAAGTTAAATTGGACAAATACACAGACATATGTTTGAGTCAGTTATTATTGTTGTTGTTTTGAATTATTTGATCATTCTAGTTAAAATGTGATTCGAGTTGTGATTTAAAATGAATTTGCTTGAGGACAAGCAAAGGTTTAGTATGGGAGGATTTGATATCGCATATTTTAGACATGTTTTTATATGAGATATTAGTTCGTTTATCATTAAATTCATGACCGATGTAGGAACTTTTATCACATATGGTTTATAAAGTGCTTCCAGGTCTTAGCTGAAGTTCTAATGCGAAAATTAAAGCTTTTTGGTTAAAAATTGGGAAAACGGGGCTCTGGTCGTGTTTCGTTAGAAAATTGGAGGTGGGGAGACGAGCGTCGATCCGCGTAAAGGGCGTTACTCGGTGCTGCAACTAGTGATTGTTGTAGGGTTTCGAATTTCATGATGTAACCAAGTTTCTTTGAGCAGAGAAATTTGGGAGACTATTTTTAGAAGATATTTTATCATTTTAGGTTTGTTGAATTGAACTATTTTGGTATTTGTTAGGTCTGGTCAATCCTCACAGCTAAAACACTCAATGTAAGGAATCAATAACAGATTGCGGAATCACAAGCTATTGATTAAACTAACTGAATTAGAACAAGGAATTCAACAATTGAAGTTATTATTTTCAAAGCCTTAAATGGCGGGGAAGTTTGTTACAAAGATATTGATTCACAACTCACTCTTTTTGAACTTCTCTCACCACTATTTATAGGCTAAGCTAACTAACTATTACATTATAACAACCCTTATGTTTATTTAAAAACACTTCGGGTGAACTAATAATTAACACATCATTTGACTTTAGTTTGGGTGAACTTGAACTTAACTCTGGTGAAGAGTTAGTTCACCCGACCTAAAGTCTTTCCGATATTACACTCTAATATTTAGTTCGGGTGATGAACAATGTTCACCCGAACTAAATAACTAACACTATACAATATGATTAAGATCTTTGGAAGCTTCAACATCAATCCTATATGCTCCAAAAATCTCCCCCTTGCATGATGCTTCCCAAATCTTCATCTTGCTAGTATAAGCTCCATTCCCTTCTTCCAAATAACCATCAGTCTCTACCTTCTGTCTCTTGAACCCCTTCTGATTTTATCAACCTTACAACCTCAAGAGCCATCTTTCTTTCTTTATCATCAGGTTGCAGTTTATCAAGTGGAAGATTGAAAATAGTAAGAATATCATCATTAGAGAGCTCTCGTAGATCAGCATTTTCATAGAGTCTCTCATCCTCTCCATCTTCTCTGCTCGGTACAATCTCATCATTCTCATAGTCAACCCACCATCTGAGTATCTTGGGCTTTTGATGCACAACTTTGACTTTTTCCTCCGAGCAATAAACATAGTCATTCTTTTCCTTTGTGCTCTGAATTTCTTTCCAAAGGTGGCAAAATCAGTCTTAGCACATTCATGAACGAACCTCTCATAATCATATCCATGTGCATATTGAACATGGTTCACCATCTTCAACTGAAAGAGTCTTCTGGCATCTTCCACAGAGATTTGCATGAGTTTCTCAGTTGTGTCAAAGGACTGAGTCATAGTAGCAGTTCTGCTTTTTCTCTTGATAATTATTGCACCAATATAATGATCAAACCTCCAACCACCTATAGGTGGAAGAATACCTCTCTTCATGTTGATCAGTTCTTCTCTTTCATCCCTCAACTCCTCTTGGGATACCTTCTTTATTCTAGATCCTGAAGCACTATCTTCTCCTTGAACTGAAACATCAACACCATCAATGGGAAACCAATATTGATCCAAATCACCTCCATCTGCTGCAGTCTCATCAATCCAATTAAAAAATTCGTCAATCATAGTTGTGACAGCAAGATCATCTACATAATAATCTTCTGGCAGTGTAGATTTAGAAGATTGAACAGGAACTGTATCTTCATGTTGAGTCTTTGCAAACCAAGACTCTTTATCCATATACTCAGCAAAAGGATCATCTCCTTGCTTCACCTTAGTCTTTGACTTCACATCTTGACTCTTTTTCTCAACTAGAGACTTCAATGTGACATTCTGACTTGGATCAACATTTTTTGTAGAAGACCCCTCACCAGTTTGAACAGAAGAAGTAATTGGAGTTTCAATTGCTTCTGTTCTTTGACTTTCAACATTGACCTCAACATTCTCAGAATCTCTTTCAGTTTGTCTTTTGTTCAGCTCCTCCTCATCTTCTTTTCTATCTTTGATTTCAATTCATTAACCATGACTTTAGTTTGAACATCTAGCCAGTTTTTCTACAGGGTCTCAATCTTCATTTGCCCCACTGATCTAGATGACAATCCACCAACAACTACCAAATAGTTCTTCAGAAGAAGCTTGTAATTATTCTCTGAGAACATATTTCTGTATTCAAGCATCTTCTTCTTCAAATTGACTACCTTGGAAGGTACTAATGTTGATGCCTTCAGTTCTCTACTCTTTACTCTTCCTCTTTTTTTAACACTGCTTCCAACCTCATGAATTTCTTCAACTACTCTCTCAACTTCTTCCTCTTTTACAGTCACTTCCATATTCTCATCACCTTCTTTATCACTATCAATCTCTATCACTACTTTCTCTCCTCCCAGTTCTTCATTCCACTGATTATTTATTTCATATGCATGTATAGAAACATGGTTCCTTTCCTTGATATACACAGTGAAAGTCTCTTCTACATTGACATCAAAAACCCCTTAATAAAACCCCTCAAAATGTCTTTCAAACGTCTCTCGATCTATTATCTCTCCAAACTGATCAACAACTCTAAACTTCTTAATATTCTTTTCTGCATCAACATTTTCAATTTCCTCTTCATCACCAGAGTTAATATTTTCTTCACCCGATTTAAACTCTACATCACCAGACTTGTCTTGGTCACCACCAGCCTTAACCAACTCTTCACCCGATGAAAGTTTTTCTTCACCAGATGTAAACTCTGTGATTTTCTCTTTTCCTTTTAAACTCCCAACTTTCTCCAAATCTTCTACAATCTTTCCCACTATGGACAGATCAATCTCAGCTTCCTCATTAATACTTTCACTGCTCTACATTCTTACTTCAGCTTCAACTTCAACATGTTCTTCTTCCACCACTATTCTCTCCTCAACTTCAACTTCAACATTTATCTCAGTTTTATCTTCCCTATTTTGGATGCATTATCCATAAGAAAAGATTTTAAGCACTTTTTCCTCAATTTTCTCTCTGATAACTGCATTTGAAGCATGTTTCCACCTTAACTGATTTATCAGTGAGATTTGTCTCATTTCCAGTTGCTCCAAGGCCTCATTCTTCTTTGTCAGTTCCATGATTGTCAACATACCAATACCCGCTCCCCCTTTCTTCCTTGAAGTATACACATTAATAGGAGTGCTTGATGAAACATCCTTTTGAACAGATAACACATGGGTAGATACAGGTAGAACCTCAGAAGTGACAATATGTGATGCAACCAGATTAGGCATGGATTGGCTCTCCTCAACTGTATAGAACCAATATCCTCTTCCACCACTCCCTTGGGCTTGCTTAGATAGGTGATTGAGGTGGAGGGGATGGAATAGGAATAACATGAGATTCAGGTTGATCAACCTCCACTTGTTGTTGTTTTGGTTCTCTGCTTGTTGTTGCTGTTGTTGTTCTTGTTGTTGCACATTTTCTCCCCACTGGACTTGTAGCTCCAAAAACATCTGTATAGCTACCCTTTCCTGATTGATCATTGGTGGGAAGAAAGGAGTGAACTGTCCTGAAAATACCACTCTTGCTTTGGGAAAAGATTTTCTCATATTATTCATGATTTTCCAGTTCATGTTCTCATCTTTAAGTGTGGGACCTTCTAGCATCAGTCCCTAAAATTCAGATTGCAAGATGATCTGAAGGAATCTTGGATAAAGAAGAAATTATTATGAACTTCCTTCAGCCATTCTTTGCATGCAGTCCATGATGAATCCAGAGAAGTTAAACCTCTTTTGAGTGATCATACAAACAAAATTAGATGCCAATGTTTGATTCATCTCATAAAAATCCCCAGACCTTCCAGATATGCAGCAAACCAGTACAAGGATAAGATATCTCCAGTTAAATGAGACTCTTGTCTTCTTCACCATACTCTCTGGGAAATCACCCTCATACCCAGTTTGTCTACACACATTCCTTATTTCTTCCATCTCCAATATCTCCACACCACCAACATCATCCAAATGTAATACTCACCTCAACACATCTTCAGTGATAGTCACATTCTCCATTTTTACAATTGAAGTAACAATCCTCACTCCATTTACAATGACAAACCTTGCATTCTGCCAGAATTCCAGGAGTACATCTCTATATAGAACATGACTCTCTGAAATAGCAAATCTCAGGTTTGAATTGATCAAAAAACCCAAAATAATCTTCCAATCCTCATCAACTTCTGAATGGACCATATCCAAAAATGCAGCAATATTATGTTTTGGTGTATAGGGAAAGCCAACTGAAATCAGTTACAAATCATTAGTATTCAATCAAAAGTATAAATAGAATAAACATATATAATAAAAATTATTAAAAATACCTTAAAAAAAATCAGAATACAGAGGAATAAAACTCTAAAACTGGAAACACTCTAAAAACTATCTCAAAGGCGCTAAAGAAAACTATAGAAAAGCTCTAATTAAAATCGTCAGCGAAATGGAATGGTAAGAAACTTTATTGATATTTGCAATTTTGATCCGGATAAGAGATGCAATTTGCATGAATTAAAAAAGATTATTTGAATTTAAAAGTATTAAAAGTAAATTAAGAAAATATTATTTTTAATTTTCCACCAAAAATTCACCCGACCTAAGTAATAGTGTCCGAGAGTTAAAATTAAACAAAATTATAACCCGACCTAAAAGTTAAAGAACCCGACTTAAACTTATGGTCAAATACTCAACTCAAGTACCAGATTTAAATAATTTAATACCCGAGATAAAAATATGGTCAACTTTATTGAGATTTGCAATTTTGATCCGGATAAGAGATGCAATTTGCATGAATTAAAAAAGATTATTTGAATTTAAAAGTATTAAAAGTAAATTAAGAAAATATTATTTTTAATTTTCCACCAAAAATTCACCCGACCTAAGTAATAGTGTCCGAGAGTTAAAATTAAACAAAATTATAACCCGACCTAAAAGTTAAAGAACCCGACTTAAACTTATGGTCAAATAGTCAACTCAAGTACCAGATTTAAATAATTTAATACCCGAGATAAAAATATGGTCAACTAAGTCAAAGTCATTACCAGACATAAATTAGATCCCGACCTAAAATTTTATTACCCGAATTAAATTAAATCAACAATTAACTCATTTAAATCTTTCTGGGTTAAATTCTTAACATCAGAACTAAATCATTTCAAATCATTAGTTAATCTTGAAACTGTTTAAAAAGCAAAATTTTAATTTTAGAAATCAAAAACTTATATTCCAGGACTTCATAAATTAGTTCATATGAGAAAATTTCCTTTAGAAATAAAATGTTTTGTAAAATGCGGAAACTTGTATTTATATTAGAGTTCAACCTGTGTCAAAAATTCATAAATTGCAGGTTTTAATAATTTAAAAATGACATGATATACAATCAAACTTATTCAATTCTTATCAAGTAGAAATAAAATTGAATTAATATTTTACTTAAATATGACATATATACCTTATTGTCATTAAAACAAAGCAGTTTTATGACATATTTTGACCAAATGATTTATATGAACACATGAATAATCTTCAATCTTTATTTAGAGTCCCCAAAATATGATTTCTCAACCTTATAAACTGTTTTTTCTCTCAAGATATTTTTGATTATATGCATGTTTTTTTGTTCAAAATTAGATTAAGTACTATTGTTCAACTCATTGCCCTGTCTCTGCCGTTTATCAAATTAGCATCAAGGATCTAAGAGGACAATAGACTAGTGTAGTAAATAATTTGGACTATTCACATGTCTCTCCCGTTTATCAAGTTAGCATCAAAGATCTCAAAGTCAATAAATTATTAAAAATCACTTTAAAACTTTATAGTTTTTATGATAAATAGATTTAAATGCCATTATTTACTGAAAACATATCTTTTCTTTGTTTTTCTAGTTGACAATCACTAATTTCCCATTTGACAGTTATCAATTTTAATGAATTTATGCAATGCATAAACCATAGATTGCTAAAAGTTTCAAAATACAAGAATATGTGCATTTTTGAAAACATTTGGTTCAAGAAATTCTTTAAATATTGAACTATGTTAAATTATGCTAGAATTTATGTTCATGACTCATTTCTTATAAAATTTGTTTTTGTAAAACATTTTCAATTTTTTTACTGTTTTTGATTGATTTTTCATATTTTGTATTTAATTTTCTAGAAAGTAGACTAAAAAACTTAAAAATAAAATATAACAAAATGTTTTTGAGTTATATATATATATATATATATATATATATACATACTGAAAATACATATTTTTGGATTTTATATATACAAATTGAAAACACATATTTTTGGATTTTATCTATAAAAACAGAAAACCCATATTTTTGGATTTTATCTATACAAATTACAACCAGATTTAAAAAGAAAACACTACCAGACTTAAAAATATATACCAGACTTAAAAAGAAACACTACCAGACTTAAAAATATATACCAGACTTAAAAAGAAACACTACCAGACTTAAAAATATATACAAGACTTAAAACGAAACACTACCAGACTTAAAAGAAAAATACTACCAGACTTAAAAAAAAAATACTACAAGACTTAAAAATATTTTTGATTTTTCCCATTTTCTCCCCCTCTGTTTGTATTTTGAAATAAAAAGAAAACAAAATGCAAAAATATATGTACACATATAGTTTGAAGAAACAATCAGTCAAGATTCATTAGACCAATAGCCCGAACAAGAAAATTGAATCTTGATACATCAAATGCCTTTGTAAAAAGGTCTGCTAATTGGAGGTATGTGTGAATCTTAACCAAGTGAATAAAGTGTTTTTCAAAACAATCTCTTATGAAGTGGTGTCTAATCTCAATATGTTTTGTCTTAGAATGTTGTACATGGTTCTTAGTAATGAACATGGCAACAATATTTTCTATGTGAATAGGTGTGTTGATAAAGTTAAGGCCATAGTCTAGCATCTAATTATGAATCCATAAAACCTGGGAAGTACAAGAACCATCAGCAATGTATTCTGCTTCAGTAGAGGATTGAGAAATTGAGTTCTGTTTCTTGCATTGCCAAGAGACTAGCCTATTTCCTAAAATCTGGCACCCTCCTATAGTAGTTTTCCTATTCAAGTTTCAACCTCCATAAACCCTATCAGTGTAGGCATAAAAGTCAAAACTAGAATTCTTAGGATAATAAAGGACTAAAGAAGGTTGTCCCTTAAGATATCTAAAGATTCTCTTAACATCAATTAAATGAGAAACTTTAGGATCAGTTTGAAATCTAGCACAAAGACAAACTCAAAACATAATATCAGGTCTAATAGCAGTAAGGTACATTAAAGAACCTATCATAGACCTATATAAATGTTGATCAACACTTTCACCATCTAAATCAGGATGTAATTTGGCCCTAGTGTCAACAGGAGTGGAAACATATTTACAATCAATATATATCCAAACTTAGTTAACATGTCTTTGACATACGTAGACTGATTGATAAAAATGCCATTATTCAACTGCTTAACCTTTAATCCTAGAAAGAAAGACATCTCTCCCATAGAGCTCATTTGAAATTTTGAATGCATTACAAATTGAAATTCTTTGCACAAATCATCATTAGTTGAGCCAAAAATGATATTATCAACATATATTTGAACAAACACTAATTCTTGGCCAACTGTCTTAATAAATAAAGTCCTATCAATAGTTCCCCTAAGATAGCCATGGTCAATCAAATATTTGGACAATGTGTCATACCAAGCTCTAGGAGCTTGATGTTGGGTTATAGTGTATTACTACTAGTGAAGATGGTTACAACTGGTCACTAGTCAAGTTACTACTGGTAACTATTACTAATGGTGAAGATGATTACTACTGGTCACTAGTCAAGTTACTACTGGTCATCACTATTACTACTGTTACTGGATGGATTGCATGAGAGTTTCTACTGGAGGTTACTACTGTTGAGCTGATAATGTTAGTTACGATTTATTAGCAGTTATATGTGTAACAAATTTAAGATAATTTCAAAGTAGATTCGATTAGATATTATAACCCGATTATGTCTAGGGTTAGTTTGTCTCAAGGTCTATAAATATCCTTATATCATTGTAAATATACGTCTATTACGAAACCCTAATTCTAATAGATTGAGGCTGTTGGTGGAAATCTTGTCTTCTTAATCGTTTATTCCTAACTTGGTAATTATTATCTTGTAGTATCAAAGTGTTGATCCGCTGCAACTTCTTTGATAGATTTAGATCTAATTGTTTGTTTTATACAAACCTAATCTCGTTTGATCCTGACAAGTGGTATCAGAGCACAAGGTTGCTCTAGATCTAAGATCTACAAGACGTTTAACAAGTTTTCACAAACAGATCTAAGATGTATGATCTCAATGAAGGCATTCAAGAAAATAGGGTTCCAGTACTCACATAATCAAACTATGATATGTGGAAAAGTCGTATGTATCAATATATGCTTCAAAGAAATTACTCTATGTGGCAAGTAGTTAAGAATGGTGCTAAATCTGTTGCACTTCCTGGACCAGACGTCAAATCGAAAGCAAAAGGTTCATCTGAACCACCAACCACTGAGCAAGAAAGAAGGGATATTCATAATGAATGTCAAACGTTAAGCACCTTGCTTATAACTATACCTAATGAATATCAACATCAATTTAGAAATTTTAATGAGGCTAAGCTTCTATGGGAAGCTTTGAAGAAACCATTTGGTGGAACAACTAGTACAAGGAGAAATCAGAAGGCTTGCTAAAGAAACAATTTGAAAACTTTATGTCTGTAAAAGGAGACACACTGTCTCAAACGTTTGATAGATTCAACAAGCTGATTGGAGAGCTATCCAGTATGGGAGTGAATACTGCTCAAGATGATATCAACAGGAAGTTTCTCAGATCTCTAGGAGAAGAGTGGACTATGTATACTGTAAGCTATAGACAAGGAAATACTCTTGACACCATGGAGATTGACGAACTATACAATGAGTTGCGTGTCTTTGAACCTGAAGTAAATGCTAAAAGACCATCACACTACTAAACTCAAAATGCTGCATTTGTTACCTCTATGGGAGGTGGATCATCATCAGAAACTGGGTTTGTCTCTAAAGAAACAAAAGGGAAGCAAACTGGAAACTCAGATGAAAGTGTGAGGGAAGCTTTCTTTACTAGTCATGAAAATTCTTGACTAGTAATGGAAGACTTGGAGAAAGTTAATGCTGATGATCTGGAAGAGATGGACTTGAAGTGGCAGTTTGCAATGTTAAGTGTGAGAACCAGAAGGTTTATCCAAAGGACTGGTAGAAACAACTTTGTTGTTCGTAGAAGTGATAATATTGGGTTTGACAAAAGCAAAATGAGGTGTTTTGAATGCAAGAAACTTGGAAATTTTGCTAGGGAATGTCCAAATACTAACAAAGATAACAATCAAAAGCAATCAAATCACAACAATCCAGCAGGATCAAGCAACAACTATCAAGGAAGTTCATCCAACTCTACTGCTTTGGTTACTCAGGATGGACTAGGGTTTGATTGGAGCTTTCAAGCTAATGAAGAAATAACCAATCAAGCTCTAATCTCTGATGTTCAAGAAGATGACATTCCAACTGAGGTATTATCTGAACTTTGCTCTCCTGCATGCATTAAACAAGTTAGGGATTATAGAGAACATAATAAACTTGTGTGTGAATCTTTACATAAGTTAGAGGAAAGAAGAAAGGAATTGTTTAAAATAATTGCTAATTGTAACACTTGGATTAAAACACACAATTTTTTTTTTAAAAGAAACTTTTACAACGTTAACGGTTTACTACAACTTTACATACTTAATACAAATAAAAGTTAATGTTTTGCTTTAACCAAAATAACGTTTCTTAACATTTTGAGCGGAAGCTCATTACAAAAGATTTTGATTTCTTAATAAGGGCCCCATTCATTCCTTGTATGCTTGCCTTGCGTTTCAGAAATCCTTTTTACCTATAAGCATAACATTAACAAAATGCATTAGCCTTAAGCTAGTGAATATACTTAGACATATATTAAGAAAAATCTCCAAGACCATATAAATCTTATCAATCTCTTCTCCCAACTTATATAAAGTTGGTTCTTACTTCTTTCCGAATATTAAAAGTCAATTACATACCCTCGCGGTATTTATATAAGGTTAACTCTACTTCTCCCCGACTAATGAAAGTCAATTCTACTTCTTGTCGACATATAAATGTCTTCTCTATTCTTTTCTATCATTATAATGGTTTAGGATATCATTCCTATACTTAAACTACCTTAAAATTCACTAAAAACTGGTCTAGGCACTAACTGCTCCGCACCTAAGGACAACTGCTCCACAACTAAGAATACTGAAAATCAACCAAGGCCATTGAGTGCCAAATGCGGCGCACCATGACCCAGGTGCGGCGCATCTAGGCCCCTGGCTTGGCTGATTTTCGTTTTCGAGGTTTTCCTGCACTTATACGTTAGTTCATAACACTTCTGGTTCCTATTTCCTGTTAACAACTTTAACTATAACTTGAGATAATATACTTGTCAATCTTCAAGATATAAATACACAATTTTAAACACATAACAATATGAAAATGAGTCTCGTATACTCACCTTGACGTCGAAGTACTTTTACTACTCTTTCCTTGCTTTCCCTTTTCCTTTGTCTTTTAAATCTGAGTTTATAAAACCAAAACAACTATAACTTTCAATAACTCATAACCAAACATATCTAACAACTTTATTACACATCTTTTCTAAAATCTTAACATTAACTTGCTTATCCGCTTTCTACCCATCATGCCACTTTTTGGGGTCTTTGACCCGTTAAGCTTTTACATACACATAGAAGTATTTCTAATCACCATCTACATTATATTCATAATAAACACATTATATAAAATTGTCATTTTCTTCTCTTTAACAAATTCCTACCCATTTGCCACTCCTTGGGTTATTTGACCCATTTGACAACACCAAATGGAGTAATCATAATACCATATTCTATCTCATTCATAGAACTTAAACATACAATTCTAACATTAAATTAACATATAATCAAAGCTCAAACTAACAATTTTCTTCAATTCTCATGATTATCCCCAAATTATAAAGAAAACCTAATTTAACCAATTAAGCATCTCTACTTTCAATTAAGCATCTTATTAAGACTATAACACATAATATAAACTCAAATTCATCAAATAATATCAAGTGCATAATTTACCTTCTTTTCCTCCAAACACCAATTAAGCTAGATTTCTTTATCTCCTACTCTTAGCTCTTTAAAATTTTCACCCAAATAACACTAATATGAGTAATCTACAAATTATCCTTGCTTGAACTCAAGAACACACACACAAATTACCTTAGAAATTCTGCATTTGACACCTCATTGTCCTACTCATCTAAAATTTCGAATTTACACCTTTAGTCCCTCAACATCTCAAGTTTTACTAATTTACAAAATTTACTAATATTGTTAACCATATAAGTCCTTTCTAACCACAACTAACTATTTTTTTCTTACCATTCTAGTCCTTTATATAAAACTTCTAAATAAATATAAATTTAAAACATATTTAGCATAAATAAATAAATGCTTACGAAATATTTTAATTTCCGAGAACGGGGATGTTACACTAATTTTGAACAACAAGTAAAAGCTTATGTTAAAAATGAGATTAAATATCAAGAGGAACTAGCAATTGTGAAATGGGAAAGGGATAATGCATTAGCTAAGGTGATTAAAGTAGAAGAACGATTTCAGGAAATAAAAATTGAGAATGATCAAATTAAGCTAACAATCACAAAGTATGAGAATGCTTCAATAACTGTTGATTAAATTCTAAAATCTCAAGTGCATGGTAACAACAAGAATGTGATTGGGTATAATAATAATGTGGCACCACCTTTTAACAACAATTACATTCCTCCCAGTCTAGATTCTAGTGAAGAATTAAGTGAGGAAGAAATTGAAGTTAACACAAATGCTAATGCAGATCCCATGATAAAAAAGATTCCTCAAACACAAACTAGAGTCACTGAGAAAAGTAAAGAAAAAACTGTCCAACAAGACAATTTTTTTGCTTTTAACTCTAATCAAGGTCATACTTTTCACCAAAATCTTAAAAACAGACCAAATGTGTATAAAGAAAGAAACTGGCACTATATTGGACAAAGACAACATGTCTACACATGCAACTACATGAGTAAACAGGAACATGCATTATCTATAAGAGGGAATGTAAGGAACTTGAGTCAACGTGCCACTCAAGAAAAAGGTCTAAATGTTTTTAAAGGATGTCTTATGTGAGAAAAAACAAAACATTTAACTGAAAACTGTTTTTTTAACAAAAGAAATAACCGAAATGGAATTGGATTTAATAGGAATGACTCAAACTCACCATCTAGGTTTGGTAGAACTGCTCAGAAGTTTGTGAGCAGAAGGAATTACAACAGAAAATATCAAAAACCAAATTTCAATGAAAATAATACTGCCAGTAGAAACTATGAAAACTACACCAGTAGTAACTCTGACAGTAGTAATTTTCTGTATGAAAAATACTAGGAGACCCGCATATCACTTTAAAAGATTCGATTATGTAAATGAAAAAGGTAAACCCAAGACAACTTTGGCTTGGGTTACTAAAAGATAATAATATCTTTCTCATGTGCAGAGTAAGACAGGTATGAAAAAAGAAGATACATGGCATTTAGATAGTGGCTGCTCTAGGCACATGACATGCAACAAGCTGAAGCTTCAAAACTTTTTTGAATATGATGGAGGCTATGTTGCATTTGGAGGAAATTCAAGAGGTGGTAAGATTACAGGTAGAGGAACAATCAACAATGGTAAGGTTACTTTTGAAAATGTATTCTTTGTCAAAGAATTAAATTATAACATGGTAAGTGTCTCTCAAGTGTGTGATAAAAAGAATAAAGTTCTTTTTACAAACACTGAATGTATCATTCTTGATCCAAAGTTTAAAGTAGTTGATGAAAGCATGAGTCTACTAATTACACCAAGGAAAAATAATGTATACTGTTTGGACATGGGAAATAATGATTCAGAAACTAAAGAAAATTGTTTTAATTCAAAAGTATGACTTGATAAATCATCATTGTGGCATAGGAGAATGTTTCATATGAATTTTAAAAACATGAACATCTTGGTAAAAAATGATATTGTAAAGGAATTCACAGGCAATGATCATTGTGTTGCATGTCTAAAGGGAAAGCAACATAAGTCTTCACATAAAATCAAAGATACAAATTCAAATCACTCAAGTCGGCAATTATTGCACATGGAACTTTTTGGTCCTACACATGTCATGATTCTAGGAAAGAAATCTTATTGTTTGGTTATTACTGATGATTTTACAAGATATACATGGGTGTTCTTTCTTGGCACAAAAGATGAAACATGTGAAATTCTCAGATCATTCATAACAAGAAACAAGACAGAGAAGAAAGTGAAGATCATCATATGTGACAATGGGACTGAGTTCAAAAATCGGGAAATGGATGAGTTCTGCAATGAAAAGGGAATTGAGAGACAGTACAGTGCACCAAGAACTCCTCAGCAAAATGGAGTGGCAGAAAGGATAAACAGAACCCTCATTGAAGCAGCAAGATCAATGCTAGCTTATTCAAATCTTCCTATCAGATTCTGCGCAGAAGCTGTGAATACTGCATGTTACGTTCAAAACAGGGTATTATTTGTCAAAGCACATACAAAGACCCCTTATGAGCTCTTTCATAAGAGAAAGCCACTCATAAGCTTTTTCAAACATTTGGGTGTCCTTGTACAATTTTGAATACCTAAGAAGACCCAGGGAAGTTTAACAGCAAGATAAATGAAGGTTTCTTTGTAGGTTACTCCACTTAAAGCAAATCATTCAGAGTATATAACATTAAAAACAGAATTGTGGAAGAAAGCACAAATGTGACTTTCAATGAGAAGACCATGAATGCTACTGGAGAGGGACCAGATTGGTTATTTAATTCTGATGAACTAACCAAGTCTTTGAATTCTTATTCTACAGGTCAATTTGAAAAAGAAACCGGAGATGGTGTTAAAACTGGTGACTCAGTTAATACTGTGAATCAGTTACAACTGGTGACTCAGTTAATACTGGTGCATCAGTTGAAACTGGTAAATCAGTTAACAGTCAATCAGTTTCTACTGGTGACTCTGTTAAGTCTGGTCATTCAGTTACTACTGCTTCATCTGAAAGGAATGAACAATTTGTCTATTTTCCATATATCACCACTGATCCATTTGGAGTGTTTCACCCCAAATCCTCAGGTGATGGTAGCTTCAAAGACATGGATCAAGATACTGATGTTCGTGATTTGAGCAGTTAGAAAGATGAGGAGATACATAATTCAGATGGAGAAGAAATCATTAACAATAGTTACCCAGAAGACTATAGAAACATTGCAAATTCTCCTCAATCCCACAATGATGAAATCCTAGAGCAAGATGATACAAATTTGACTCAAGAAATAATAGAAGATCAGTATCTAACAGATAGGATCAATAAGAATCATCCACTACAACAAATCATTGGTGACTTGAACTCTACAGTCCAAACAAGGAGAAAATTACACCAAGCTTCAATGAATGTCTATTTGTGTGTTTTCTCTCACAATTAACACCAAAGAAGGTATAACAAGCTCTTAAATACCCAAGTTGGATTAAAGCAATGCATGAAGAATTAATACAGTTCAAACTTCAAGGAGTCTGGACATTGGTAGTACTTCCCAGTGGAAAGAGAGTAATTGGGACTAAATAGATATTCAAGAATAAAACTGATGAAAGAGGGATTGTCAATTAAACCAAAGCAAGATTAGTAGCACAAGGATACACTCAGGAAGAAGGAGTTGATTATGATGAGGTCTTTGCCCCAATAGAAAGAATTGAAGCCATAAGGATTTTTCTGGCTTTTTCCCATTTAAAGGATTTACTGTGTACCAAATGGATGTAAAGAGAGCATTCCTATATGGGAAGATTGAAGAGGAAGTGTATGTCTGTCAACCTTAAGGATTTGAAGATCCTGACCATCCAGATATGGTGTACAGACTGGATAAAGCATTGTAAGGTCTACATCAAGCTCCCAGAGCTTGGTATGACACAATATCAGTATACCTTCTCCATCATCAATTCAAGAGAGGTGCAATTGACAAAACCCTGTTTATCATGAATGTCGGGAATGCCATTATGTTGGTGCAGATTTATGTGGATGACATTATTTTTGTGACAACCGTCAATAATTCAGGTTAATTCCGTATTCTTTATCCTTGAAATAATCTTTTATTGCTCTTATTTATACTTAGACTGTAAATGTGTGTGTCTCGGAATCGAAGTCGGAATCAATAAACAAACCATAATACCAAGAAAACATATAATGAACTTGCCTAAGTTCATTGCAAAACAATCGTAAACTCTAAACGAACGCAAATGCTTAACTATAACGAAAACGAAAAACGAAAAATGCTGAAAATCAGCCCGGTGCGCCGCCGTAGGTACTAGGGGCGCTGCCCCTAAGGCAAACAACAACATTTGTTAGTTCTTTGTGAGTTATCAAAACGTGTCCACACTCCTCACACTTGTGCCAGGGATTGAGCCTCTAAAAGCTTATGCAATCCCTCTCTCATCACTACAACATCACCAAC
The DNA here is from genome assembly GCA_910822075.1 of Senecio squalidus. Taxonomy (NCBI): domain Eukaryota; kingdom Viridiplantae; phylum Streptophyta; class Magnoliopsida; order Asterales; family Asteraceae; genus Senecio; species Senecio squalidus. The sequence goes on along the minus strand of CAJVGC010000590.1, from coordinate 62,731,590 downwards.
ACAGTTTCATTTCTTCCACTCACATTTGCAAACGCACACACACACATAGAACTCTCTCAACTCATCCAAATTTCCAGCAAGTTTCCGGTAAAAATCCATCCAAAACATCATAATAAATCGTCACTTTCATCAAGATTAGCAAGAGCTTTCACCCACTTTGGTTGAATACATCGTTTTCTACCATTTTGGAGCCGAAATCACCATCAAGTCACTATAAATGATCATCCATTCACTTTCCTTTGGGTATAATCACTTATCTTTACTGTTTTTACATAAATCTTCAATTGCATATATGATCCATCACATAAAAATGAGTTTTTATTAAGTTTTATGGTGATTAACATAAGAACACAAGTTTTTTTTAAGTATATACATAGATCTTTATACATATGGTTGTTAAACTAAACAAAACTGTTATTGGAAAGTATTTTTGACGTTTTTACACCTGCATGTTTAGATCCACCACCAAAAAGACAAGTTTTACAACATAAACGATTTTTGGAAAAATCCAGTCGACGGGGGCGTCGCACCTGTTGTTCAGGGGAACGCACCGAGCTGCTGGCATATTTCAAAACGTTGTTAAATCGATATAATTTGTTATCTTGAACTTGGTATCTTAAGAATCTGTATAAAAGTGGTATCAATAAGTTATAACTTATGTTAAAGTAACTTATTTAACATATAATAATCATATTATGTTATTGGAAGTAAAGGTATAAAATCTTGTTATATACTGTTTTGTTACAAAGCGGGAAAGTGTATAAATTTTGGATATAAATTTGATAGCGCGGAAGCGCTGCCCAAATTTCGTTAGACGAGCTTATTACACCTTCAAAATAAGAATCCAAACGCTCAACCAACACTTCCGAATCAGGCCGGGCAAGGTCGAGGACGTGCTTTCGAAATTACCGTCGAGGCAAGGCAGGATCCAAACGCAGTAACAGGTACATTTTCCGTGAACGACCATTACGCATCTATATTATTTGATTCAGGAGCAAAGAGAAGCTTCGTGTCCTTAGCATTTAGACACCTTATCAATCTAGGATCTAGAGTTCTTAAGGATAGTTTCACTGTAGAGTATGCTAACGGTCAATAATTCGAAGCTAAGGACGTAATCGTAGGGTGTTCAATGTGCCTAGCCAATAAGACCTTCCCTATAGACCTCATCCCCATATAACTGAAAAGTTTAGACATCATCTTCGGAATGGAGTGGTTAGCTCGATTCCGAGCTGAAATTGTCTGTTTCGACAAATTCATTCGGATACCTCTCGCGAACGAGGAGATCCTCATTGTACAGGGAGAAAAACCTGGACAACAAATTCGTATGGTCTCAGTTATGAAGATGCGCATATATCTCCAGAAGGACTGTGATGCCTTCCTAGCGCACATCGTTGAACGTAAATCGAAGGAGCAACGTATTCAAGACATCCATGCAGTCAAAGATCATCCCAAAGTCTTTCCAGAGGATTTACCCGGGCTACCGCCACCCCGACAAGTGGAATTCCGAATTGACCTCATTCCTGGAGCAGCGCCGGTTGCCAAGACACCGTACCGTCTAGCACCACCCGAAATGCAAGAACTCTCAGAACAGCTGCAGGAAATCTTAGATCATGGTCTAATTCGTCCTAGTACGTCACCCTGGGGATCCCCAATCCTCTTCGTTAAAAAGAAAGACAGATTTTTCAGGATGTGCATCGATTATAGAGAGCTCAACAAACTGACCGAAAAGAACCGATACCCTCTCCCTCGAATCGACGATCTATTCGACCAGGTTCAGGGTATCATCAGGTACGAGTCAGTGAACCCGATATTCCTAAAACTGCTTTCCGAACTCGCTACGGGCATTACGAATTTATCGTTATGCCATTTGGTCTGACCAACGCACCGGCAGTGTTCATGGACTTGATGATTAGGGTGTGTAGAACATATCTGGACAAATTCGTGATCGTATTCATAGACGACATCCTTATCTATTCCTGGAACAAACAATATCATGAACAACACTTGAAACTCATTATGGAACTTCTTAGAGATCAGAAGCTGTACGCTAAATTTTTGAAATGTGAATTATGGCTCCGAGAAGTACATTTCCTCGGTCATGTGATCAATCAGGAGGGGATTCACGTAGATCCATCCAAAATCGAAGCTATTGAGAAATGGCAAGCCCCAACGACTCCTACGAAAATCCTTCAACTCCTAGGACTGGCTGGCTACTATCGTAGATTTATTGAGAATTTCTCAAATATCGCTAAGCCCTTAACCGAACTTACTCAGAAAGACAAAGATTTCCTTTAGGACAAGGAAGAAGAAGAATCATTCCAGAATCTTAAACACAAATTGTGCCACGCACCTATTATGTCCTTACCCGAGGGTACGGATAACTTTGTACTAAATTGCAATGCATCCCACCAAGGTCTTGGTTGCGTTCTTATGCAAAAATACAAAGTCATCGCATATGCATCGAGACAACTCAAGGTACACGAACATAAATACACGACCCATGACTTAGAGATGGGAGCAGTCGTGTTCGCTTTGAAAATTTGGAGGATTACTTATACGGCACTAAGTGCACCGTTTTCACTGACCATAATAGCCTTCAACACATCCTCGATCAAAAAATGCTCAACATGAGACAACGAAGATGGATAGAACTGCTAAGTGACTACGATTGCGAGATCAAATACCATCCCGGTAAGGCAAACGTAGTAGTAGATGCCCTGAGTCGGAAGGAAAGGGTAAGGCCATCTCAAGTTAGAGCATTGGGGGTACAAGTTCAGACCAGCCTACGAACTCAAATCGCTAGAGCTCAGAGCAAAGCATTGAAACCCGAAAACGTCAAGGGCGAAACACTACACAACCACGAAAAGGAATTTGAGGTTAAACCCGACGGAATCCACTATTTCAAGGACCGAGCATGGATTCCGAGATCCGAAAGGCTCCGGAAACTAATTCTAGATGAGGGCCACCGTTCCCGATACTCTATCCATTCGGGATCCGACAAACTGTACAAAGATCTTCGGGAATATTACTGGTGGCTGGGCATGAAAAAGGAAATCGCTCTGTTTGTAGCTAAGTGCTTGACTTGCTTGAAGGTCAAGAAGGAATACCAGAAACCATCAGGCTTACTTCAACAGCCGGAGATTCCATTATGGAAGTGGGAACAGCTCTCCATGGATTTCATAACCAAATTGCCCCGCACGACAAAGGGAAATGACATGATTTGGGTCATTGTAGATAGGTTAACGAAATCCGTACACTTCCTTCCAGTCCGAGAGAACTACTCGATGGAAAAATTCGCTCAAGTCTACATCAACGAGATTGTCTCTCGTCATGGAACGCCTCTCTCCATCATATCAGACAGGGATAATCGATACACATCCCGTTTTTGGAACGCACTTCAGAAATCTCCCGGGACTCGACTAGATCTCAGCACAGCCTACCATCCTTAAACCGATTGTCAGAGTAAAAGAACGATCCAAACCCTCGAAGACATGCTAAGAGCGTATGTAGTTGACTTCGGAGGAAGTTGGGACACTCACCTGCCTTTGGTCGAGTTCTCCAACAATAATAGCTACCATGCTAGCATCAAGTGCGCCCCATTCGAGGCCCTGTACGGACGCAAGTGTCGGGCACCGCTTTGTAGGCTAGAAGCCGGCGATCGACAATTAAAGAGGCTCGATATCGTTCAAGAGACCATCGACAAGATAAAGACCATTCGAGAAAGGCTGAAGACATCACGCAGCAGACAAAAGAGCTACGCCGACAGTCGAAGGAAACCACTCGAATTCTAGGTCGGTGATAAAGTACTCCTCAAAATATCACCGTGGAAGGAGGTAATTCGCTTCGGGAAACGCGGCAAGCTAAGCCCGAGGTACACCGGACCATTCGAGGTTATAGAACGGATCGGCCCGGTAGCATATCTACTCGAACTACCTCAAGAACTCTCTAGAATTCACAACGTATTCCACGTCTCACACTTGAAGAAGTGCTTGTCCGACGAGACCATTGTAATCCCACTGGACGAGGTCCACATCGATAAAAAAAACTCCATTTCATCGAAGAACCACTAATATGCAACTTATGCTTCATATATGTCAATGCTCTTTCCCTAACCCCAACTCCTAAAGTCCTAAGAATGACAACCGCGATTTTTTCATTTTTTTATTCGGTTGTAATTATCGTTTTTTATTACGCGTTATAGATTATTAATGTAATTGCATGTTGATATCACATTTATTTAGTTTTTCCGAGCTTTATTTATTGTTTTTATTTTCGTGACGGAAGCGTTTTAGATACCTAAGTACCTTGTAGATAGTATGCTCTTAAGATAAGTTAGGGTGTTTATGCCTTCGATTATTTAAATAAAATTAATGTTAAAAATATATTACAAAGTTAGTTCTTTAACGAGAACTAACGTTAAATATATTACAAAGTTAGTTCTTTAATGAGGTTAACGTTAAGTTTATAACAAAATCAGTCCTTTTATCGAAAAGTTAATGAAAGTTAATTTTGGTCATTGACGGATTGCGACGCAGTGACCTAGTGAGTGCGGCGCCGTCAGTCTTCCGGACACAAAATGTAAAAAACGTCTTTTTCCACTTTTCTTGAGATTCTACAACTCCATTCATATTATTTTAAGCAACATTTTGCCCAATATGGTTCATTTGATCTAGATTTAGATCTCACAAACACTTCCTATCATCTTTCATGCCAATTTTTAAACTTAACATCTTACACTTTCATTCTCTTACTTTCCACCACTTAACTCTCAATTACTCTTTACATTTCCAAAAAATGAGAGTTGATAAACACCAAATTTGAATGGGTTTTTATAACACAAAGGGTTCCTACATCATATACATCTTCTTCTCCTTGAATTCCTTCTATTTGGTAAGTATTTTCCAACATAATCTTCATCTTTTTATCTCTTCCTCTTCTCATTTGTTTATGTTAGGAATTCTAACGTAAATCCTATGTGTTCTTGCAAGGAATCGTCCTCCATCTACACCTTCCATTTTCGGGTTTTGTTCACCTAAATGGAAACTTTTACATCTTGAAGATTGGTAAGCAAAAACACATCTTAAATCTCATTCTAATTCTTTATTCTAAAAGTTCTCATACTAACAAGTGGTGTATTTGTGTTTGAAGCTTGGATCCTCATCACCACCACTTTTGGAGCTTATTTCCATGTTTGAGTTCGTGGCCGTTTCCTGAGATTTTCGATTGATTTTGCGGAGGTCTTAGGTACTCTCTAATTAATTCCTAAATATCTTTTCGTTTTCTTCATGTTCGCTTAATTCGTCTAAGTATTTTATAAAATGGATGAACATGGTTAAAATTGGAAGAAAACATAATTTATTAAGATATTTTACATATTAGTTACATATTATAAGTTATTGGCTAAAATAACCTAAAAATAGTATAATATGAACATGAACTTATAAAACGAGTAATTATTAGTAAAATATGTATAAATCGTAAATCTATACCGTCTTGAGATTTATTTTGGACCCTTGGACTATTTGGACGATTTTGGACTAATTAGACTAAGTATACATATAATTGTATTTAAACTCTAATTAGTATTATTATTACTCATTATGTACAAACTTACATATATAGCATATAAATAAACTTATATATAAAATCTCATGTGATATAACCTATAAATATGTAAAACTTACTGTTAGGTCTCAATAAGATCTCAAACACTAGCTAATCAATTACAAATAAGTATTTAGACGTTAATTGTTACGAATTGATCAAGTTATCAGTTTCTTAGTTTATTATAGCGGAAATATAATAACGAGAATCTTTAGGGTACCAGAGGCCAAGATTTGGTGTACCCTGATGTACTTTTCCTGTCTAATCTACATCCTGCATAATCTGCATCTGTGTAGCCAATTAATTCAAAACCAGAATCTTTAGGGTACCAGAGGCCAAGATTTGGTGTACCCTTAAGATATCTGAAAATTCTTTTGACAGCTTTAAGATGGGATTCCTTGGGGTCAGCTTGATAACGTGCACATAGACATGTAGAAAACATGATATCAGGTCTACTAGCAGTTAAATAAAGCAAAGAGCCAATCATACCTCTATAAGTAGCTTGACAAACTGACTTGCCAGTTGAGTCTTTATGCAACTTATCAGAAGTACTCATTGGTGTTTTCATTTCAGAACATGTTTCAAAACCAAATTTCTTTACTAAATCATGAACATATTTACTTTGATTTATAAAAATTCCATCTTTCTTTTGTTCTACTTGTAAGCCAAGAAAGAAAGTAAGTTCTCCCATCATACTCATTCTATATTCACTACACATTAGTTTTGAAAACCAAGTACACAACTTTTCATTTGTGGATCAAAATATAATGTCATCAACATATATTTTTACCAAAATCACATGACCATTTTCCTTTTTGATAAACAGTGTTTTATCAATTGATCCTCTTTTAAAATTGTTTTTAAGAAGAAAGTCAGACAGAGTATCATACCAAGCTCTAGGAGCTTGTTTGAGACCATATAAGGCTTTGTTTAATTTAAAAACATGATCAGGAAAGTTAGGATCAAAAAAACCTGGAGACTGCTTGACATAGACTTCCTCCTGTAGATCACCATTCAGAAATGCACTTTTCACATCCATTTGATACACCAAGAAGTCTTTAAATGCTGCATATGCTAATAATAGGAGAATTGCTTCAATTCTTGCCACTGGAGCAAATGTTTCATCATAATCAATGCCCTCTTCTTGTTTGTATCCTTGAGCCACAAGTCGAGCTTTATTCCTGATCACCACTCCATCTTTGTCATATTTATTTCGAAAGATCCATTTAAGTCCAATAATGGTCTTAAACAGGGGACGTGGGACCTTTGTCCAAACATTGTCCCTTATGAATTCTCCAAGCTCTTCTTGCATACCATCAACCCAGTCTTCGTCCAATAAAGCTTCTTCAACCTTCTTTGGTTCCATCAGACTCAAGAAATTTGTATAGAAACAAAAATTAGCTGTGGCAGTCTTTCGTCTCGTTTTGACACCTTCAGTTAATGAACCAATAACTGGCGAGATGGGATGTCCCTTGACAGTCTTGATATTTCCTATCTAATTGTGGGAAACTGTCTCTACTTGAGTCGGAGTATCATCAGTATGAGTGTCATCAGGCTGAGTAGTTTGGAGCTGAGTTTGGTCAGACTGAGGCGTGTCAGTCTGAGTCTCATCAGTTTCATTTGACTCAGTATTTTCAACATCGGGGACACTCTGGAATGATGTTTCATCGGGTTCAGTGTCAGATGCTTGATGTTGATGGGCGTTTGCATTATCCTGATCTGTAGCCTGAGAGTCAGCTTCAAATCTGGTTACAAGTAATTCATCACAAAGCTGATTGATAGTGGCTATGTATGTCTGTGATGATGATTCATCTTTGTCAGACTGAGTAGTGTCATCAAAAGTGACATTAATGCTTTCTTCTACAACCTTTCTTCTTTCATTGTAGACTCTGAATGCCTTTGCAATGCTTGAGTATCCAACGAACAGTCCTTCATCAGCTTTAGGGGACATTTTACACAACAAGTACCTTTGATTTAGAATATAGCATCTACTTCCAAAGATATGGAAATAATGAATGGAAGGAACCTTGTTATGGTACAATTCATATGATGTCTTTCCATGTCTCTTCACGATGATGGATCTATTCTGTGTGAAGCAGGCAATGTTCACATCTTCAGCCCAGAATTTTATCTTCATGTTCCCATAACACAACATTGTTCTTGCAGCTTCAATTAGTGTACTATTTCTTCTCTCTGCAACTCCATTTTGTTGAGGAGTTCGAACTGAGGCAAAGTTTTGGACTATTCCTAGTTGATCACAAAAATCTATCAAGACTGAGTTTTTGAACTCAGTTCCATGATCACTTCTCATTTGGCGAACAAGAGTGTTTTTCTGTCGTTGTTCTCTTTTGATCAGACTGATGATTTCCTCAGCTGCATCACTTTTAGCCCTTAAGAATATAACCCAAGTAAATCTAGTAAATTCATCAACAATTACAAGGGTATATTTCTTTTCTCCTTGAATCTCAATCCCAATTGGTCCAAACAAATCCATATGTAGCATGAATAAAGGTTCATCAATTGAATGCAACATTTTGAATGGGAATTGAGTCTTTGTTTGCTTTCCAAGCACACAAGCTGAGCAAACTTTGTCTTTGGTATAGGTCAGTTCAGGAAGACCTCTAACCAATTTACTTTTTGACAAGGCATTTATGTTCTTGAAGTTTAAATGGGATAACCTTCGATGCCATAGCCAATTAAGTTCGTCTTTTGTTTCTGTGAACATACATGTCTCAGCTTCATCATTGGCAGTACTCAGATCCAGGCAAGAGACATCTCTTTCTCTCTTGGCAAGTAGTAATGGTTTTCCCTTGGCACTGTATATTATTCCAGCTTGCTTTCTGAATCTGACTTCATGGTCTTCATCAGTAATTTGACTTACACTTAGTAAGTTATGTTGTAAGCCTTCCACATATGCAACTCTCTTGAAAGTGATAGCTCCAGCATGAATCTTTTCGTATCCTCGTGTCATTGATACCCCGTTGTCACCATATCTAACTTGAGGCCCATCTTCCTCTTTATAGTCTTGTAGAAAAGACTTCATTCCAGTCATGTGCCTTGGAGCTCCACTATCTAGATACCATTTTGTAGAGTCCTGCACATGAAATAAAGAATATTAGTTCCTTTTGGGTACCCACTTTAGAGTGGATCCATGAACTAAAGCAGATTTAAGTTCAGGTTCAGTCTTGCAGTCAGTTTTGGAGCTGGTGTAGTTCCATTTATTTATTTCCTTCATGCAGTTAACAGAATAATGACCTATGACACCACAGTATTTACATGGAGTATCTTTGAGACTGACTCGAGATGAAACTGACTTAGTCTTGGTAGAGTTCACAGATGTTATCTTTGATGAAGATGTGTTTCTTTGCTTTTGAGATGAAACTGACTTTGGTGAAACAAACCTAGACTTTGGTGAGACTGACTTATGGATGAGTGGAGCTGACCAATGTTTTGTTGAGACTGACTTTTGCAAAACGGTTTTCTGTGGTCTAGACTGGGTCAGTTGTTTACAAAACACAGCTTCATGTCCTTTTTCACCACAATTGTAGCAAATTCTATTAGGAGGAGTCTTGGGCCTGATGTGATTAGGTGATTTATTCCTGACTAGAGTTTTTACTATGTTAGTCAGTTCCAACAATTGATTCCCCAATTTATCAATGGTTTTTGTTTCATGACTTTTGTTAGGAATTTTGGAACTGACTGGACGCTGAGTCTTAGGTTTACTCACAACCTTGGGCAACCCATTATTTAAGTGTACAAAATCTTTTTCAGCTTGCACTTTTATATCAGTTTCAGATAATAACACATTCAGACTGAGAAGAAGATGAAGAATCACTTTTATTAAAAACTTGGGAAATTACAGGTTTGACAAAAGCATTTGACATCATTGTTTTTTCTCCTTTCATATATGTGAAAGTATTTGGAAGAATTTATGGTTTGAAAACAATTTTTTCTCTTTCAGCTTTTTCAGCTTCTTCTTCTTCTTCAGTCATATGCTTCTTCAGACTGAAGTCCTCACCCAACACAGCTTGAACTTGTTTGGGTACCTGTCTGCTCAAACAATCTTCATTTTTTAAGGATGATATGCACCATGACTTACAAATTCTTTTATAATGCTCAGTTTCTTCTCTAAATTTATAATTTTCTTTTGCAAGATCACTATAAGCTTCAATCTGAGCATTTAAAAGAACTTTATAACTTTCTAGTTCAATTATTTTATCATCTTTAATTTTCAAAGTGTTTTCAAGATCTTTGATCTTTTGTTTGAATTCAGATTGTTCTTCTAAGGTGGTGGTCAGATCAACAAAGATATACTCAAACATTTGAAGTTTTTGTTCATTTGTATATGTGTTAAAATTGTGTACCTTATAAAGCTTTGATTTGTTCCAATCTGAGTTACAGCTCAGTCTCTCAGCTTCCTTCAGATCCTTCTCGAACTGAGAGGCAGACTTCTCAGCTTCAGTCACTTCTTCTGTAAACGCCATTAAGCATTTATCTACCACCTCCTCATCCTCATCAGAAGACAGTTCCTCATCTAGCCATTCTTCAGCAAAGAATGCCTTTTGCTCAGTTTGAGGCTTTTGTGCATTTGAATTGTTGCCTTTCTTGTATTTAAGATACTTCTTTCGATATCTTTGGGCCCTCTCAGCAACCTCGTCCATGTGTTCAGTCTGAGCATTCTTTACTTTACAGTCAGCAACCATGTGACCATATTCATTGCATTTAAAGCATTTCACCTTCTTCAGATCGAATGGTTTCTTTCCTTTGTAGCCTGTCTTCTGTTCAAGCTTCATAGTTAACAGAGCAAGCTGACTTTTCAGTTTCTTGACCTCAGTTTCATCATCTGATTTTGAGTCTGAGTGTGACTCAGACTCAGATGAGTCAGCTTGAGAATAAATTTCTTTATTCCTTTTGCTGGTAGCGACTAATGCAGCTTCTGGATCTCTTGTGGTCCTTCTTGTGTTTATCTTTTTCCTCTCTTGAGCTTCTTCAAAGTTCAGCAACAATCCGAAGAGACCAGGCAGCTTATAGGTGGACAATTTTTCACTAACCACAAGAGATGTAATAACAGATTCAAATTTGTTGGGCAAGATGTCGACAAATTTTTTGCAGATTTCATCATCTTCTTTCATCATTCCTAGTGCAGATAGGTCATTCAACAGTACTTGGAACCTTGTATGCACGTCAACTAAGTTTTCTTTGTCTCTTACATAGAAATTTTCATAATTCCTAATCAGACTGTTTAGCCTTTGTTCTCTTACTATTGGGACTCCTTCATAAGATACTATTAAAGTATCCCATATTTCTTTAGCAGTTCTGCATCCAGCAATTTTGGAGAATATTTTTTCAGATACAGCATTACCTAGAATGCTTCTTGCTCTTGGATCCAGATTAAAAAGTAGTTTATCAACATCTGTCCACTGTGATTTGGGAGTTTGAACCCACCTTGCACGTTGGACAACTTTGTCTCCCTCCTTGACCTCATCAATGTGCTTTCCTGGAATTATTGGTCCTTCTGTTACAGTCCTCATCATTTCTTCATGAATGCCGGACAAATGCCACTCAGCTTTAAGTTTCCAGTGAGCAAAGTTGTGACCACTGAAAATAGGAATACCTTTTCCAGCCATAGCGGGTGTGTTGGATGAAGATGATGACATTGTATTTGAGATTTTAAGTATTGATCGTTTAAGATTGGTAAATTTATTAAAATTTAAATCTTATTTGCTCTGATACCAGTTGTTAGGTCTCAATAAGATCTCAAACACTAGCTAATCAATTACAAATAAGTATTTAGACGTTAATTGTTACGAATTGATCAAGTTATCAGTTTCTTAGTTTATTATAGCGGAAATATAATAACGAAACAATGAAAATAACACACAGTTATATTTCTTAGAAAGGTGCAACGATTACAAAACTCAAGCTCACTATTTATACACAATAATAGTGAGCTTGATAAGTATGAATCTTAGTAAATCTTCTAAAAGGATAGAAGATTTTATCTAACTAACATACCTAAATTAAAGCAATACGTTTCATTATGAAGGTGAGTAGTCAGCTCCATAATGCCTTAGTTGCTTTTAGTCACTCAGACTCAGAGTCACTCAGACTCAGAGTCACTCAGACTCAAATCACTCAGACTAAGACTTTAATAAACAGATTTATTAACTTGGGTTAAATCGTTGATTTTGTCAGGATCGTATTAGTCTAGGTAAACTAATATGTTTGCTAACGTTAAGATCGAGATCTATTGAAGAAGTTCAGCAGCGGATGAACACTTCAATATTACGAGTTATCGAACAACTAATAATGAATAACAAATAAACAAAGTAATTGTCGAATTGTAAGCCTCAATTGCATTAATCAATAATATATCAATACAACGTGTTTTCTCTATTCTCCAAGGATCTATATTTATAGACCTTGAGGCTCGTTCTAGATAAACTAGAATTCTACATCTATCCTTATCTAAATAAATCATTATCTAGATTTAAGGAAACTCTATCTAATTAACAAAAGGAAATCTAATCTAATTATAACTCTATCTAATTAGATTTGATACTTGCAAGATAAGTTTGTCTTCCGTGTCTTGTCTTGACTTCATCCGTATCTTGACTTTGACTTTGTCCGTAGTAACTTCATGTCACCGTAGTAACTTAAGTATCCGTAGTAACATGTTGAACTTCCGTAGTAACTTGCCTTCCGTAGTAACTCATAATATCTTCCGTATTAATCACTTGAATTACTATTCTTGTTTGTTAAGTGAGTTGTTCTTGGTTAAACTATTTTAGCTAAGTTATAACCCCACAATCTCCCCCTAACCTTGAACTTTTATAACATATCAAAAGTACAAGTTCTATATTTCAATCGTACTAACTGTTTACAAAATAGTACTAAGTTAATTACAACTACTTGTTTTTCCAACTACTTGTTTTTCCAGTCAGACTTTCCTTTGGACTTTTCTTCTACACGTTGACACAAGATTTTCCAAATGAGTTCATGAGCAAGTCTTGAGTCTTGAGGTCCATTCAGCTTCAACTCAACAAGCTCATTCAATGTCTTCAAAGAATGTGGATATTTGACATCTACCAAGTAGAATTCTCTTGCTCCATGTCTTCTGATAATGGAGTATGTTCCACTTCTTTCATAAATGTACCAATTCAGAATCGGATTGTTTGGTCCTTCCTTCTTGAAGACTGAACTCTTCTTCTCATATCCAGGTTCAAATAGTCCGCATAAGATGTCCATTGCCAGCTCAATTCCTGGTACTCCTCTTTGATTAGAGTACTTTGACTTGCCTATAT
>CAJVGC010000590.1:62681021-62718582 GCA_910822075.1 Senecio squalidus | reverse complement strand
TTATGAACAATTTTGGTGTTAACCATCTTTGAATTAACAATTGGAATAGGTACTGTTTTGACATGTCGTTGTTTCATATTGTTAATAGGAGCCTTAGTAACAAAGTTACTTTTGGCAGTATTAACACGAGCAGGGTTCATACGGTTAGTTTTCACAGTATTAGTACGGGCAGTATTAACACCTTTACTTTTGGCCGTATTAACCTTAGCCGTAGAAACTAAGGTTTGTCTAGCAGTACTAACTCTATTCTTCTTGTTGGAAATTATGTTCCTTTTGTTAACACTTTGCTTTTCTGAAGCGACTTGTTTAACAAAGTTGTTTTTAGAGACAGCCCTTCCCTTGTATCCCACCCCATGATGTGGTTTTTGAGTCACTTGCACTTGATATTGTGGATTATGATAACAGATCTTTGCATAGTGATTTATTTTACCACAAATAAAACATCCCTTCCTAGTGTTATTAACAGCTTGACCCTTTTGAGTTTTGACTTGGTTCATGTTTCTTTGATTTCCTCGTTTGCCTATGTGTTTCCAAGTCTTTGGGTTTTCCTTAGGGACTATCGTGTTTTTGCTTTTGGTGGATGTGTTGGCAGTCTTCATGGGGTTAGTGGATGGCAGAGACACTAGACTTTGTGTAGAAGGTAGAGTTATTCCTTCTATTGTAAGTAAATGATTTTCCAATGGAATATCCTTATTCTTCACAATGTGTACTTTACTTTCTTCAACTAAGTCCTCAATTAGAACTTCATCATAGTTGATTGGATCAACATTGAATGATTCCTTTGGAGGTGTCTGAGAGATGGGAATCCTGGGCTCATCTAAAGATGGTGGGATGTAGTTTTGATTAAATGGAGGGGCAACTTCTTTGTAACCTAGGCCAGCTTTAACTTTTCCATGAATTTGTTTTTGACATAGGTCGTTTACAGATTTAGAAGCAAATTCTAACTTCCCTATATCTAATTCAACTTTATTATGTTCTTGTTCTAGAAGTTTGTTCTTATCCCTAGCCACCTTGAGTTTAAGCAGTAAGTCCTCTTTTTGCCATTCAAGTAGATTGATCTTTTCTTGATAGCTTTGTTCATTGACTTTATGGGACTTAATCTGGTTTTCTAAATTATCAATTACTCTATGAGCTGACCGTCTTTGTTCTTCTAAGTTTTTAATGGAGTCACTCATTAATTGATTATGATCTTTGTACTTAACAATTATATCTTTACATTCAGGAGTACATAATTTAGATTTTACCTCGGCCATAAGAGATGAAGAATCTGGAGTTGGAGAGTCAATGGCCATGAGAGCATCCTCGTGTGGTGCTTCTTGATCGTCATCATTCCAGTCATATCCCAGTATGTTGTTGCAGATTTCAGGAATTCCAATGTCAGTATAGGACAGCTCAGTAGAAAATAAGTCATCCGTAGCAACTAAATCTCCCAGAATGTCCGTATCATCCATTACTACGGCTATGCATGCATGGTGAACAGTAGTTTCTACGTGATTTTGTTCCTCAGAGATTAGCGCTCTATTTTGACTTGTTTCTTCAGCCAAGTCACTCCAATCAAATCCAAAGATGTCCTGTGACATGAGTGCACTCTGAGTTGTGTCTTGAGTGGTTCGTGGATTGTTGGTTCTTGACTTGTTTGGACAGTCTCTAGCGAAGTGACCTAATTCACTGCATTCATAGCACTTCACTTTGCTTTTGTCGAAGGTAATTTGTTCGTTGTTTCGTGGATTGAATCGCCTTCCTGTCCTATTCAAGAATCTTCTAGCTCGTAGTGCCAGCATAGCAGATTGCCACTTGAGATCGATTTCATCACAATCATCTGGATGCATCTGTTTGACCTCTTCACCTGTGAGATTTGAACACTTACAAATAAAGGCTTCGAATGAAATTTCTTCGCTGATTTCATGTGTTGGTCCTCCAGATGTTGTGGCAAGTGCAGTATTACCATTGGTAAAACTAGGATTGTTATTGACAACCTTTTCTACTTCGACTTCTGCTTCAAATACTCTTAGATCGTTGTAAAGATCATCTAGTTCAAGTGCTTCTAGGGTGTCTCCTTGTCTGTAGGAAACTCTGTAGATAATCCATTCCTTCCCTAGAGCTCGGATGAACTTTCTGTTTAGATCATCTTTATCATACCTGATTCCTGCGCTTAGCATCTCTCCAGTGAGCTTTTTGTAACGATCAAAAGTCTGAGTCATTCGTTCGCCAGGCACTCTGTTGAAGTTTTCATACTCCTGTTTGAGAAGAGCTTTCTTGTTCTTTTTGGTATTCTTTGTTCCGCTGAATCTTTTCTCCAAAGCTTCCCATAGCGATTTGGCATCTTCATATTCTTCGAATTGCGATTGATATTCGTTAGGGATTGCAATTAAAAGAATACTGAGAGCCTTGATCTCAGTTTGTTTTTCTCTTCGTTCAAGGTCAGTCACCAGTGCTCGTGCAGCCATTCCTGGTTCTCCATCAGCTCCATTGGCGGTAAGATGTTTGTTACCATTGATGATTACATCCCATACTGTGTAGTCAGACAGTAGAATGTGTTGCTTTATTCGTAGCTTCCATAAGTCGAATTCGTTACTATTTAGAATAGGAACTTTTCCAATTGCAACTTCTGTCATGGTGGTTGTAATGATTCTTGCGTGTGAGGATTATGAACTCGTTGATCAATGGATCTAAAGCACCTCCTGTGCTCTGATACCACTTGTCAGGATCGTATTAGTCTAGGTAAACTAATATGTTTGCTAACGTTAAGATCGAGATCTATTGAAGAAGTTCAGCAGCGGATGAACACTTCAATATTACGAGTTATCGAACAACTAATAATGAATAACAAATAAACAAAGTAATTGTCGAATTGTAAGCCTCAATTGCATTAATCAATAATATATCAATACAACGTGTTTTCTCTATTCTCCAAGGATCTATATTTATAGACCTTGAGGCTCGTTCTAGATAAACTAGAATTCTACATCTATCCTTATCTAAATAAATCATTATCTAGATTTAAGGAAACTCTATCTAATTAACAAAAGGAAATCTAATCTAATTATAACTCTATCTAATTAGATTTGATACTTGCAAGATAAGTTTGTCTTCCGTGTCTTGTCTTGACTTCCTCCGTATCTTGACTTTGACTTTGTCCGTAGTAACTTCATGTCACCGTAGTAACTTAAGTATCCGTAGTAACATGTTGAACTTCCGTAGTAACTTGCCTTCCGTAGTAACTCATAATATCTTCCGTATTAATCACTTGAATTACTATTCTTGTTTGTTAAGTGAGTTGTTCTTGGTTAAACTATTTTAGCTAAGTTATAACCCAACAGATTTTCCCAACACTTACATATATCCTATATATGTAATCAAACATAAATATATACACATATATCATTATACGTATAATAGCATATATTGACAAATAAACGTTTTGTACTAAAGACGTAATCGCAATCATAAACCTAATATTTATTATTATGATATTCGCTAAACGTATATATTTTCGATAAAGATACTTTTTCTCAAAATGCGATCGTAATCTCAAATTCTAATAATAAATTATAATCTTCGTAAAACTTAAATAAAACTGTTTTTTCAACCAATTTTACTCAAATTATTTAAATTCTTCAAATGTCGAATGTTGACCTTTCGGTTGACGTTGATTTTAGCAAACTTCGACTAAACTTTGGTATCAGTATTCAACCTTTTATTCGTCATTATTGACTCGAACTATCGATATCTTCTAGCAGTCATTTTTCACTAGAAATATCATTATCTCCTACTCGTCACTTTGACTCGAAATATTAATCTTTCGGACACTTTAAAATATACTATATAATATAACGTTAATTGGAAGGCTAAACCGGACTAGACTTGATCTAGGAGGTACATAGATTTACTTGATGTTTTTGATCTAGGGAACTTAGGCGGCAGAGTGTTTTCTGCTGATTGTCATCCCGACTTTGCTGATTGTTGTGAGTATTCACATCCCCACTTTCGTTTTACTTTTGCGGCTGGAAAGCGTGATACATCTATATGTATATATATATATATATATATATTATGTTGTCTTGTATACCTTTGTGAGTTAGGACTTTCCTTTAGATAGTTGTCACTTTCTTGTATGGCCTTTGGCTTGCAAGACCCTCGGTTTACACATCTGTTAGCTTTATGAGCCACCGGTACATATATATAGCTCTATATGGGTTTGACCAACCCTCATCGCTGATATGGATTATGTCGGTGTGTTGTCCCTATGAGTCGATGTTATGAACCTTAGTTATTCGTGATATACTTAGTTTGCACGCCAAGGTGGGGGTTAGTCAGTTTACTTGTCAGGTTCAGATGTATTGATATCTAGGGCAGTTATCACACTTATGTTATAAATCGAGATACTTACTTATAAACTCTGATTACTTATGATTTAAGGATGTTATTATTACTAAATTGCATGCGTGCTTGTGTCTAAAACTATGCGAAGTATTCACCAACTTTATGTTGACGTTGTATTTTAACGTTTTTCAGGAGATTGAGATTTGCATCGATTGTGGAGTTAAATTATATGCTTTCGATTTTGTGTGGACTTTTGAAGAGACATAGTTATACGTAGTTTAGTTTCTATTTACGTCACAAACTTATTTTTATGTTTTTTTATTTTGTATTGTTGTAACTCTTGAACTTTATTAATGTAAACTTAATATTGTAGTTTCATTCGATGTAATCTTGGTCTTCTGATACCTATGATATTGTACACATCGGGTTCCCGCCTGAGCGGGGTGTGACAGAGATTGGTATTGGAGCCAATGGTTATAGCGAACTAAGTGGCTTACTATGTGAATCACTTAGACTATAACCTTAGGCTTAAATAGATTTCTCTGAAAACTTCCTGTGTGCATTCCCTTTGACTTTTATATGTTTTGTATTTACTCGTTTTAGCTTTGGGTTTAATCTCGATTTATGCACACACTCATAGTCCTTTTTATTTTCCTTCTAGACGATGACGCCTCGAAGAACTCCTAAGCGTAAGTAGCCGACACCGTAGAACAGCGAGAGTAGTTTAGTCGATCGGTTTGAGATGATACTTGCGGAAAGTTTTGCTGCTATTATACCTGATCTCGTAGCGAAAGTTAGTGAGAACATCCTGCAGAGTATTCGAGGCTCTACACCTGGTGGAGCGAGTTTTGGTACGGAACCTGATAGTGCCGAGCATAGTGACTTACCACAAGAGACTGAGATTCAACGAAAGTGTAGTGGTAAGCGGAACCGAAATTTACGTTGTAAGAAGAAAAGCCGCAAGCGTAATAGAAGACCACAACAAACTAGGGATTTTATATTTGCACCATCATATGGTCGGAGCAATCGCCCTAAGTATGGCAAATATGGATGTGCCCGTGATAGAGGGACCGCATGTTAGATTTGCACGAGGTGCAAGAGATTGGGACATAAGGAGCCTAACTGTAGGTTTACTCCTGGTTCGTGTTACGAGTGTGGTGATTTTGGACACCGCCGTGACAAATTTCCTAGATAGATCTCCTCTTCTTCTAGCCTTCCTTCTACTACTAGCGTATATGACGCTCGAGTGTTTGGAACTCAGGTGGCCTAACAAAATTCTGACATGATTATCGGTATGTTTACTTTCTTTGACACTCTTGTTATAGTTATTTCAACTTGTGATTTTGAACCTTACTCTTCCGTATGAGAATTAATAAGTTTTGTTGTATCCTATGATTATATTATCTAAGCCTGCTTAGTGACTCGAATTATTCTTTTGCTTAACCAACTATCCTTATTTATGTTTGTGTTTCCTTCTCTTAATCGCATCCACGCCTCTCCGTAGTGAACTCTAGGATAGATGAGAATATTACGACTCACGATATTTTCACGTCTTACTTCTTCGTATCTCTAGTAGGTTAGACTTTACCTACGAAACCGAGTTAGCAGGTGGTTAGCTGTCAAAGAATTTCGAAGATTTTGTCGGAATTGCATTTGTCTTAACGACCATCCTTTTTCCCATCGATTCTAATTCGTTGAAGCTGAGAGTCCCCAATGTCATTGTTAGCATGGATTGGTTATCTGTGCATCGTGTCGAGTTTGTTTACCGCGAGAGGATGATTCGTACGTCTTTACGAGCAGTGATCCGTTGATCAATCTACGTTGCAGATCCGTATGTAGCTGACGTGTGTGTTATCTACTTCCCTTGTCATATTGTATTCACGACATTTCCTGTTGTTACGAACTTGTGATCATTCCTCATTCACTACGTATTCATGATTATACGATTCTTTCATCTCATATCCTTGGTGATTTATTTACCCATATCATATTTCCAATGAACCTTTTTTCACTGCGCATTCTTAAATGTTTCTTTGCTCATATCATGTTCTTGATTAATTCTTCGCCGTTTTGCTATCGTCATTACGTCTCCGTCATTTCGTATTCCCGACCTTCTTGTCATTTTACATTCATGAATTTTCCTCGACGTGATAGTCATGATACTACCCCGTCATGCGTGAGCTTGTTTATTTCACCGTTCGTTTCATGTTTGGGATTAATTCATCGCTCATATCATTTCATCTTCTTGATCACTTTTCTTCACCCTTTTCGCCTTGGCGATTTCTTCTTCGTTAATTCGTATTTCAGGTCATCATAAATCTGAAGATTCGAGAGTATATTAGTTAAGGCTATCCGGCTTACTTTTTCCACCTGATGATGAAGTATGTTGTAGTGAAGATAAAGGATCATCCAGATACTCGTGAGTAAGTGGAAGTATTCCCGCAGAATTTCCTGAACTTCCTTTAAGTTGACAAACTGAGTTTTAGATTTACCTTATTCTTGGAACAACGCTTTTTTTGCGAAGTTCCCTTGATTTTCTTAGTGCCTTCGGAGGTGGCAGAGTTGCCTAGCCAGATTTATTAACTATCCGATAGGGGTATTATACGCCTTGGTCACTCTCCGTAAAGTGCACCATGTGAGACTTTCAAATAAGAGATGAGTCAATATAGTTGGATTAACTACCGAGAGCTTAAGAAGCTAACGACAGAGAACCGTTAATTTTACCCCTTCGACTGATGACTCATTTGATCAATTCTAGTTCTTCTTACCTTTCAAAGGTTGATATTCGGTCTGGTTATCATCAGTGAAGGATGAGATTTTCAAGATTATTTTCATACGCATTACGATAATTGGGAGTTCTTGCGATACCGTTTGGTCTGACAAACGCGTCAGTAGCTCTCATAGTTTTGAGGAATCGTATCCACCATTTATACCTCGTCAAGTTCGTGATTGTCCTTATCAACGACGTTCTTATTCATTCTCATAGTCGTGAAGAGCATAAGGAATGTTCTAGTTTAGTTCTGAATTTGTTTCAGAGGAAGTTTTTTTGCGCTAAATATTCAAAGTGTAAGTTGGATGGTCTGAGGATTCAGTTTATCGACCACATGTGTAGCACAAAGAATATTCTTGTAATCTTACCAAGATCTAAACGGCGAAGAAATAACTTTTACCATTAACATCTATCAAGATTCGTTCACTTAGTCGATCTTATTCATAAATTCGTTGAGAATTCTTCTAAATATCGCCTTCGATGGCGAAGTTTTTGCAGTAGAATGAACCGTATTTGATGGTCCCTCCAGGAGAGTGTTTTCCCAATAATTGAAACAACGTTTGGATTGTGCCCATTCCAAGTTGGCCGGTGAGTACCGAGAATTTTTATGTAGTATCGAAATACTAGTAGGACTAGGTGTACTGTGTACATTGGATTCAAAATCTCCGTACTTTTCGATTTAAAATTTGCTAGTATGGAGACCGCACCGTTGAGAAGAGTTTCTTAAGGATATGATTGTGATATTTAATATCGCCCGAGTAGAGTAAGTGAGAACAATGAGGTGTTTAATCGTATGAAGACAATCCAGCCTGTGCGTGTATGCCCGTGATTATTACTGTGCAATGAGCTTGAAAGCTCAAGTTATTCAGTCACAGTAGGAGATACATATCAAGGATTTTCTAAAGAATGAACGTTTATTTGGTTCAGCTTAGCATCTAGAGTCAAAGGATGAAAATGCATTGCGTTTCCTTGATCGTACCAGCGTCCGTTGTATCGAAACTTCGTATGATCGCAAATGTAGGTCTCCCTTGTGTTTCACCAAGTTTGTGAAATATCTGCGGATAGATTATTTTTGACCCGCAAGACGATTCGAGTACGTCTCTTGGTTATTGTTAGGTCTCAATAAGATCCCAAATACTAGCTAATCAATAACAAATTAGTATTCAAACGTTAATTAACACGAATCGATTAACACATAGTTTCTTGTTTGATTATTGCGGAATTATAATAACAAGATCGATAAGAATAACACTTAGTTAATTCTATTGAAAAGGTTCACCGATTACAATGGTCAAGCTCACTATTATACACAATAATAGTGAGCTTGATAAGTACGAATCTTAACAAATCTTCCAAAATGATAGAAGATTTTATCTAACAAACTTACCTAAACTATCGGTCCACGTTTCATTATGGAGCTGAGTAGTCAGCTCCACAATGCCTTAGAATATTTTGGTCACTCAGACCCAAAATGTCACTCCGACTCAAACTAAGACTTTAACAAACAAATTTATAATCTTGGGTTAAATTGTTGATTTTCCCAACAATCTCCCCCTATCTGTTTAGGTTAAAGTCTTTTTACAATGACACACATAAAAATAAACACAAACTTAAAATATACCTAATTAAAACAGTTTGTGAACAAAAATTACTTTTTCTTCCTGGAAGCTTTCTTTGGCTTCAAAGCAAAATCCCATGTAGATGGCTTCAAAGCATCTTTAGCCCATTCTACTCTCTCTGTTTTCCATGCCATCAGTTTCTCCATTTCAGCATCATACTTATTGAACAACATCTGATATTCTTTCTTAATCAGCTCCACTTTATCCACCAGTGTGTCCATTTCTTCAATTCTTCTTAAGTTGTTGAACAACCAGCATATCAACTTCATTCGAAATGGTTGGCACTGATCATTTTGGCATTCATTTAGCAAGGCAATACAGTGGAAGATTGATGTCTTGTTCAGATTGTCCTTGGCTTGGAAACACTCTTCTCCCCCACAGTCAACATAGAATAATCCTTCATGTTTTTCAGTTTGAATATAAATTCTTTCTTGAAATATCAAACCTGAAGGAACTTGATGTAGATTGTTTGATTCCAGTCCAAGTGATTTAGCTCCAGCTCTTAGTCTGTTAACTGTGCAGAATTCTCTATAGTCTTCATCAGAAATCAACTGCAGCATGTGAGCAGCATTCACATTTGATATTGCCTCTCTTTTCATCTTAAGATGATGTGCTATGTTAGTTATTCTTGAGCTCAGCTTGGCAATTCTTTTACATTCTTCCAATCCCAGAGTATGCATCCTAGTTACACCAACTTTAAATGAATTCCCTTTGAGATAGCAAGTCAACATCAACTCAGCTCCACCAGTACCAATACAATCCAGATCATTTAGCTTTCCATACTTGCTTTTGGTGAAGTGTTTTTCAATGTAATCTACTCTGGCCTCTTCTCTCTCAAATATTTTTGCCATTTGATAGTCAGCCTTAACTCTCTTTTGCTCTTCATCAAATGCCAACTGATCTTCATCTTTTGGTTCAGCTTCAAGATTTTCAGCTGCTTTGTTACTTGAATCTTTTGCCACAGTGGATTTGTCTTCAAATCTTTCAAAGTAGAGATCCTTGATGTACTCTTTGTATTTTTCCACTATCATTCCAGCACCTTAGGCATATCTCTCTAACTTTGCTTATCTCTCAGCTTCAGTTAACTCTTTTCTTGATCCATCAGTTTGATCAGCAAGAGTATCCATTTTAGTTTCTTCTTCAACTTCTTCCTCTTCCTCCTTCTCACTACCCTGTCTTTCTTCCTCAGATGAGCTTGAGAGGTCACTATAGTCAGTCTCATAGTGCTCCTCAGTCTGTTATGTTTTGAGGTTAAAAAACAGTTTCTTTTCATATCTTTTCCCTTTCTTTTCTTTCTCCCCCTCAACTGATGACACATCCCTCTTTCTCTTCAAATTTTTCATGGGAGGTTCAGACTCACTTGATGCTTGGACATGTTCAACTTTCTCCCCCTTAGTCTGAGCACCCATAGAAAATTCTTCAGCCATTTACTTTCCTTTCCTCAAAGAACTGATCTCTGAAGTCAGATTGAGCACCAACTCCTTCAACCCTGCCAACTCTACAACATTCTGATTCTTCATAGCACTCATCTCAGCCTGCATTGCACTCAGCTTGACATCAAACTGAGTTGTCATATCCTGAATTGCGTTTAACAATAAAGGAACAACCATTGCAACCTCAGACTGATATGTATTAGGAACAATAGAGATGGGTATGGTTGTTGTAGCCTCACATCTCTCCTGTTGACTAGGAAAGCGATCCTTGGCCACAGAAAAATAAGTCTGTGCCTTACTCAGTTTGTGGAGTAAGGTATTGTCAACTTGTGCAATAGAGTGTGAGAAATTTGGTGGTTCAGTTGAGTGAACTAGTGTTGAACTAGTGAAAATTGCCCTTTGAATAGATTTTGAAACTGAAGGGGGTGTTCCCATACTAAGTATAGGGATATTCAGGAGTGGAATATCATCTTCAATGCTTTCCACATGTGTCAGTGTGGCAGCAGTAATGTGTTTCTCCAAGCTGACTACACTAGGTGGGGTTTGGGTAGTCTTAGTAGTCATCGCCACCTCCTGCTCTAGCCGAGGGAGTGTGGGTTGAGCTATAGCATTGGAGGGGAGTTTAGAACTCTCAGCCTCATGGAAAAGTGAGTCCATTAGTGCTTGGTTATGAGGGGGGCTAGATGTTAGAGCTTTCTCTAAAGATTAGCAAGAATAACAAGTTGAGAAGTGGACATCACATCAGACTAAGAGGGGATACTCTCAGACTGATGGAGAGAAGAAATGATATTCATACCTGAGTCAACTTCAGTTTTCCCAGCCCCACCATCCCCAAACTCAGCATCCTGTATGTGGAGATCACCAACATTTGCAACCTCATTTCCGTCAATTCCACCACCTTGACCAACTGATTCTGAGTGATCAGACTCTGTGGCTTCAGTATCAATAAAAGGATTTTCAATCCACTGAAGCATCACATGGGTTAGACCCTCCTCAGCCTCAGTGATTGTAACGTTTGTAAAGATTTTGGAGGCCAGTCTGGGAAGAGGGCATACATAAAAGGTTCCTTCAAGCTGATCATAGGCTGCCTTTCCCAGAGCTTGTTCAAAACATAGTGAAAGCATTCTGATAAAAGGAACATCATTTGTTCTCTTTGGTTTTACCACAAGAGAGAGAATCTCATCAAAATATAGCTGACAATATGAGATTCTTCTTCTAGTGACCATAGAGTGAAAAAGATGAGTTTCAAATTCATTCATTTGATTCAAGCTTCACGATTTACCCCCAAGCTTCTTGTGATACTGGAGAAAAGAAATTTCCACTTCCCAGTAAAAAATTTATATTCAATAACCCCTTTTACCACATGATGACCTACAATAGGGAATGCCTCATTCTTTGCTTGCTGCTTGGTCAGTCTGGACTAAAAACCACCTTCACCAGCTTCTTGCTCAGTAGGTAGTAAGAGAGCTGCTCTGATGGTTTCCTCATTGATCGTGATAGTGTGCCTCCCATCGTTGTATGTGCCCGTGATTTCAGTCTGATCATCGTTTTCCTTGCACGTGTACCACCACTCACATAATACTGGAGGATACATCACGGTTTATTGAAAATAGGCTCCATGAAGCGGATGAGAAACCATGAACTGACAGAGTTGTTCGAATCCTCGATTCTGGAGATTTGGTGGGATATCGACATTGGCCACCCCGTTGTTGTCTTTGATTTAAACCCTACTATGAAAGTCAGCTCCGGCAACCATTCGCGGTGTGATGTGTAAAACCATGTTCATGTCCGCCATTGATGAATGTGAGACAGAAAAATTAGTTAGAAAGACAATTAGGTTAATAACTGAGAATAAATTAAATTTGAACTGAAGGAGCGAAATATTAGAGACTTAGTTAGACAAATTTCAAAATTGACCCTTTAGTTTGACTTATTTACACTTATGACCCGTAAGTTTGAAATATATGTACAACTGACTCCTAGACTAAAAATATACAGACAAAAACAACTTATCCCTCAGTTTGAAAAAAAATTACCTAGCAAAAAAAAATAATAATAAAAAAAAATGAGTATGAAAAAAAAAAAAAAAAAAAAAAAAAAAAACATTTTTTTTTTTGTACTAATATATAAAAAATACATTCAGTCTGAACATGTGGTCAGACTGAGACTGCTCAGTCTGAGCAAATGGTCAGACTGAGTATTGAAACTTTGTTAAAGTTTAAGGATTTAACATTCCTAGTTCTCCTAACAAATAGAAAAACCTGTCCTCACTCAGAGCCTTAGTGAAGATGTCTGCAAGTTGATCATGGGTTGCCACAAACTCCAGTCTGACCTTTCCTTTCTCAGCACAGTCCCTAATGAAATGGTGTCGTATTTCAATGTGTTTTGTTCTGGAATGGAAGACTGGATTCTCAGTGATTTGTATGGCACTTTTGTTGTCATACAAGATTGGTGTGTTTTGAATCTTGATGTCAATATCAGCCAATTGATGTTGCATCCATAACAATTGTGCACAACAGCTCCCTGCAGCAACACACTCAGCTTCAGTAGTGGAGGTTGCAACTGATTTTTGCTTTTTGCTTGACCAGCTGACTAGCTTTCCTCCCAGAAGCTGACAACCTCCTGAAGTGCTTTTTCTGTCCAACCTGCAACCTGCATAATCTGCATCTGTATATCCAATTAATTCAAATCCATAATCTTTAGGGTACCATAGTCCAAGATTTGGAGTACCCTTAAGATATCTGAAAATCCTTTTTACAGCTTTTAGATGAGATTATTTTGGATCAGCTTGATATCGTGCACACAAGCATGTGGAGAACATGATGTCAGGTCTACTAGCAGTTAAGTATAGAAGAGATCCAATCATACCTCTGTAAGTTGCTTGACAGACTGAGTTGCCAGTTTTATCTTTATGCAACTTGTCAGATGTACTCATGGGAGTTTTCATTTCAGAACATGATTCAAAACTGAATTTCTTAATTAAGTCATGTACATATTTACTTTGATTTATAAAAATCCGATCTTTCTTTTGTTGTACTTGTAAACCTAGAAAAAATGTAAGTTCCCCCATCATGCTCATTTTGTATTCACTACACATAAGTTTTGAAAACCAAGTGCACAACCTGTCATTTGTGGATCCAAATATAATGTCATCAACATATATTTGAACCAAAATAACATGCCCCTTTTCCTTTTTGATAAAAAAGTGTTTTGTCTATTGATCCTCTTTGAAACTGATTTTTGAGAAGAAAGTCAGATAGAGTGTCATACCAAGCTCTAGGAGCTTGTTTGAGACCATATAAAGCTATATTTAATTTATAAACATGATCAGGAAAGTTAGGATCAATAAAACCTGGATGCTGCTTAACATAGACTTCTTTCTGGAGAGCACCATTCAAGAAAGCACTTTTCACATCCATTTGATATACCATGAAATCTTTGAAGGCTGCATAAGCTAAGAATAAACGAATTGCTTCAATTCTGGCCACTGGAGCAAAAGTTTCATCATAATCAATGCCTTCTTCCTTCTTGTAACCCTGAGCTACCAATCTTGCCTTATTCCTGATCACCACCCCATCTTTGTCAAATTTATTTCTAAATATCCATTTAAGCCCAATGATTGTTTTGAACAGTGGACGAGGAACCTTTGTCCACGCATTGTTCCTAATGAACTATCCTAGCTCTTCTTGCATTCCATCAACCCAATCTTCATCTAAGAGAGCTTCTTAAACTTTCTTTGGTTCCATCAGACTCAAGAAATTTGGGTAGAAACAGAAGTTAGCAGTGGCTTCTTGTTTCTAGTTTTAACCCCTTCATTTAACGAACCAATGATGGATGTTAGTGGATGATCCTTGAGTGTCATGATGTTTCCTGAATCTGACTGTTGACCTTCATCAGCTTGAGGCTGAATGTCATCTGTCTGAGGTACATCAGACTGAGTGGGATCAGTCTGAGTTACATCAGACTGAGTGAGATCAGTTTGAGTTTCATCAGTTTCACTTGAGACATTTATGCCAATTATTGAGGCAGTCTGCAAAGGTGGTTCATCAGTCTCACTTTCAGAACCTTGATCTTGATTTATTACTTCTTCATCTTGATCTACAACAGGTGAGGGATCAGCTTCAAATGAAGTAACAAGAAGTTCATCTCATAAATGTTTGATGGACTCTATGTCAGACTGTGAGGTCAACTCATCCCTGTCAGACTGAGTAGTATCATCAAAAGTAACATTGATACTCTTTTCAACAACCTTCCTTCTTTCATTGTATACTCTGAAGGCCTTAGAGATGCTAGAATAGCCAACAAATAGTCCTTCATCAGCCTTAGGAGCCATTTTACACAACAGAACCCTTTGGTTCAGTATATAGCATCTACTTCCAAAGATGTGAAAATAATGGACTGAGGGAACTTTGTTGTGATACATTTCCTATGCAGTTTTCCCATGTCTCTTCACAATTATGGATCTATTCTGAGTGAAGCAAGCAGTGTTTACAGCCTCAGCCCATAATTTTATCTTCATGTTTCCATAGCATAACATAGTCCTGGCAGCTTCAATTAAAGTTCTATTTCTTCTCTCCGCAACTCCATTTTGTTGAGGAGTTCGAACTGATGCAACATTTTGTACTATTCCCAGTTGATCACAGAAATTAATCAATACTGAGTTCTTGAACTCAGTCCCATGGTCACTTCTCATCTATCTGACCAGAGTATTCTTCTGCCTCTGTTCTCTCTATATCAGACTGATAATTTCCTCAGCTGCATCACTTTTTTAGCTCTTAGAACTATGACCCAAGTGAATCTAGTGAACTCATCTACAATCACAAGGGTATACTTCTTTCCACCTTGACTCTCAGTTCTAATTGGTCCAAACAAGTCCATATGTAACATGAACATGGGTTCATCAATTGAATGTAACATCTTGGATGGGAATTGAGTCTTGGTTTGCTTTCCAAGAACACAGGCTGAGCATACTTTGTCTTTGGAGTAGGTCAGCTCAGGAAGGCCCCTAACCAATTTACTCTTTGACAGAGCATTTATGTTCTTGAAATTTAGATGGGAAAGTCTTCTGTGCCATAGCCAATTAAGTTCCTCTTTTGTTTCTATAAACAAACAAGTCTCAGTTTCATCGTTGGCTGTACTCAGATCCAAGCAGAACACGTCTCTTTCTATCTTGGCAAGCAGTAGTGGTTTACCCTTGGTATTGTAAATGATCCTTGCTTTCTTTCTGAATCTGACTTCATGATCTTCATCTGTGATTTGACTTACACTCAGTAAATTATGTTGAAGACCTTCCACATAAGCCACTCTTTTGAATGTGACTGCACCAACATGAATCTTTCCATATCCTCTTGTCATTGACACACCATTGTCACCATACCTCACTTGAGGACCAGCTTCCTCCTTATAATCTTGCAAGAAATATTTCATTCATGTCATGTGCCTTGATGCCCCACTATCTAGATACCATTTTGTGGAATCCTGCACATGAAGTAACATAAATTAGTTCCTTTTGGGTACCCACTTTAGAGTGGATCCATGAATTGGAGCTGATTTAATTTTAGGTTCAATTTTGCAGGCAATCTTGGAACTATCATAATTCCATTTATTAAGTTCTTTCATGCAATTTACAGAATAATGACCTATGACTCCACAATATTTGCAAGGAGTATCTTTGAGACTGAATTGTGGTGAAACTGACTTGGTTTTGTTATCTGTGACTGGTTTTGATTTAGTGTGTGGAATTGGTCTTTTCTTTTGTGGTGAGACTGACTTCTGTATTGATGAAACTGACTTATGTTTTGGTGAGACTGACTTATGTGGACCATTGTACCTTGGTCCGGGATGAGTCAGTTTCTTACAGAACACAGCTTCATGTCCTTTTTCACCACAATTATAGCATGTCCTCTTAGGTGGAGTCTTTGGTCTGACATGGCTTGGTGATTTATTTCTGACTAGAGTTTTTACAATGTTAGTCAGTTCCAACAATTGATTTCCCAATTTATCAATGATTTGATTTTCATAATTTTTCTTAATGATTTTGGGACTGACTTGACTCTGGATCTTAGTTTTACTCAAAACCTTGGGTAAAACATTGTTTGTATGCAAATATTTGTTCATAATATGCACATTCTTATCAATTTAAGATATTTGAGTACATTCAGGCTGATTTGAATTTGAAGATTCACTTTTATTAGAAACTTGAGACATTATAGGTTTAACAAAAGCATTTGACATCCTAGTTTGTTTTCCTTTCATGTAAGTGAAAGTGTTTGGAAGAATTTCTGGTTTAAAAACAATTGTTTCTCGTTCAGCCTCTTCTTCCTCTTCAGTCATATGCTTCTTCAGACTAAAGTCCTCACCCAACACAGCTTGAACTTGTTTGGGTACCTGTCTGCTCAAACAATCTTCATTTTTTAAGGATGATATGCACCATGATTTACAAATTCTTTTATAATGCTCAGTTTCTTCTCTAAATTTATATCTTTCTTTTGCAAGATCACTATAAGCTTCAGTCTGAGCATTTAGAAGAACTTTATAACTTTCTAATTCATTTATCTTATCATCTTTATTTTTCAAAATGTTTTCAAGATCTTTAACCTTTTGTTTAATTTCATATTTTTCTTCCAAAGTGGTGGTCAAATCAATAAAGATATACTCAAACATTTGAAGTTTTTGTTCATTTGTATAAGTATTGAAGTTATGTACCTTATATAACTTTGACTTGTTCCAGTCTGAGTTGTAGCTCAGTCTCCCAGCTTCCTTCAGATCCTTCTCAAACTGAGATGCAAATCTTCAGCTTCTGTGACTTCCTTTGCCACTGCCATAAGACATTTATCCACCACTTCTTCATCTTCATCAGCCGACAGTTCCTCATCCAACCACTCTTCTGCAAAGAATGCTTTCTGCTCAGTTTGAGGCTTCTGAGTCTTGGAATTATTTCCATTTTTATATTTAACATACTTCTTTCAGTATCTTTGAGCCCTCTCAGCAACCTCATCCATGTGATCAGTCTGAGCATTCTTTACCTTACAATCAGCAGCCATGTGTCCATAATCACCACATTTAAAGCATTTAACCTTTTTCAAATCAAAAGGTTTCTTTCCTTTAACCCAGTCTTCTGTTCCAACTTCATGGTCAATAGAGCCAACTGATTCTTTAATTTCTTGACTTCAGTTTCACCACCTGAATCTGAGTCGGAGTTTGACTCAGACTCATTTGAGTCAGCCTTGGAATAAATTTCTTTATTCCTTTTGCTTGTTGCAACTAATGCAGCTTCAGGATCTCTTGCAGTTCTTCTGTTTTTTATCTTCTTCCTCTCTTGAGATTCTTCAAAGTTGAGTAGCAATCCAAAGAGACCAGGCAGCTTGTAGGTGGACAATTTCTCACTAACCACAAGAGATGTGATAACTGATTCAAATCTGTTGGGCAAGATGTCAACAAATTTCTTGCACACTTCATCATCCTCCTTCACTACACCTAGAGCAGAGAGATCATTCAACAAAAATTTGAAACCTTGTATGCAAATCAGCTAAATTTTCCTTTTCCTTCACATAGAAATTTTCATAATTTCTAATCAGACTCTTCAACCTTTGTTCTCTTACTATTGGTACACCTTCATATGATACAATGAGGGTATCCCAGATCTCTTTAGCAGATCTGCATCCAACAATTTTGGAGAATATTTGCTCAGATACAACATTACCTAGTATGCTTCTAGCTCTTGGAACCAGATTAAACAGTTGTCTATCTAGATCAGTCCATTGAGATTTTGGAGTTTGGACCCATCTTGCACGTTGAACAACTTTGTCTCCTTCCTTAACCTCTTCAATCTGCTTTCCTGGGATAATTGGGCCTTCAGTGACAGTTCTCATCATTTCCTCATGATCCTAGATAAATGCCATTCAGCCTTGAGTTTCCAATGGGCAAAGTTATGTCCATTGAAAATAGGAATACCTTTTCCGGCCATAGCAGGTGTATTAGATGATGATAATGACATTATGTATTTGAGTTTTATCTATTGATCATTTTAAGATTTGTAAATTTATTAAAATTTAAATCTTATTTGCTCTGATACCGGTTGTTAGGTCTCAATAAGATCCCAAATACTAGCTAATCAATAACAAATTAGTATTCAAACGTTAATTAACACGAATCGATTAACACACAGTTTCTTGTTAGATTATTGCGGAATTATAATAACAAGATCGATAAGAATAACACTTAGTTAATTCTATTGAAAAGGTTCACCGATTACAATGGTCAAGCTCACTATTTATACACAATAATAGTGAGCTTGATAAGTACGAATCTTAGCAAATCTTCTAAAATGATAGAAGATTTTATCTAACAAACTTACCTAAACTATCGGTTCACGTTTCATTATGGAGCTGAGTAGTCAGCTCCCCAATGCCTTAGAATATTTTGGTCACTCATACCCAAAATGTCACTCAGACTCAAACTAAGACTTTAACAAAAAGATTTACAATCTTGGGTTAAATTGTTGATTTTCCCAACAGTTATCCATTAAGTATCTTTCTATTTAATCTCTAATTATATTCCCTGTCGAGTGGAGGACTGCAATTATTTCAGGATAGAAGACTAGAAGTCACCTCGTATCTCACGGTTTCTTAATTCCACGTCCTATTTAGGAGAACCGCGAAGTAGCAATTATTAGCTCGTTTCATATTTTGGATTATCTCTTTATTCTAACCCGTCCAAATACTTTTTCCTGGAGTGGTTCGGAGATGTTGTGATGTTATCCACATCTTTCTTTGTTCCTTTGTTCAAGGACGAAATTCTTTTTACTAGGGGGGATTGTGACAACCGCGATTTTTCCATTTTTTTTATTCGGTTTTCATTATCGTTATTTATTACGCGTTATTGATTATTGATGTTATTGCATGTTTATATCACATTTATTTAGTTTTTTCGGGCTTTATTTATTGCTTTGTCCTTCGTGACGGAAGCGTTTTAGATACCTAAGTGCCTTGTAGATAGTATGCTCTTAAGATAAGTTAGGGTGTTTATGCCTTCGATTATTTAAATAAAATTAACTTTAAAAAAATATTGCAAAGTTAGTCCTTTAACGAGGTTAACATTAAGCACATTACAAAATCAGTCATTTTAACGGAAAGTTAACTTTTTGTCATTGGCGGACTGCGACGCAGTGACCTAGTCAGTGTGGCGCAGTCAGTCTTCTGGACACAAAATGTTATAAACGTATATTTCCAATTTTCTTGAGATTCTACAACTCCATGCACGTGATTTTAAGTTGCATTTTGCTTAATATGGTTCATTTGATCTAAATTTAGATCTTACAAACACTTCCTATCATCTCTCATGCCAAATTTTAAACTTAACATCTTACACTTTCATTTCTCTTACTTTCCATCACTTTCTCTCAATTCCTCTCTACATTTCCAGAAAATGAGATTTGGTAAACACCAAATTTCAATGAGTTTTTATAACACAAAGAGTTCCTACATCATATACATCTTCTGCTCCTTGAATTCCTTCCATTTGGTATATATTATCCAACATAATCTTCATCTTTTTATCTCTTCCTCTTCTTATTTGTTTATGTTAGGAATTCTAACATAAATCCTATGTGTTCTTGCAAGGAATCGTCCTCCATCTTCACCTTCCATTTTCGGGTTTTGTTCACCTAAATGGAAACTTTTACATTTTGAAGATTGGTAAGCAAAAACACATCCTAAATCTCATTCTAATTCTTTATTCCAAAAGTTCTCATACTAGCAAGTGGTGTATTTGTGTTTGGAGCTTGGATCCACATCACCACCACTTTTGGAGCTTATTTCCGGATTTGAGTTCGTGACCGTTTCTAGAGATTTTTGGTTGATTTTATGGAGGTCTTCGGTACTCTCTATTTTGGGTATTGAAAGTTATGGATGAAGCTATGAAATCTTCAAATTATGTTTTTGATATGAGTGTTTAAGTCAAGTGAACTACGTTCATCACCCGACTTTAAAACTTAGAAAATCTTTAGTGAAGATTTTAACTCGGGTGAACAAGTTAGTTCACCAGAGTTAACTGAAGTTCACCAGAGTTAAATTTAAACTGAAGATTAAGTCAGTCAACACAAGTCAACATTGACGATTATAATTCTGATGATAAAGACTCTACTTCCGAGTTAAAGTGAACAGCTCCAGAGTTAAAATTAAGATGAAGACTTAGTTGTGTCTAGTTTAATCTGTATGTAATGATATCTATAAATAGAATGATGTGTGGTAAGATTCATTTGTCTTTGAACCCGCACTCATTTGAGTACCATAGAGATTCAACATTCATGTAACGGCTATTTCCGCCCAAATTTTTCTATCAATGATATCTTTATATTCTGCTTTCATTAATCAAATCCTCAATTCAATTACCGTTTGGATTCAATCAAATCATGAGAATCCGCATCATGATTTAATCATTTTATTCACTGATATAGAAGCTTTCGGATCCTATTTAAATTCTGTCAATTGGTATCAGAGCCAGACAAATAAATTGATTAAATTTAATTGATTCTGGTTCATCGATTTGACTCGATTCGAGTGAATTTAGTCAAATTATCAGTGTTTTGTTGAATCGAAGAAGTCCGAATTGAAGTCGGGGAAAAATAATGAAGAATATGTGAAGATTAGTTAGTTTTTTTTTGGTGGAATTGCTGTTACGATAATCAATTGGAGGTGATCATAGTATGAAGCTAATCCGCGAGTTATCAATTTATGAAGATATGAGATATGATGCTGCAGATTTTAATTCGGATGATGAAGCAGTTCATCCAAAGTAAATTTGAAATTTTGATTAATTAAAAGTAAATTAAATCTGATGATCATGAAGCTAACGATCTACTCATAAATTTAATTCTGCATGCTTATACAAGCTTAGATTAGTGATTTGTAAATTCAATCTATTTAAGTCATTCTAGTTGAAGATTTGAGAAGAAATGAAGTTTTAAGTCGGATGTTAAGGGAAACTGAGATTTTTGATGATCAAATTGTTCTAATGATGATGAAGGAGTGAAGATTACAAGTTTGTCATGTGTTGAAGAACAAAATGTTTTCAGAAACATGTTTCTTCAAAGCAAAATGATCTGGTAATTAGCTTACTGATTCGGATTTATAATGATCTAAAAGTTTAACTCGGATGAAGGTTTGATATGTGAATAATGATGAGATGTTAAGCTGTTGTTGATGCTGATTGTGAACTCATGTTGATATTGATTAACATGTAAGAATATGATGAGTTTGTTGAGCTTGTTAGTTAAGGGAGAGATTATTGATATGAAGTTTGTAATGCTAACAATGGAGAATCATTTAAGGGGGAGATTGTTGTATTGAAGAATCTGAGTTGTTTGAAGCTAATCATGGAGAATCATATGTGCTGATTTGAAGATTCATAGCATCATCCAAGGGGGATATTTTTGTGTATTGAAAGTTATAGATGAAGCTATGAAATCTTCAAAGTGTGTGTTTTGATCTAAGTGTTTAAGTCGGGTGAACTAAGCTCATCACCCGACTTAAAACTTAGAAAGTCTTTAGTGAAGATAACTCAGGTGAATAAGTTACTTCACTAGAGTTAATCGAACTAGACTTGATCTTAAAGGTACATAGATATACTTGACGTTTTTTATCTAGGGCACTTAGGCGGCAGAGTGCTTTCTGTTGATTGTCACCCCGACACCTGCTTTGCTGATTGTTGTGAGTATTCGCATCCCTACTTTTGTTTTTTTGGGGGGGCTGGAAAGCGTGATACATCTATATATATTATTATTTTGTCTTGTATACCTTTGTGAGTTAAGACTTACCTTTAGATAGTTTAAAACTTTCTTGTGTTGCCTCTGTCTTGCAAGACCATCGGTTTACACATCTGTTAGCTTTATGAGCCACCGATACACACACACACACACACACACACACATATATATATATATATATATATATATATATATATATATATATATATATATATATATATATATATATATATATATATATATATATATATATATATATATGGGTTTGAGCAACCCTCATCGCTGAAATGGAATTATGTCTGTGTGATGTCCCTATGAGTCGATGCTATGACTTTTAGTTATTCGTTATATACTTGGTTTGACACGCCAAGGTGGGGGTTAGTCGGTTTACTTGTTGGGTTCAGATGTATTGATATCTAGAGCAATGTTCTCACACTTATGTTATAAATCAAGACACTTACTTATAAACTCTTATTAATTATGATTTAAAGATGTTTTTATTACAAAATTACATGCGTGGTTGTGTCTAAAACTATGCGAATTATTCACCAACTTTATGTTGACGTCGTATTTTAACGCTTTTCAGGAGATTGATATTTGCATCGATTGTGGAGTTACATTATTTGCTTTGGATTTTGTGTGGACTTTTGAAGAGACATAGCTAGACGTAGTTTAGTTTCTATTTACGCCACAAACTGATTTTTATATTGTTTTTATTTTGTATTGTTGTAACTTATTAACTTTATTAAGGTAAACTTAATGTTCTAGTTTCATTCGATGTAATCTTGGTTTTCTGATACCTATGATACTGTAAACATCGGGTTTTCGCCTAAGCGAGGTTTGACAATAAATAAAAAGGGCTTATTTATTGGATATATACATGTTAAATGGGTTCTACATTGTTAGTTTTAAGTGGGCTTTCCAAAATTAAATCGTGTAGGGTATGCAATGATTTTTTAAAGAATATGCAGCACTGGTAATTATCAAAAAAAAGTTGAAAATTCTAAATTTTAAAGCTAATAAACTTTCTGAAGGGTATGCAATTGCACCCACCAACATAACATTAGTCACCACTCTAACGTGACTTGTTTTTCTATATACCTAATTTTATGTTTTTTTTTGCCTTTTAAAACTATCAGTTTCGTCACCCCCTTTATAAACTAAATCATGTGATAATAGCCACACATTAGTTTACGATTGTGATTTATCAATTAGTTCTAGTCTACTAATATAACTTAAGGTTATAGTTTTAATTCGGTTTAAAAATAACATGGCAACGGCAGATACAAAAAAAAAACATGTATAAGCAATTAACTTGATAGAAAAAAGAATGGCATTTACATGAAGACGGGGAAGCCTTGATAAACATTTCCACCAAGCTCTTCAATACATTCAAAATCAAATTAAAAATAAAAAATAACGAACTTAAAACCCTTAAAATTTCACTAGACATATAACGTATATAGATGTAATAGAGATGTAATGGTTGATCATATGGCCGCTTCCTATTAATCAACACACTCCTCTTGTCTAATATTTACATCGCAGACGAATAGGGATGATGGTATGAGTCCATTCATAGGAAAAGC
Organism: Senecio squalidus; assembly: GCA_910822075.1. Taxonomy (NCBI): domain Eukaryota; kingdom Viridiplantae; phylum Streptophyta; class Magnoliopsida; order Asterales; family Asteraceae; genus Senecio; species Senecio squalidus. Next base: position 62,695,084 of record CAJVGC010000590.1, on the reverse strand, counting down.
TCAACCTAGAAATCAATAATAGGCTCTCCAATTGTAAGATTACGCTCCAATGTCCATGGCAAGTCAAAGAGTTTTGCAGTTACAAACTTGAAGATTTTGTTTACGTTTATGTTGTAAGAAGCACTCGAGAAGAACAAGGGTGCGTTTATTGCCTTCGCGTATGTTCTTGCCTGTATATTATATAACTAATATAAAATACCATACATATGTCGTTATGTAATAAACGACGATACCATAGATAATGCTTGAAAGTCGAATTATTGTATATTTTACCACATTTAAACTAACATATTGCTAAAAGACGTATCATTTTCATGTAATATTCACATCAAAATGTTGTATTTTTGAATAAAGGTGTGAATAGTGTGACATAATAGTTCAAGATTAGAGGTGGGCAAAAGAACATTCTTTTAGAAGTTAGTGATTAATTGGTATCCCATCACTTTCATTATGAAAAGGTCAATGGTGTTCACCTCACAATTTGACTTTAAAGAAAATCCATTTCAAGTTTCAATCATAACTTTCATTTTATAAATGTGCAAAAAATGACATTGTATTATTGTACCTTTACTCATTAAATTGCTTTTTGTTTCAAGTATAATTGATTATCTATATAAACCATTTTAAAAGTGTTAGGATTAAGCAAAGAACAAAAATATAACCTCGTTTGCGATAGTCCATTGTAAATCTAATGGAAGTTGGACGAATTCATCAAATTTGCTCCCTACCATCACTGGAATCGCCGTCTGAGAAGTTCATACAATCAATTAAGTAAATATTCAAGTTGAAAACGATTTAATAAACTTCTATTTTTTTTAAGATAATTTATATGCACCTGGTTGTAGCTTCTAGTTTGTTGATGCCAATTGATAACACTGTATGAAAAATAGTTAATCTATATAAATCACATTTTTAACATAAAATCTGAAAAAATTAAATGTATAAACAAATTAACAACTTATATACTCGATCATATACCTATTTAGTGTACGACGACTTGTTAGATCAAACATAAACAACATAGCTACAGAGTCTTTACAAGCCATAGGAATCGAATCACCATCTACATTCAATCAACAACTTTCGTTAGTAAAACCTAAAATCGAAATTTTAAAACGAATTTAAATCAAGAAAATCTGATACAACTTTTATTTTTACCTTGATAAAATGCATCACCACCAACTTCCCATATACTATAGGAAATCCTAGCTCCTTTAATACATAATGTTTTATCCATGTGGTCAACTTGTAATTCTTCTTGATTTTTTTCTTTCCCAATGTATTTGGCCTTCAATGGAAATTAAACAAAAGTTCCATCAAAAAAACATTTAAAGTTTCAAGAAAAACCGATTAAATACTAAACAAGAATGTGTAAAAACTGAAAGTTGGTATTGCATTTACTAACCAAGAAGCTTGTCTTTCCAATATGTTGATCACCCAACAAACATATCTTTAGAGCCACCACATCAGAGCCATCTTGATCATGATCATCATCACCACAAGATGACGTAATTTCACCTGACGACCCCTTCATCTCTCTCGACCCAAACTTGGAGTACATTTTAGTTTGCGCGTCAACTGTTGTCGTTGTCCTCTCAACTGGAGGACAACGACAAGACATAGTCATTGGGATTAAAGGTCCAGAACCAGAATTTAACAATTGTCGGTATCTTATAGATTTCCCAATCCAACAAGCGAGAATTTGGTGCCATATAGATCTAGCACATTTTCGAAGAAACGTTACACGCAAAATAATGGTTCTTTTGAGTTTTAATCCCCACATTTTTCTACTAATTTGACTCATAGTTCTAACAAAGAGATAGAGGGACCTCTCAAAGAAGTGAGAGTTTTATATAAGGGTTTTTCAAAACAATATTTGTTTATACGTGTGTGGGTGTGTGTATTTTTTAAATATTATTTGAGGTATGGAAAATAAAATATGTATTTTTAACAACCGTTAGATTGGTGACGGTGACCGTTTAATAGAGACAGTTGACCAGTTTTTATGGAAGGCAAAAATCGATATTTTTGTAAGGAGCCAAATTCCAAACCGGCTTTCCGGCAACTTTCGGTTTATTCAACTTGGGACCCATTTGATTTATAAACCAAGAAATAATAAATATATGTTTGAAACGGTGTGCTAGACATGTCGAGTAATACCGTACAAGATTATTGTGAAACGTTAGGGTTGTGCCAAAGTTAATTAAAGCGAGTAAAATTGGCATTACTTCAAAACCGGGTTGTACTTAGACAATTTACGATAATAAAAATGAATCGGTTTTGGTTCTTTTATTTTAGTGAAACAAAGTTGTTTAGACAATTAATCAAACCTGAATAAACTACCTCTGATAAAGTTCACGGCTTCTTTCTTTAGAAATGAACTACCTATGATAATACCGTACAAGATTATTATGAAACGTTAGGGTTGTGCCAAAGTTAGTTAAAGCGAGTAAAATTGGCATTCACTTCGAAACCGGGTTGTACTTAGACAATTTACGATAATAAAAAAGAATCGGGTTTGGTTCTTTTATTCTAGTGAAACAAAGTTGTTTACACAATTAATCAAACCTGAATAAACTACCTCTGATAATTAAAATACGGTTCACGACTTCTTTCTTTAGAACTGAACTAGTATTGGACCGACATTAAATCAAGGTTAGATTTTGTTTTCAATATTGTAATTAATTTTTTCTGTTTAACGTGCAGGGTAAAATATAACTCGAATTGTCATATTCATAGAAAATGGAACATAATTTGCAAATTTGCTTATGATAAGTGGATTAAGATGTTTAAGTTTTCTCACGATACTTTGTTTAAGTTAGGAACATATTGGCATAAAGGGCTATAATAAATAAAATTTGCAAGATCATACATGATCAATGATTGAGTTTTTTGTGAGTCTCATTATGTTGTTATATAATATAACTAGATGTTTCAAGAATATGATTTATTGGAAAAGTTATGAATTAAAGAAATTAAGTTAGTTTGGAATTTAGTATTGTGGTATAGACCAAATGTAGGGCATGTGGCAAACCTTTATTGAAAGGAATTTATTAAAGCCAATTGGTACATGTGTAACCAGAGCATATTTAGGTTGTCCTAACATTATTTTGGGGTATTTTATTGTAATTTATAGTATAGTACCCGTACGGTGCAGCGGGGATAATAAACTATATTTGATATAATTATATTACGAATATTTAACTACGAAAATTAAATACGCAAAACGATAAAAACATAAAATGTATTTAAACTCCAATCATAATGTAAAACGTGAAGATACGTATAGTTACGAACTTTTAAAAGATAGAAAATATAGTTTGTTGCAATTCTTGTTGTCCTTGTACTTGTTAAAACATTTGCCCATCAATAGTCGTTTTTTCTATTTCTTGATTGGTTCAAACTCACTTTACACTTTTTTTTTTCTTTAATTGAGTTCTTTAATAGTTTTATATCTCGTTATCGGTTCTTCTTGGTAAGCTTCTTGCAATTGTTGACCATCTAAAACATAATATTGTAATGACAAATAAACCTACCTATAAGTAAGAGCTTTTAAAAGATAAAGATACTATAAAATGGTCTCATAATTTTTTAAAGAAAATGAGTAAATACATATTTGAGCATGTATATCCATAATGATGGTTTCTTCTTGAGAGGATACCCAACCTTTCTTAAGGTCTCATCTCAGATAGTTCAGTTATTCTTTTCAGCCCTACACTTAAACATAAACAAATAAACATTTTTAGCATATGAAACCTCATCAAGTACAATTAGGACCAACATGTGTGACATAAGTGTGTATGTGTTGACCAGACTTCCCATTCTCCATCAAACAAATTACAAAACAAACTTATGGATCATTTTTAAGATGAACCTCTCTCGACTTCCTATTCTCCATCAATTTTTGCATGGTTTGTAATCGAACTTTTTTATGAATTTGACCCATTTGTTAACAAATATAATTTTGGTTTCCAATTATAAATTCTTTAATCAATATAAACAAAATTGGTTATTGTTATTATGGTAAATAAACACTTCTAAGTCTACATGTTTAAAGTATCTTTCCGTTCATTTACTCTACAAGGCTAAAACTTTATTAACCAACATTATTTAATTATAAGTTACTTTGAATAATGATATGTGGTGAGAGATATAAAAACGGTAGTTAAGTAATTTCAATTACTAAGGTTTTAGAGAATTAAGACTATGTGGGAAATGTTTTATAATATAGTAGAAATAGATTATACTATAGTGTAGATTTAGTATACGTATTTTAGTAGAAAAAAATGTATAATATTTTAATTATTTTAAGTTTATTGGGTTATAAAATAAATTTATAATTTTGAAAGTTTTTAAATTAAATAGATAGTATTTTAATTTTTTTCTAATTACATAGGAATTATAAGTTACTTTGTTAGATGTTAAATTTTTTTAAATTAATTAGGAAAGAAAGTGTTGTTTGACTTAAATAATAATAAATATAGATTAAGGGTATAAGGGTAATTTTAATTACTTAAAATTAAGACATTAAGATGGTGGAGGAAACTCTTTATAATGTAGTAAAGATATTCTAAATTTTTTAGAACTATATATATATATCACAAGTTTTTAGAGTTATAATAACTAATTTTTAAGAGTTTGAAAATATATTAGTTGTCTTTTTTAAAATATACAGAATGATCTTTAATATGTAATCATAATCAATATTTAACATATAACTAAATACAGAAAGTCTGGTCATTTATACACATTCAAAATGATTTATTATCATTTTTTAATTTCTTATTATCTTTGCTTCAAACTAAATATCATTTTTATTAGATGTATATGAAATATTAATTGCTCAACAATAAAATTCATATTTATTATATAGATTATTATAAATGTTTACAAATTAATAAACAAACTTATTTTTAGGTTAACCGTAATTAAAAATAGTCATTTAATTGAGGAACGTTTTAAAAGAGATTGATGTAGAAAAGAAATTATAAAGAAAAATTGAAAAATATAGTTAGATGTCTTATTTTCTCAATCTAAAAATAAAGATGCATGCGGTTGGAAATAACCTAATAACCTAATATATAATATGGAATGGAGACAGCCAAATCACTAATATCTTGTGGGAAACCAGTACATGAACCTAGATTGATCGGGGACGGATGGGGAATTTCCGACTTATGAAATTAGAGATGAGAACGGGAATGGGAATATATAAATTCTCGACTTAATTTATTATTATAATGTAGAGAATACGGATTAGGTTCCAAAAAAAATTCACTTATCACCAATGACTAGGAAAATAGTTAAACTTATACACCATGCTTGTGAAGTTGTGAGGTTTTTTTTCCCTTTCTTTCTTGAATAGCACTTTGAGAATAATGTTAATTTCCTTTTATTTAGAAAGAGTAAAGGGATGAGGTGGGGGCATTAGATTCGATAGAGCCAATCACAAGAACAAATAACATAATTGTTTATGTTCTTTTTTTATCATTACTAAAAACTTCTACATGCCCCCCTAAATTAATATCAGACTGAAACAAAAATATATATATTTAACTAGCCAATGTTGTATTTTTTGTTTCCCTTTTATCAAAGAGTGAAATTTTCGAATTCCAGTGATGATACACACTATTAATGGAGATGGAGATGCCGACTTATTCCCGGAGGAGTTGAGGACAGGGATGAGGATAGTGAGTAGGAAAAAGAGTTGAGGATAAGGAGTATGATTTTAACAAATATCCGTTATGTTGTCATTCTAATATAGAATAATACCTTTTTCTTTAATGAAATATTTTAGATTTGGATCCTCACACTAACATCCACCATGGTCATCTACTACCAATGAAACTTTGATCATATGGTGCTGAAACCGAAATGCACGGGGTTCACACCTTGACACCTGTAAGATATCAGAATGAAGATGTTCACACTACGTTGATGCTCCTTGTGAGATGAAGCGGACGCCAATTCCAAATTACCTTTTTTCTTTTTTATCTTTTCAATATACTTTTCTTTTTTACACCTTTCTTTCCTTAAATATGTATGATTATATTTGGTTTAAAAATGTCTTTTTTAAAAGTTTTACAAAAGCATTAAGATATTTCATCATATTGTCATTTTCAATGTTTTTCCCATCTTTCTTTTATGTTTTAACTTTTAATGGTCACCCATGTATATCAAATCATATATAAAACATCATCATTGCTTCTAAAATAATTATTACCGCTCCTAAGCTCACATGGCATTCTTGTCACTAGGGGTGTTCGTTTGAATGGATCGAGTTGATCCGATTCAAATAGATGAATCCGATTGGATTTCGGTTCCTGAAATATGAATCCGAAACATCCAAATAAATTTAAGATCCGAACCGAACCAAACCAAATTACTATTCGGTTGGATCGGTTTTTAAACTTCGGTTTTGTATTGCTATCTAAATGTATATCACAATAATTACAACGACACTTATGCGCAAATGTATCAAAATAAAAGTGTTTGTAAAAATAAGAGAAAAAGTTGAGAATGTTGTCAAATGTGATTAATTCATTGATACCTAATAAGAATGATACTCATATTTTATATATAAAACCATTATAGTTGAATAAACTAATAAAATATTGATGTATATATTTATAATATATGGAATATTAAGTAAAATAATTTGTTATTCGGTTTATTTGGACTATTCGGTTTTTCTATGAACCAAAAACCGATCCAAAATCTAAAATACTAATTCGGTTTTGGTCCAATCCGATCCAAAAATCCGAAATACCAAACCATATAATCCGATCCAAATTGTCAAAATGGACAATTCGGTTTTATCCAAATATTAAACACCCTACTTGCCACCGCTCAAGTAATACAAGACTAAAACTTGAATTACGTTATCTCAATCCGAGTCAAATAATTGAGACGTGTTAAAAGTCATAATTATTTCTTCATATATTTACAGCTACTAAATAATCTGGTTAAAAAAGGTTTTACAATTATTTTAGCAATACAACTTTTATTTCAACGACTATTTCTAGCTGATAAATTGATCCAAAACTCAATCTCAACTCTAGTCATTACACTAGCCCGACACTTTTTCCATAGTATTGTTAGTTAATGGGTCGTATTGAGTCATTAAACCTATTATGTCTTTCCTTAATAGAATTGGTAGTTCATATAATTTTATAGAATTTCATCAACTACCACATCAATGTCTAGTTTCTATCCCATTCTCCTTTCTAAGATTCATTACAAGTATGAAGTATAAGCTATGTTGATTAGGTAATATTTTGGGACGAAATGTATAATTAATTAATGATAATCTTAATGATAGTTTTTAACGGTAATTTTATACAAACATCAATTTTTTGGAATGAAAAGGGTAATTAATTTCTCTAACTGAATGATTTATAACTTATAGACAAAATTCTGAATTTAAAATAGGGAATAAAACAAGATTTTACATGTCCGGGCTACGCCGCGGGTTAAAACAACTTGTTATCTCAAGTTTAGTTTTGTTTCATCATTGTGATCAGATAATGTTAAATAGAAATAATACATTTTATTTTAGGTACTGTATCAATAAAGATTACATTGTATATATCATTTGTTTCGGTTGATAATTTTAAAAAATAATAATGCATGTTGAAAAAACGGAAAGCAACATTTAGATCTTTTAAAAGACAAAAGCAATCCAAATTTTGTTACAAAAATCTAAATTTGTCGAATTTAATTGGTAAAACTACTTAACTAATTGATGTGTAAAATCGTAGTTATAAAACTATGTTAAATTTGGATATTACTAAAGTTAAGATTATCACACAATACATGCAAGAATACCCGATCGTATAATATTATAGCTAAAGCAAGTCCAGTATCGAACACAGGGAACGGTGTAATTTATATTTATTACACAAGAATTAATAATTAAACTAGATGAAAGCAAGTAAAAAGGGGGGTTTTCGTTTGAGTTCCGAACGAACGTATTTTGATTTGATTTAGATAACTAAAACAATAATTTAATTAAAGAAAATGTGAATGAAACTAATTTTGAAAAGGTTGTTTAACAATAAGATTAAGAAGATGTATTCACTTCGACTATTTCCCTAGATTCTGGTTATCGTATTTAATCTATTTATTCGTATGTTCGTTCTATGGTGAATTTAACTTATGTAAATAATTTTCCCGTCAAGGTTTGTTACTCTATAACTGGTTGGAAAGACATAAAAAATCATATTAGGTACACAAGGAGTCCTCCTACATGTTTTCCACGTATAATTACGCATTAAGATTGTCACAGTTTATTAAGATTTAATCTAATGACTTCGCGTCAACGATAGTCTAATAGTCTACATATTCCTCCAGTTCAACCATCTTATTCATTATAGATTTAACAATTATTATTTATCCTAACATATCTCCGGTCACAGTTTTAAGCTATATTTTCCTAAGTAAACATAAATAATTACAAGTCTAGGCGAACGCCAGTTATAACCTAGATCTATTAACCACGTTAAGTAATAATTGTAAATCACAACTAAATAAAGTTTTACTATTAAACTTAATAAACATGCGTAGAACAAAACATACGATAGATAAATATACTCAAACCATAGTCTAGGTGATTCGTCTTAGCGAATACAAAAGATTATTTAGCTCATGATAGTTTGAAAAGACAAAACAAGATTAAACAAAGAAAACATAGTAAAATTGTTTGCAAGTAATGATAATTCAAACCGAATAAACGAAATCTCCTTTACACGACCAATGAACTTGAGTCGTATGAACTCTTCAAATCAAAACTGCCTTGAAAACCCTTGAAATCAGCTCGTGGATGAAATTTGGATGTAAAAACCTATTTAGAATGCTGAAAATTGCATCCTATTTATAAGAATTCTGATGAGTTTCCTAATTAGATTAAAAAACTGATTATGGGGCCAACCGGCGGTTGAAAATGTCCAACCGCCGGTTGGGGATTGTCCAACCGCCGGTTGAATAAAAAGCTGAATTTCTCGAATCTTATGCATCCCACCGCCGGTTGGGAGGGTCTGGTGAAGTTTCTTCCAAAATATAATTTGTAGCCCTCTCTGTCTTCTTTCTTCTCCAATTTGAATCATCTAAAATGGACATTGTATGAAGAAGATATGGCCAAAACAGTGAAGGTGAGTAAAACACTTTTGAAGCATGATCTTCAACTTTGATCATTCATAGTTTTTCTTTGTTTTGCTTCGTTTTCAGTTGTTTTCCGGTTCCTTTTCAATCCAAGCTCCATTTTAATACCTATTATCAAATATGAACAATATTAGTATCTAATCTTAAGCAAAAGTAATAAAAATGGATAAAAGGAGAAAGATATCGCATAATAAAAGTAGTAATATTTTGCGATATCACTAATCTTAAAAATTTCATCTTAAAAAAGGAAAAAGGCAATATTTAACTTAGATAACCTTAAAATTTTCACAAAAACACATGAAAAATTAAAAGATAATTGTCAGGATCAATTAAGTTTGTATAAACCTAAAGCTTGTCTTCGTTAGATCTTGATCTATCAAAGAAGTTCAGCAGCGGATTGAACACTTTGATATTAACAAGTTATTCAAATCAAGCAATATTGTAAAGTAAACCAATGATGAACAATAAGTTTGTCGAATTATAAGCCTCAATTGAATTAATAATAATTATCAATTACAACGTGTTTTTCTATCAATTTACAAGGATCTATTTATAGACCTTGAGGCTAACCTAGCTAAACTAGGAAACAACTATTAATAAGAAAATACAATCTATCTACAATTGTAACTCTTATTCTAAACTTGCATGGCAAGTATGTTGCAGTAGAAACAGCTCCGTAGTAATAATGTTGGACAACACTAGTAATGAAAAGCAGTAGTAATAATGTCTTCCGTATTAACTTCAACTGCAGTAGTAACTCGTCTTCCTTCCGTAGTAACTGCTTTGTTCAGTAGTAATTGAACAGAACCTTCACAATAGTAGTTAGGAGCAGTATTAATGAAACTAAAACTAAATTAACTAAGTTCTAATCCCAACAATCTCCCCCTAACTAGAACTTTTATAAAGATTGAAAGTACAAGTTTTTACATTAGTTTTAACTACTTTAATTACAAACATTATCATTTATCATTTAAGTTCTTCTTCTTCTCTGCTGCTTCATTTGCTAGTTCTTCATTGAGCTGCATCATGATTCTCCAAACTAACTCATGTGCCATTCTGGAAGACACAAGTCCATGCAGTCTAACTTTGATCAGCTCTTTCAAAGTCCTCAACCCTAAGTCATACTTTCTGTCAACAAGATAGAATTCCATTGCACCATGTCTTCTAACTATTGAGAAAGTTCCACTTCTTTCATAGATATACCATTTAATCACAGGGTTGTTTGGACCTCCTTTCTTGAATGCAGGATTGATTTTCTCAGTATCTGGATCAAACATTCCATTTAACCAATCTATAGCCATGTCTACTCCAGAGCTTTCACCTCTAGAATTTGAATATTTGATCTTCCGAATATCATAGACACGCTCTAGATCATCTCTTGAGAAATCTCTAACCATCCTGTGAAAGGCTGGAACAACAGTTTTGGACTTGTCTTGTCTGGTTACCACATACTCTGTTTTGTTTGGCCCACCAGTGTACTCCCAGTCAATGATCTGAGGAAGCTCAACAGCCAGTGGCTCTATCCTAAGTCCTTCTTCTTGTATAATCAATGCTGAACAGTCATCTTTTGATATTTCAATATCATCTTTTTTTTCTTCAACAATGACTGGTTCCTTCTTGATTTGAACAATTGGACTTCCATGAGCAGTAGTAGTTGAAGTAGGAATGTCTTCTCTTCTTTGTTTCTTCTGATGAACTCTTGTAGAACAAGAATTTTTCCTCTTCAGTTGCTCAGTAGGTTTTGGCTTAATTGGAGCAAATGGGTTGTGAATCTCCATTCCTTCAGCATCAAACATGAGTCTGCCTGTTTCATGTGCTCTCTTCAGAGACCTTTCCAACTCATACTGCTTTTGATCTTGCTGTTTAGTGACTTGTATCTTCCTCTGAGAGTCTCTTTTCCTTTCTTTCTCCACTAAGGCAAGCAAGTTCCCAATCTTCATTGGCCCCAATGATTTTCCATTGTAGCCTTTGGTCTTTAAGTATGAGATGAATTTTTGTCTATCTTCAGTTAACTTGTCTTGAGTGGATTGCTTCTTTGAAGGTTTTCTTTTCTTCTCCCTTTCAACTTGAGCTAACTCAGCCATCTCCTGCTCTAGCTCAGCTTTCAATTCTAACTCTTCTTCTCTTAACTTCTTTATCTTTTCCATTTCAGCAATTTGAAGCTTGGTGTGTATATCCATAATGGTTGCTGGATCAGTTCCAACATCCAAGTCTTCAACATCAATTTGAAAAGCAGCAAAATCAGCTAGCTTCTCTTCTCTTTCTTTCTTTTTCTTTTGCTTCTCTTTGTCACTTGTATCAATCATCACTTTCTTTCCCTTAGCCTTCTCACTTGGCTCAATGTCTGCAATAGGTTTAGGAATATAAGATCTGTGAGGTGGAATAATTGGCCTTATACCTGTTGGTCTTGAAGGGTCTTGAACAAAATCTACTTCTACCAATTTTGTGCTGTCTGGTGCTATAGGTATAACCACTCCCTTAGCTTTGGGCATTGAAGCTTGCTCAATCTTCCTTTGTTCAAGGATCTTGCTTCTCTCTAGCTTCAGAAGCTCATCAGCTTCTGCTTGTTCATCATCAGTAGGAATTGATGAAGCAGTAGAAACAGTTGTAATAACTGTTGCTTCAGTAAGTATTGCTGCTGGAGCTTCACCCATAGGAATTGATACTGTTGGAGTTACAATAGAAACTGGAAGATCAGTAGTAATAGAACTGGCAGTAGGAACTGGATCTTCAGTATTAATAACTCCTTCAGCAGAAACAATTGTTGTAATAGGAGCAGTAGCAATTGTATCTTCAGTAGAAACTAGAGGGGCAGTAGTAACAAACTCTGCAGTAGATATTATGACTTCATCAATCTTTGTAGTAGTAATTGCTTCTTGATTTTCAATTTCCATCTCATGCTCCCCCTCAACTCTATGCTCCTCCTTTTCAACTTCTTCATCAATCACCATCTTATCACCTTCCACTTCTTCATGTGATGATGTAGCAGTTATAATAGTGTCATCACTTCTTTTATCCTCCCCCTTAGGATCAACACTCTCTTCAGTTGACAAAATTTATTCAATAGCTGTCTCCCCCTTTTTGTCAGCTGGAGGAGTGTCATCTGAAGAAGAAGAGCTTGAGGACTTTGGTGATGTGCCAATGCTTCTTGTAGATGGGTTCTTGTGCAACAGTTGAGCTGTAAGAATGGCTTGTTGGTTTACCAGCTGCTGCACTAACTGTGTTAAAGTGGCAAGTTCCTCCCCGTGTTTATCCACTTTAACTAGAACATTTTGGTACATATCCATCAATTCAATATTAGTAAAAGTATTTCTATCCTCACCCCTTGCCTGTTGAGTACCAACAGGTGGTTGATCATAGGATGTAGAGGGACCCTTCTGCCCTGCAGAAGCATGTCCCTCCCCCGTGGTTTCTTGGCACCAGGGACCACCTTCCAAAGATGCCACAAAAGCAGCATCAAAGGATAGTGTTTCCTTAGGTTGGGTCTTAGTTATGTTCACACTACCTTGGGCCTCACTATGAGAAGTAAGGACACCAGTAGTGTGAGCCCTTCCTAAATGGTCTTCCCCCTCCTTATTGACTACTTCAGGGAGAATGGGGGACTGCTCAATGGTTTCCCTTTGTCTGAATTTTGAAAGTGGGGAAGTTTGAAGCTGAAGAGGCTGAGGAACCCTCTTAGCTTTTCTAGAAAAGTTGCAACAATGGGTGGTGGTGAGAGAGGTGTAGAAACAGAGGGTGTAGTCACAATAGTGGTGACTGGTGCAGTTAAAACTGGAGAAGAACTCTCAGTAGTAACTGGAGGAACAGTTGCAGTAGAAACTGTAGTTGTTACCTCTGGGATAGTAGCTGCAGTACTTGCAGTAGAAACTGCAGATGTACTCATAGGATGAAGAGGATCAGATGGGGGTTGAGGCAGAGGTGAAGTCACTTGTCTCTCATCTGCAGTATAACTTGTTCCCACCATCATTGTAGAGAACAATGGTATTAGCAGAAAAACCTTTATTAACCCGTCTCATGTTTGCAAAAACCTTTTTGGTATGAGCATGGGCAAGAAAAACGTTTTGAGATCTAGTTAGATCTATTTCACAATTTATGATGTGATGTAGAAACCTTGGATACATTAAAAATTTATGTTTTGGATTTGCCAAGTTCCACAGCAATCCATCAAAAATAAGGTATGAAAAATTATATGTTTAGTTTGTGGCCAAACATACCACGGCAGTTGCCAAAGAAAGACTACCCTCATTCCATCCAGTTCGTTTTTGGGAAATAAATTGTTGTAAAGTATGCAACAAGTATTTCCACTGGGGGGACAACTTTGCTTTTAAAAACGTAGAAGTGTTTAGGTCCCCCTCATATCCCATTTGTTGAAAATTTTCAAAAATAGTTTCGCTTGGTAAGTCACTTATACCTGCTTCATCTTGAAAGTGAAGATGAGTGCGGATAGTAGCCTCTGAAACTATGATTTATTTGCCATCAACTGTGGCCTTGATCACTGGTACTTCTCCCACAGAAGCTACCATTGCAGTATCCCAAAAACCTCTAATATGATCTTCATGTAACTTTGGGCTAACCGTTAGAGCGATTTTGATGTGTGACTGCTTCAAGAAATCAATTATGGGATGAAAATCTTCGTTTTCTTTGTTCTTTATGAAACATGCAACCATATTATGGCTTTCGTAAAATTGAAGATCAGCCATTGTTAGTAATTTGGAAGAATTTAATCAAAGAGCGAACGAAAACTTAGATTTTTTGATTGTAACGGTAACTTTTTATTAGTTAGGGTTCTTGAGAAGAAAAAGGTAATTAATTGATAGATTAATTAGAACCCTATTTATACTGTAAAGATTATAACAACTTGGGGAGTTGGATTAGACGCGGGTTATGATTAAAAAAAAATGGTC